>OZ038511.1:73722102-73864602 GCA_964036315.1 Acanthosepion esculentum | reverse complement strand
GAGTGCTAGAAAAGAAGAAAGAAAAAAACGAAAATTTATACATGCTATACATCTCGACATATTCTTCTAGTTTAATAAAGTCAAAGTTTCTACTTTTGTTAAGTAAAATTGCAATTTACTCAAGTTTTTTCGTTTAAAATATTTTTTAATGTATTTTTTTACTCTTCTTTTTTACAAAAGATCTATGAAAAAGAAAATTATTTTCTGCATAGTCAATTAACAAAATAAAAATAAACGTAGCAAGAAAACTGAAAATATGGTGTTGTTATTTAAACAAACAAAATTGAAGTTACAGTGAATTATCTGCCCCTGATAAACATTCTGAAAAATTCAAACTTCATTAGATGAGTGTTGGAAATTTCTTAAGATTCAATTAGAGTTGTGTGTCCTTCCAGTTTATAATTTGTGCAAAAATGTTGTTGGAGTTTATAATACCTTATGTCGCATAACAGTTGTAACATTTAACTATATATTTTATGTGCTAAATGGAACAACTATATGACAGAGGCCACCAGTTTCCTAGTATGTCTGTTTGCTAGCCAATCCCTTTTGCAGACGCCTGCTTGGGCACGTCCATGTTTAGTCAACATCCAGAGGGCCTACTTGCAGTTTATAGTGCAACTATGCTGAGCAGCCCTTAGTTACAGTTTCTGGGGAGAGTGCATTATCTGGCATGATCAAGAAAAAGATGCAATCAGTGAAAAAAAAATGGAAGAGATGTTAATCAGTGAATAGGGAATGTGGGTGAGGCAAGACCTCTGTGCATAATTGCATCAATTTTTGCCTGGTAGTTTTGTGAAAAAGGAAATCTTGCAATGTCCTGCAGCAGGATAGATCCCTTTCTGTTCACCACCACTGGCCAAAATGTTTGTAATTGGTGAACCATCAGTTCCAAATCATAAAGCTCTGTCACAATATTCTGATGAGATTGCTGTAATGGATTTTCCTATTGGTGTTGCTGATTTCTCTCAAATGTCTTCCAAACTGGTGGACTATGGACTATAATTTATCTTCTAATGTCAAAGTGTCAGTTTCTCAAGGAGTTTTCTGAGCTGCACTCCATTTTATATTGAAGAGCGATGACTTGTGACCATAACAAGACTTCTTAGAAATACAATTCACTAGAAGCAATTTTTTCTTTAATACTGCACGATCTGTTCTGAAGATGACCGCCTCACCAAAAAAAAAAAAAAATAGTGTTGATGTGAACAGATTCAGTAACGTGATTGAAAAATGTGAACTCATTGAAAATTTAGAAAAAAATCATTTTCATCTTTGTTTCAATATCCTATTTTTTTTCAAAAAAATTAATAAAAGTAATGAAAAAACTCAAAAAACACCTAAAAAGGAGACATTTTTAAAATGCTATTTAGATGTACCAACAAAAAGGTATTCTGGAAAAAAATCCAACTGCAACCCAAAAAACTGTTATTTTGTTTCAATGTAATATTTCAACTTTCTAAACATTTTGATTTCCAATCTTTAAAATCTGAACCCAAAAAAACATTTTCTGCTGATACCATCTTGTTAGTGGAACAGACAATACACCAGAAGGGAATTCACAAATACAATCACGTCAACAATATCCGTATCATACAAATGAATAATTTTCATTTCTAATTAAAATCCACTATACATATTTGAAAACTGTTTAAATTATGCTACACAACATTTTAAGTTACTTTGGTAATCTATTTTCTCTATAGAATTTAAACATTACATTTTTTCTATATTATGATTAAAAAATTAACACAATCCATTTAAAAAAAAAGATGTAAGTGAAGAACAAGGAAATTAAATGCTATAAAGTCATTGTTTTTTCTTGGAGAATAATCCTTCTGTTGCATAAAATGGATAATAGTTACATTAACTTATTTCTTTGATTCTTTCCTCCCTAATATCATTTGGGACCAATACATAACTCAAGGAATTCTTCCAGTACAGGGTTATTTATATTAATAAAAAAAAAAGCTATTTTATCAAAATACATAACTTATTGAACGAATTCTTAGTATATTTTGTAAAAGTTTATAATACTTATTAATGACTATATCTATAAAACTTTTTTTTTATAAAAAGACAATTTTCATAAACTTGTTCTTTGCTTTTTGCCACAATTTTCTCGGTATTTGAATGCATAAAATCAATTGCTTTTCCAAGCCAAATGAATCCCTTTATACTATGGTAATTTATAACTGTTTTGTCAAGAGAGAACCACTTGTCGTATTTCTCTTCATAACAGCACCAATTCATGTGGTTTGCTTCAAGTAATAATTCAGCTTGTGAAAAGAAATGGTTAAATTTTTTTTTAAAAGTTCAAAGTTCAAAAGGCTCAGCTTTAACATTCTGGAGGTGATTTTGTTTGCAAAGCAAAAGTTTTATCCTGCCACTGCAAACAACTCATGGATGAATGGTAGAAGGTTTGAATTTTGCAGTTGTGTTATCATACCCTGCTATGGCAACAAAAATTTACCATGATTGAAATAAAGTAGTACAGTAGAGGAGCCTTGTAAAACAATGCAGTGGAAAGGAAAATTGTGAATAATGCAGTGTTAAAATATTAATATAACATGTTGAGAAGAAGGAGAAAAAAAAAATCTTATTTTGTCACTAGTCAAAGATGCTAACTTAAAGTTCACTGTAAGTTGTGAATGACTGTACATTAACTTTAATCGCTAATCTTTCTGAGGTAAGAAATTTGATAATGAAGTCAAAGATTGTGTGGCAATTGTTAAAAATTTAGTCTTTTTTTTTTTTTTGTTTAAAGATAAAAAAACAATATTTGTTTTTACTTTTCTGTGCATCATGTCCAAAATAGGAGCTATTAGATACTTTTACTATGTTCGTAAAGATACAATAAACCAGTTTCATCATCAACATCTCAAGTTAGCATTTTGAAATTCAGCATTTCAAATTGCTTTAGGCTTCGAGGAAGTAATGAATGAGAATAGTTACTGTTGTAACCTAGGGACAGTTACTGAATAGAATAATCAAACGAAGGTTGGTAATGAGCGATAATACTTAGAACATGAACAACACATAAAATTTGCCAGCAGTGCATAGAAATAGTCAACTGGTAGAAGTGAGTCAATGAATTCCACAATGAATCTCCAACTGCAGACCAACATACAGTATTTACTACTGTATTTATGTGAATGGAGACATACCCATTATCATCTGTAGGTATGCTACAACAGTTATTGAAGTTATTCAGAAAGCCATTTAAAATCAATTTAATATTTAAAAATAAATAAATAAATGTGCATTTCAGCTTTAAATATATTTCACATGCTTAAACAGCAAGAAACATTCCAGCAGATCATCTACAAATAAAGTATGGATATAACAATGTCTAATCAAAAGAAGCATTTCCTTTTTTTCTCCAACTTGAAGTTGTTATATGCTATGAAGAAGAAAAAATGAGTGAGAAAAATTTTGGACAAACTACTTACAAACAATAATAACTGAGCAGAGGGACGATCTGCGGGGCTTTTGGCAAGACAGGAGTCCACAAATTTGTGGAAGTCCTCAGACCAATCTCCACCAGACAGAGTGGGTGAATCATTCTGAGCAATGTGGTACAAGGCACTCATTGCATTCATGTTGAATAAAGGAGGTTTCCTTTCAGCTGGAAAAAAAAAAAAAAAAAAAATTAATACAAGAAGTGGAATGGGTAGGGGATTTTTGTAAATAAATAGGAAAGTAAATGGTTATTGCAACTAAAACATGCCACATTTTTTATTATTTCTTTCATTTACATGGTAAAAGTGTTATCATTGGTTTGAGATGTGATAAACAATCTATGCACCCAAAAAAGATTAGAAATAAACTTCCCAAAATCATTAATGTCTATATAGGTGTGTAAAAGGGAGGGGGATATGTTCTTACCCATTTCAATACACGTGATCCCTAAAGACCAAATATCAGCCGTTCCTTCATACTGTCCTTCATCCATGGCCAAAATCACCTCTGGAGCCATCCAGTAAGGTGTGCCAACAAATGAGTTGGCAGGGGACGTCATAGATGCAGAGCCAAAATCAGCTGTAAAAACAAATATAAAAAGTATTATTTAAAAAAAGAAAAAAAAAAAAGTTTTGTAATATACTCCACATCTACTTATCCAGCTCTCCTGGAAATTAAATAAGTTTGACTTTTCATAAAAGAATGAAAATAAATCAATTTTACAGGAATGTCATCAATCAATATTATATCTTCTGAAAGCAACTGGACGCTTTTTTTTTTAAAACAGTCAGAGTCAAAATAAATAGAAATTGGAAACATTTTTCTGATTGTCTGAATTAATGTAGATATTATTTGAACTTTCGTCTTAATATTTCAGTTTCCAAATTAATAAGTCTTGAAATACAGCTTCAGAATAACTTTTTTTTTATTCCAGAAAAACAACTTTAATCACCCACCTCAAAAGCTAATTATCCTTTAAGGTTGTTAGTAGCATAAAACCAGCATTAAAATGTTTAGAAAATATTTGTTTTGATCCTTCCAATGTTTAATCATTTGTTTTTAATGAAAACAGGTTGTAGCAAAAATTAAAAAAGCTAAAATATTAAAATAGTTTTAAAAATGAATACAAATTATTTAAAAAATCACAAAATTTTGGTTAAATCATCTTCCATACTTTTACACAAATTTTCTTATTAATTTTCATGTTCAGAGTAACTTATCATACTTTAAGAACTGTTCTACACATTCATTTTCTAGACAGCCCATTCCAATTATTCACAATCAAAACATTTTTAAAGTCTTTATAAAAAAAAGAAAGAAATATAATTTACAATTACTTGGATTGTGAGTAAATTTTCCATGTTTATTTATCATTTTTTTATTTATTTTGTATTTTGAAATTAGTTTATGATAAGCAGAAAACAAATGTTATTTGTTAATGGTTCATTCGAGTTTTTAACAAAAAAAATTCTTTAACACAAAATTAGCTCTTACAATTAAATACTGAATTTTCTTTGCTTTTTTTTTTAACATTTACATAAATACAAATATTTAAATCTAAGTCCTTTAAAATTCATTTAGCTTTAATTTACCAATTTAAAAAGATGCACTTCCATATTGCGTGTGCGTTTCAGTTATCAGAAATGTGCCATTGTTGGCGAGAACTAATAATTAAGAAATTAGTTACTTTTAATATAAATATAATTTCTGTTTAAAAAAAACTAACATCCAAAAACCTAACCAGTTGTCAGAAAGTCATGTTCTATCATCACCAGAACAATGAGACGTTAATCTTGTGATCAGGTTTTAAACCATTTGTCTTTGTTGAAAAAGTACACTAACATGGTATAACTAGAAACTCCCCTTGTTTTACCATAAGCCTTCCAGTATACAAACATCTAAGCATTGCTTCTTTTACACTGAAAAAGTCTTCATTAAAGAAGAAAAATATCCGAGATGAAAGAGAAATGTCATCAAGAATAAAGATGCTCTACTTATATATCTTCGTGATACCGATTTACCTGACCTAGTAGATCAACTAAACAAAGTTGTATACACAATAGAATTTACATACAAAATGGAAGATCACAATTCCTTACCTTTCTTAGATATCAAGCTTCACCACATAAACAGTTTAAAAATCAGTGTCCACTGGAAATCAACCAACAAAAACGACCTAATAAATTTCTATTTTCATCATAACAAAATGAAATCAGTCATAATGATTGGATTCTACTTAAGAGCACTCAAAATATGCAGCCCATATTATTTACACGAAGAGGAGAAATAAATTGAAAATGCTTTCAAACTTCTCCAGTACCCTAATTAATTTATATTCAATGCAAAAAGGCCCATAAAATATTAAAAAAAAAAAAAAACAAACAAAACAATTCCTGTAAAACCCAATGGATCAAAAAATATATTATTCTCCCAACTAGCTATCACATCTACAATCAAAAAGAATCTATCTAAACTCAGCATGAAATTTGTTTCTACTACATCGAAAACAATAAAAGACTTAGTCAATACTAGACAAAACAATAAGCTAAAATCTGAAGGAGGAATTTACGCCATCGCCTGTAATAATTGTCACAAAAAAATATACAATAGAAATCTCAAGGAATCTAAATAAAAAATTATATGAACACAAAAGGGACATTTTAAAAAACAATACGTCAAATGCATTGGTTGCTCATTGCAACGACATTGACCATAATTTTGACATAAAATATGCTACTCTGATCACTATGATGTAATGAGAGTGCTTTGATCGTAAGGTCATCTACCATATATATATATATATATATATATATATATATACACACACACACACACAAAAAAAAAAATTCTAAAATTCCCAGTAGCCCTCATTCATGCACAATCATATCAGTGTAACAAATTTAGCCCAATGAAGCTCTGAAGGATGAAACATGCCACAAGTAAACTTTTTCCGCTTTGTCATACAATTTCACACAATATTGTTCTTGAGATATATAAAATATGAATTTTTAAAAAAAAATTAATAAACATTTCTGCTTACCCAATTTCACCAAGCCATTTTCTCTGAGAAGAATGTTCCCAGCTTTGATATCTCTGTGAATCTTGCCCTGACTATGGAGATATTGGATTCCATCCAGTGCATCCTTGCAGATGGCTGCAATCTCAACTTCTTTCAAAGGTTTTTTGTGCACTATAGATAAAACAGGTGTTGATTATAAATCAATAAACCTCTTGACAGATACTTAAAGGAACATTTTTCTCTCAAAACAACAATGGTCAAATGACACTACTAACCAGTGTTTTATTCTTGAGTAGCTATTGGGGATAAATATTTTCACAATTACCATTTCTTGATTAGCTTTAAATTATTTATAAAAACAAAAAATGCAGTCTTAAAATAATGCCAGAAAGGGTGGGGTTTGGGAAGTTCCTTTGAAATAAAGATGAAGAAAGAAAGAAAGATGAAGAAAGAAAGAAAGATGAAGAAAGAAAGAAAGATGAAGAAAGAAAGAAAGATGAAGAAAGAAAGAAAGATGAAGAAAGAAAGAAAGATGAAGAAAGAAAGAAAGATGAAGAAAGAAAGAAAGATGAAGAAAGAAAGAAAGATGAAGAAAGAAAGAAAGATGAAGAAAGAAAGAAAGATGAAGAAAGAAAGAAAGATGAAGAAAGAAAGAAAGATGAAGAAAGAAAGAAAGATGAAGAAAGAAAGAAAGATGAAGAAAGAAAGAAAGATGAAGAAAGAAAGAAAGATGAAGAAAGAAAGAAAGATGAAGAAAGAAAGAAAGATGAAGAAAGAAAGAAAGATGAAGAAAGAAAGAAAGATGAAGAAAGAAAGAAAGATGAAGAAAGAAAGAAAGATGAAGAAAGAAAGAAAGATGAAGAAAGAAAGAAAGATGAAGAAAGAAAGAAAGATGAAGAAAAAAAGAAAGATGAAGAAAGAAAGAAAGATGAAGAAAGAAAGAAAGATGAAGAAAGAAAGAAAGATGAAGAAAGAAAGAAAGATGAAGAAAGAAAGAAAGATGAAGAAAGAAAGAAAGATGAAGAAAGAAAGAAAGAAAGATGAAGAAATATGCTACTTGAGTATGTCAATTTCCTCAACACATGATGAAATTATATCCCCCAACTTGACCCAAAAGTGCTTACCCTGACTGCTGGCTTCAGTTTAGGACAGAGTTTCTCCAGTGGAATCAATGACTGCCTGTTCATGGCCAAAGCAAGTCAGAGTACATCAGCTGTGGTCTAACCTGGAGAGGGATGGGACCCTTCAAGTCTATTACACACAAGGAATAACTACAGAGGAGGAGGAGTTGATCAGGTGTTCTTCTGCACAGAAACCATATGACCACACCTGGTCGTGAAACTGATGATGAAATTTTTTGACAATCTCTTTCCTTGTCAATGCACCTAACCCCATATTTCTGTATTAATCACATAAAATATTTATTCTTCTAAGTAAAAGTTTTGGATAAAAATTCAGCTAATAATTGTGTCAGGTAATGGACTTATTGATTCTCTTGTGTATTAAAAGAAGAGTGATTGTGAACATTCAGTTTCTTTGGCAAACTTCAATACTCAACAAACAGAATTTAAATAAAAATGCAGGAACAATTATTTACAATATAAATAAACTCAGCAAGCAATTTTGGATAAATAAAAATATTCGTTATATAAGCTATTTTATGATCAGATATAAATCCTGAAGGAAATGGCAGGTAAATTCTTTGAAATTTGTTTGAAATTAAATTTAAACATAGCAGATTAAGAGAAAAGTTCAGAAAGGAAAGAGAAGAGAAACTTACCTTCTATTATATCAGCTGCAGAACCAAGACAATATTCCATAACCAGCTTGAAAAGAAAGAAAAGATATATTAGAATGCCAGTAAAGGGAAAAGCATAGCAAATACACCCAGCATCAAATTGGTACCACACCTGTCCCGTAAGAGGAGTTATATTTGCATACACATCTTATACAAGAAATTTAACAATTATTATAGGACAGAAGTAACAATATTTGAATTTGCAAAATTATTTGTGATGAAGAAAATTTCCATCTGAATTTCTGGGATGAGGAGTCACTATTTATATGTAGACTATTGTCCTCATCTTTATTATTGTTATCACATTTTCGCCATTGGGCCTTCCTGTTTTCAAAATTCAGCTGGAGGAAACAATGGCTAAAATGTTGAGATAACAACAAAGTCCACATGTAAAAAAAAAAAAAATGTAAATAAGAAAATAAATTTAACTTCTTCACCTGTTCTCTGTGCTTGGAAAACATATGATCATGCAGCATAACCCATCAAGGTGCTAGGGGTGTCTCGGTTAATAGCCTGATGGAGACCACCTCTCTTCAAGCTAGTTTTGAATTCAGAGGTCCTCCTAGACTGGTTGCCTTATCAAGGCTAAAGAGCCTGGTCTGCTCCGTTACTTACTGCATAGCTGGAGGAAGATGGTATCATGCTTTTTCCAACAGCATTAGTATGAAGTGAATGAAACAGATTGGGTCAGAATTTGAACTCTGCACACTGATTCCACACTTTACACTAATAACCATTTTGATACTTGAACATAATTTCAATGTCTAATAAGGGAAATCTCACAATCTCTTCATAAGATTACCAACAAGATTCTTCATTTCACTCTAGGAAATTCAATTATTCATAAAATTAACATCATCTTCATTTGTCAATTGCAATCTATCTTCTGGCAATATCTATTTTTACAGAAAATACAATAATCATTGATTATCATGATAGAAATTATTTTTTGTTTCTGTTACTAAATAACAGAATTTTAAAAAAATTATTTTAAAATTTGTCCAGCATATATTAAGAACAGTTTATCTTAATTTTATAAAAATGTTGTGTGTGTGTGTGTGTGTGCATAAATAAAACCTATTGATATATGTGAAATTTTATATGTCAATGGTGAACAGAATTTGTGCAAAAAAACTCAATAGATATTTAAAGCAATAATTATTATAATCAAAAATATAAAAAAGTTCAGGATACTTAAATATTTACTCAAAGTTTTGCAATGCTTTGTTCTTTAGGACCCAAATAAGAATAAAAAAAAACTTCAAGTTTAGCTTTGATAAATATTGTGAACTTTTAATACTTTTGAGAAAAAGAGTGTGCGTTTACATAAATAAAACTTAGGAATTACTTCCCTTGAATAAACATAAATTACAATTTAAACTTGACAGAAATATACTGGCAAATATTACAAATAAATCAATTGCACCTCTAGTTTTAAATGCTAATGTCTTTTTAAGTCATTTTACAGGAAATATATGAAATGCATATTATGCAAAATTATTTTTTTCAAAATGTATTTAAAATTTAAAAGTATAGATGCAATCATCTGTAGTATTTGTGCATGAAAAACAATTTAAAGTACATGATAATAGTCATCAGTATGGAAAACAAAATTGACTAAGCTGAATTTTCAACCAAGGCTGGCTGTCAACTTTGAAAATGTCTTTCATTTTCGTCTTGAAATTATCTCATCTGACAATATTTATACCATTTGAATATTGTACATTTTACAAGTGACTGGCTGCAGAGAGTATGAACATGTTGTATGGATAAATTTTCAGACTGAAGTAGATGCCAGTTTATGATAAGAGTTGAGCCCTGTGTTCTTCCTTTTACTCAATAACTTGTGGAAAGTTCTTGCAGTCATGCCACCGAGAAGAGTCTGGATCAGAGAACATTTGGTCAATCCTCTCTTCTATCACTACCTTCCTACCAGCTACACCATTGTCTGTCAGTCTTGTATTTTTGTGGGCGAGGAATGAAGGGGTGGCATAAACTATTTTCTAAAATTAACCAAATTTTCCTAACCAATCATTAATAGATTTTACCAAACTTTCTTTTTTTTAATAAAAATTAATTACAATTAATAACAAATCTCATAACATTTGAAATACACCATAAACATTAATAGGCTTCATTCACCTATCTCTACAAAAGCCTGTATCACTAAAGAAATGACTAATAGAAAAGTTTGGAATGTAATACCAAATTTAATAGTGACACCAGCAAGTCTTTGAGAATAATTTGGTTCTAAGCATCTACAAGAAATCAATAAAAGGTAACCAATTTATTTTAACAAGGTCCATGTGTCAAGTGACAGTGCCAACATTCATTTGAAAAAGGATTTCAAATCCGTTATTGTATAATAGCCACAGTTCATTTAAGGCTTTAATCATCAAATAGCATTCATGAGTAACACTTGTTTTGTTTTTATTTGATATTTAGGGGAGGGAAAAAATCCTATATACATCAAGAAAAATAATCTTGCCTGAATCCTCACTGAAAAAAAAAAAAAAAATGTCTACTCCAGTATATGAAGAAAATCCAGTTGAAAAATAACCTTCTCTATTTTCTTCCTCAACGTCAAATGAGGGGGGGGGGGGGAGAAAAATTGTCTTTACAAGAGGTGGCCATATTAAGCTCCAGTATCAATGCATTTGTGAGTTCACCACAAGCAACTAGCTTCTTATTTTTCTATTTCCTGAACATGTAGCTCCAATCAATATATAGACATAGTTGCCAAGGGAGAGCAGATTTTTACAGGAAAGATTTTACAGAAGAAAATATCTTATACTACAAAGTTATAAAGATATCTTTAAGAACAAACCTAAGACTGTCATATTATGCTATATAATTTATTATATCTATTAAGCAAATAAAAGTCTATTATCTGTTGATAAATGTTTGTCAGTCTTTTGAGGATTGTGACCACATGGAAATGGTTAAATTCATAATTTGCTAAAATATTTAGTAAACTCATCTCACAGTCTATTGAGACTAAGATCAGTTAGATTAAGCATACAATAATTGTAGCCTTGTACCAGACTAACTCACATACTTACAATTAACCTAATAGTTTTCTGAAGCAAAACAATATTTATAAAGAATTTTTTATTTGGAAAATAAATTCTTAATAACAAGATTTTAATATTTTTTCAAGTTTTGCGATGTATTAAAATAAAACTTTGGTAAAGAATTATGTGAAAAAAGTTGGAGATGCAATAAAAGCTAACAGTAATTAGTCAATCTTCTTACATATTCTAACAAGTATCAAATTAACTAGTAAACTCAGCATTACTAACAGCTTATCCCATTTATCATAGATGAAGTGCAATAAAATCAGTTTTTCTCCTCTTGTACATCTGTCAGGCTTATCAAGGGTTGCACTGATTAATCGACTGATAATCAATTATTCTCAATAAAGATTGACAAAGAAAAAAATGATTTAAATTTAAAATAACAATATAATTTTAATGCCTACAAAACTAAACTGCTCTCTGGATTGTCCAAGAGAACCGTTCTTACCTTCGATCAGCATGGCTGATGCTAACATCCTGGAGAGGGACTCATTGTGCCTTCTCGGACTAACATTTTCTGTTGACATGAGGTGAAAAAGAGTACATTGAATCTATTAAGTCTAGTCTGAAGCAAGGAATGTTGGTTCACTGTCATGCTAGACAATTTTTCTCAGCAGAATCTGACATATTTATAAGTCTATCATTCTTGTTTTGAATATTGTTGCTACATCTGGTCTGGTGATCCTGCTATATATTTAGAGATTCTTGATAAAAAACCACAAGAAAAGAATCTGCAATATTATTGGTTCTGACCTGGCACGTCAACTTCAGTCACTTTACAACCACTGTAACGTAGCTTCCCTTTTCCTTTTTTCTAATTATTTTCATGTTAACTTTTCTGTTGAACTTTCCTCTTTGATGCTTAGATTTTATGAATTTAAGCACAGTATTAGATTGGCAACAAGGTCACATTTTACAATTGAAATTGCTAAATGTAACTATCTTCTTTGCTAACACTATCACACTTCTCACTTGTAGAACTCCTTCAGCTTGCTTCCTAATCAACTTTGATCTCCAAAAATTTAAATGCAATGTCAATCATCATGATCTGTCTTCTTAATACTTGTTCTTTTATTGTTCTCTTTAAGAATATATTTTTCATCTCTAACACTCAGTAACTTTTTGTCTTAGTGGCTTTATTGCCTTGTTAGAGATTAAATCCCTGTGCCTTAATAACTAAGTATGACTGCATATAAAAACCAATTGATAAATATTGACATAGCTAATTTTCACCCAGTCAATCAGTGTAGCCCTATTATCAATGATAAAGAATATCAGACTAAAATCAAATTATCTTTAACAAATGTAAAACCAATCACAGTCACAACCCAAAGAAAATACAATCTGTCTACATCTCTTCCAAACCAGTGTTTAAGTCTGCATATTTATTTCATACTACTACTACTACTACTACTACACAATTCCCATCCTTTACAAAAAATAAAAAAAACTTTATACAATGTTAATAGCCAAAGTATACCTGGGATGTCAACACCAACTTAATTTTATATGTAAAATTACTAAATAATCAAACACTGAATTGTTTATAATGAATTACTTAAAAGAATTCAGCTCAAGACAAAGTGTACTTCCCACGTAAATGTAAAAGTATTATTTGAACAATTCACAATATTTAAAAAGATGGACATTTTCACCTTCTAAAGAATTAAAGGATTTTATTTTTTTAATTGAACAGTTTATTATTTCAAACATTATTTTTAGTGGATACCGATATTTGTGTAGACACTACATTTATTTTAAACGGTATTTGTCTGCCGGCTAGCATATTGAAGAAAATTTATTAAAGAAAATGACTTGCCAATCGGCACATTCTCTTTATTACGTTTTCTCAAATGTGCAGGCCAGTAGATAAAATAAACAGTTTAAAATAAACAGTTTAAAATAAACAGAATGTCTACTCAAATACAGGTATCCACTAAAAATAATGTTTGAAGCAATAAAAATATTTTCACCTCTAAGCTCAGCCAATATTTTTAACTTGCTAGAAGTGGACATCTAGGTCTTTATACCCATGCTCTCTGTAGGCAATGTCTTATTTGTAAAATCTATGATATTCAAGTGGTAAAAATATCATCAGACAGAACGAGATAATCTCAAGATGAAAATAAAGGACATTTAAAGAGTCTACAGATCTTTATATCCTTGCATACAAATGTCTTCTTTTCTTTGTGCTTGCATTCTCGCATTGTTTTCTCACACACTAGAGTTGGTATTAGTTTCAATGGAAGATTGTAACAGAAGGAAGGGTTGGTTTGTGGTCTGTTTGGCCATTGTAAGATATGACAAAGAAATCCTGTTGTGCGCAACTAGGTGAACATGGCCATGTGATAGAAACAGGAAGTAAGGAGTTATTCACACCAGTAAACACCAGCAGCAGCAATGGTACTACTTGAATGTGGCATAACTAACAAGGGTGGAGCTCAGTTAAGGTGAGCTGGGAATGAACAAACTATTTATTAACAGCAGCAGTTGGAATTAAACTGTTAACAGAAAGCTCAAAAGATAAGGCTCAGTGGTTAAAGCGCTGAATTGGTAATAGAAAAGTTAGCATTTGTCTACAAGAGAGAATGTTACAACTTTTTCAAACAATCTAATCTTAATATTTTTTTTTTTAATCTTCCCAGCATTTTGGCTGATCCATTTTATGGCCTTCCCCAAATATAATGTCTGCAAGGGAAGATCTCTTCTGGCAGTGTTTAAAAAATTACCCCCCCCCCCCCAAAAAAAAAACAAAATGCCAACAATTATTTTTTTTTTATCCAAAAAATATAAAAACAGAATAATGGATTTTAGAAGTATTGCTGCTGAAATGAAACTGAAAAATAATAATAAAAATATAATTTATTTATTATTATTTTTCATTTCTTGCTTAACCTGATTGTAGAATATATCAGCTGAAATGCTGTCAGGGCTAAAGTCAAAAAGAGATTAAAATTGTGGGAGGGGGAAATAGCTCTTACAAAATTTAACAGAGGGGGAAAAAAATCTGATCTCTCAGGTGTAGTTTGCAAGTAAAGTAATAAAAATAAAAAAAAAAGATAGATTGATTAATTGGTTTGTTGTTTTGATTCTTTTTATGGTTTATCACCCCTTTTGCAGGTTATTTAAAGCCTTTAAATATTTTTAGATTGTAAGAATTTTTCTTTGAGTGTTAGGTGATAATAATGGATTAGTGATACAAGGTTTACTAATTAACCCATAGATGAGAGGAGAAGAGGTGGATTCATGCCTTTACCAAGGGTATTTGTGCATAAGTGGATATAATGAACCCAACAGGAATTGGAACTTGGCTCTCAGATTTCAATTTACACCACCCACACATCCAAACTTACACTAACTGGTTAAAGCAAGTGTAGATTTGGTTGAATAGTTCAAATAATTAAGAAATAATAAAGTATTATTTATTTTAAGTTGTTTAAACTTATTTCGACCCAATTAGAATCAGGACAAATAGCTTATTATCAAAGAATAAATATCTTTATGCAAAATTACTTGGTAGATTTTATTTTACAGTGGCATTTTTTTTTTTTTTTAGGAGACAAAATAGAGAGAAAAAAAACAAACAAACAAAAAAAAAAAAACATATGCCCAAATAGCAAAAATAATATACACATAAATTTTGAAATATTAAACATATGTAACCTTTTATTTTTTTAAATTTTAAATATGACTATGAATTTAAGCACAGTACTAGATTGGTGGCAAGATCATCATTTTACAGTTGAAATGGCTGCCAGATGTAAGTAAGTTCTATGTTAACAGTTTCTTCTATCACACTCCTCACTTTCCAATCAACTTTGATCTTCACAAGTTTAAATGCAATTGTTATCTTTCATCTTAATTCTTGTTCTTTTGTTTTTCCTACTTAAAAGTGTTTTCTTTTTTCTCTCATATTCACTCATACTTACTAACCCCCGAGCACGGGGTGGGGGTGGGGTGAAATTATCAAGAAAAATAAAAAATAACATATCAACACAAAGTATTTTCAAATGAAGTGAAAAGAACATACCTAGATATGAGCCACATATTTATACAAGTAGACACATCAACACCCAAATGGGTCACTAAGTACTAAGCATTTTTACCAATATATACAATACAATAGAATGTGTTTATTAAAAACAACAAATGATAAAAATATCTGCCAAAACAGTGAGTCAGTTACCAACCATTTTCATATACTTAATAAATCAAGAGATGACATATTTGACACCTGTTGTTACCAAGGCTCTTCTCTAAACACAAAAGCTGTATATAAAAAAAAAATAGAATATTTCTATAGACATCTCCAAATCTATATTAATAAACTTTAATAAACATTCTGGAATCAAATCAAGATTTGTATAGAAACTATAATGAGAATGGCAAGCATCTAATTTCGAATGAGTTTCTTTTACCCAGACATTTACATTAAAAAAAAAAAAAACTACATGAATTGCATTCACAAACATCAATTAAGTCAGATATTATACTCATCCATTTTAATCATTCAGAAATTATTTACAAATGAGTATCATACAGCTGCAATTCACTAGGCCATCTTTACACTTTACATCAATACAGTCAATAACACTGTGCTACCAATATATACACACTGAACTATGGCTCCAGTACACAATATCATGTGTTAGTACTTCTACTGCTACTAGTGTGCGTGTACACACACAAGTCTATTTTTAAACTTAAATATTTCCAGGCAGACTAATAATAATAATGTACAGACTCCTGTAAAGATAGACAAGCAAATATAGAGAATGAATGTCAGTCATTCCATTCTTTGAATTTGCAAAATACCTGCAGATACCATCTGGTTAAGATGATTAATGTCATTCAAAAGGTTAGAATAAACCAAGGCATCTTGACATGGTATTAAAGTCAGGAAATAATAGAATGTCATCTTTCAGACACAAGACAACCAATTAACAGTTCTTCAAGTTCTCAGTTTCATTTTTTTTTTTTTTTTTTTTAACAGGCTTATTAAATCAGCAATACTATTCAAACAAGATAACATTGATGAGCAGAGGTCAAGATCCAGCCTATTTTGTGTTCACTTTATTCTAATGCTCTTGAGAAAGGCATTTTCTACTCTTCACAGATATAGGCTAAATAGCCGTGTAGACTGGACTCTCTACACTTGGATGGTAACTCATATAAGAGAAAGACAACACTGAATTCAAAACCATGGAGAAGGCAGTGGGGAAACCATTATCCCCCCACCCAAAAAAATGATAGAAATTTACAGCTAATAAAGAGGAATCTGTGGAGAGTTACAATCACCCACGCCCTTATGAAACATGGCATGAAAACGGCAAAGAAACAAAAATTCTTATTAGTAATTAAGCATTTATTATTATTTTATGGAGATGTATGTACAAAGATTCAAGCTCTCTACAACAGTCAATCATGTTCAACATCAGATAAGAACTGTCAATTGTTAACAGAACTGAATGTGTCCATTTAATCCTAACAGTAATCTTATCATTAATCCTTATTAGATCTTATTCATAATTTGATTTTTACATTCGTTTGAAAAGCTCACTTTTAGGTTAAAGAGTACTTGCAAAAAAAATGCAGTGTTTTATAATTAGTATAAACAATACAGCATAAATACGTTAAATAATGTTTTTATAGAAATTCACAGAATAATCAAGCTTTGAATTATTCTTTAATTTACCAATTCTGGACAAAATATACTGTATATGCTTGAGTCGAGTACTAGTTTTTATGATCAGTTTTTGTTTTTTTAATGGAAAAAAAAAAAATAGGTTACACTATACACATGCAATTTTTTTGAAGAGGTTAAAAATCATGCATTTTTGGTGACTGGTTGCATTATACCCATATTTTTTTTTTTTTTTCCTGAAAGGTTTAAAATTCATACAAAAAAAATTCAGGGGTCACACTATACATGAAGTCAGCTTATACATGAGTATATATGAACATCATCTTGACTAAGATTGAAGATGTGGTTAAAAGAACTTAATCTCTTGAAACATTTCAGTTTCATATTTTAACTATAAAATATACAAATGGTGTGATTAAAACAAAGTTAAAAGAAAAAATATCTGAAAGACAAATTAAAAACAAATAAAGAATTAGAAAGAAAACCTCAAAATACAAGGTAACCAAAAAAGTTCTGTCCGTTTTTTGATTAGTCATTGAATGAAGTTGAAATATATACGAAATCCGTGTAGCAATTGTTTTCAAATTCAGACAGCCTGAAGTAGGAATATCAGACGTTATGAAAAACACGCGCACCGTGCCCGGCCATCAGTTATAAGCCAGACAACTGTGAGAAGGATGGAAATGTCTAGAGATCTCGTTCGGGGCTGTCTGATTTACGACTACAAAGTGGGCTTATCAGCAGCTGCATCTAGTCACCGCATATGTCAAGCGTTTGGGGATAGGGCTGTGGATAAATGTACTGCAAGGTGTTGGTTTTGAAAATTCAAGTCGGGAGATTTGTCTCTCCATGATGAGCTTCACAGTGGACAACCACAGGTCTTGAATAACGGAGTCCAGAAGGCGGCCATTGAAGAGGACAGTAGTCTAACGTGTGGTGAACTTGCAAGACAGTTCAACGTTTCCGATGAAACACTTAGACTTCACCTGCACCGCCTAGGTAAGACGTACAATCTGAGCAAGTGGGTTCCGCAAACGCTGTTGGAGGTCCACAAGGGACAACAAGTGGCAGCCTGCGTATCGCTGCTTTCTCGCCACCGTACCGCATCCTTATTCAATCGAGTGCTTACCAGTAATGAAAAGTGGGTTCTGTACGAAACTCCCAAGCATTCCAGACATTGGTTGTCTCCTCAGGTTGCTATCCCTCACACCGCAAGACCGCCTATGCACCCACGCAAGATTACGCTTTGTGTCTGGTGGACAGGTCATCAAGTGGTTCATTATGAACTGTTACCAACGGGCCAAACGGTCACTGGAGACCTATACTCGCAGCAATTGAAACGTGTGCAACAGGCATTGCGGCAGAAAGAGCCCGCACTGGTGGATCGCAAAGGTGTGCTTTTCCTCCATGACAACATCAGGCCGCATGTCGTGCAAGTGGTCAGGGATACTATACAGCAACTTGGGTGGGAGACTTTGTGCCATCCACCTTATTCACCTGACCTTGCGCCATCCAATTACCACCTCTTCTACTCCCTGGATAATCATCTTCATGGGAAATCCTTCACCAATGAAGCAGACTTGTGCAAAGCCCTCACAAACTTCTTTGCGTCAAAATCCCCCGAGTTCTACCGCAAGGGCATTGAACGGCTGGAGACACATTGGTAGGTGCCGGATGCCGATTACTTCGAAGACTAAATATAAGTTACACATACTGTGAAGCCTTTTCTTTTTTTCTTTTAAAAACGGACAGAACTTTTTTGGTTACCTTGTATTTTATTGGCAATTTTATTTTAAAGATGCATTTTCCGAATTGATTATACAAAATTGTACAGTAACAAGCATGTCCCAAAACTATGTTCTTTTAAACAAAAAAAAAATCTTTCAACAAATATGATGACACCAGCAGCCAATGATATTAAGCATTTTGAACCTTTTTCCTGTCCTCAAGACATAACCTCTTTGTAATAATTTATTCTCAAATGATAAAGACAATTCTCATTATTTACATTGTTTGGACTGTTGTTCTCATCTTTATTGCCATATTCACAATATTTCGGTCATTGTATACTTAAAATCAAAGCGTACAATGGCCAAAACATTGTGTATATGGCAATAAAGATGCCAACAACAATCCAAATGATGCAAATAGTGTAAATACTTAAATCCCTAAATAAGAAATATAGACAATTCTCATACATTGTAGCTTCATTCAATAAACTCACAACCAATAAGGAAGCTTTCCAGAGAGTACATTTACATCTTTGAAAAGAAAACAAATCATTGAATTTCAAAAATCTATAATATCTGCACCTATTGAAAGAACATAGCATTGTATGAACAGAAATAGGTTTAACCTTTAGCATCAGTTAACAATTATTTGACCAGAAGGAAAAAAGTCTTGTACATGGTAGAAATAGCGGCTGTAATCAGAACTTATTTCCATTTTACACTAAGCACTTGTTGACAAAAAAAAAATAATTTTCAAACATCCAGTTTTCCAAATGAACTGAAGCATGTCAGCATTAGGAAGAAGAATTTACGCATGAGTCAGCCATGAGTAACTGTTTGGTACGACAATACAGTGTTCATAAATGACTACACAACAGTCAAAAATATAATTGATGGCACAATCATAAAAACTACTGATCACTACTTTTGTTACTAAACATGGCCAACCTACATTTTCTTATTAAATAACTATTCAACACCGTATGTCACATGAACTTTACCAACTAGCTGTACCAGTGCAAATTACACAGATGTTGACAACTCAAGATTATCCATTATTTCTGTTCTTCTCTCACACTTTGCCTGTATCTTCTCATTCTCTCCCTTATCCTCCAGAATCTTCAATGCCCTTTCATAACTTAATTTAAATGTTATACAAATACAGATTAGTTTTAAGAATAAAGAATGTACAAATGTTTTCTACTAAATCCTATTATCTTTTCTTTTTTCTGCACCAAAATGAATTGTCTCTTGATAACTAGCCAATCTGTCTTATCTTCATCCTTTCCTAATGCAAATCTACATACAGTATGTAGATTTCCTAATCAGTCAATCGATTTCAGCTCAGAAAAGCCAAGGATAAGCAGATACTACACACTGATCCTAGGCAAAAAATTTAAGAGCTGTAGATATTAAAAGAAGAGTAAAAACTGGAAATTTTATGAAGACATAACGCAAATTTTCTCTGCATCTTTTTATGTACAGGGGTGGGAACAGAGGTTCACTGTCACTTTTGAAACACACACACAAAATAAGAGAAATCTGTTTTTTTCCAGCTTAAACTTTTGCAGGTTATTTTAGGCCAGAAAATTGTTAAATTGTAACAATTTTAGACGATAATGATTTACTGATACAAGTCCTACTATTTAACCCATAGCTCGAGGAGAAAAAATGGATTCATACCTATCCCAAGAGTATCTGCATATAATGAACCCAACTGTAATTGGAACTCTGTTCTCCAATTTTCAGTTCTGAGCCATTATCCATTACATCATCTGCACATTCAAGATTACAACACCAAGGGGTCCTGCATCTAGATACTGACGAGGCTCGATGTTACTTCAATGATCATATAAGAACTGATGTTTCGATATATCTGACCATAAGCAAAGAGAAATATAAACCTAATTCCACTAAATATTTTTCTTGGCCCTTTAATCAACTGTTACTATTTATGTAAAGAATGGATTCCATATTTTCGTAAGTTTCATTGTAGACTACTCATAATAATTTCTGCTACTTGCACTATCCCCCCCCCCCATATAAAATTTAGGGTCATGCAATTTAAAGCATCAGCTTAAGCATTAATGTCTATTAAATACATAATCCTTTTTATCTTTAAATACATTCAGACAGGTTTATTCGTATTTGCATTGTAACTTACAGATAAGGGGCACTTTGCCATGGCATATTGGTTAGCAAGTTTGTCTTGCTAGCTCAATTACAACTGAGTAGTGTGTTTGATACTCACTGGGTGTTTTTTTTTTTTACTGTGTGCTGCAATTAAGATATGCTTAGTAAATCGCTATAACTTACAGACAAGTGATTTGAGATTTCATGAATCTAATTACATATCACCAATACTCAGATAATAATAAAAAAAAACTAAAATCTTTTTACTGTCACATTCAAGCATCAAATGTAACAAAACTATACATTTAGATAGATGATATAATTTTTATCTGGAGAGAAAGAAGAAAAAATAAACATGCTAAAATTACATATTTCATCTAAGTGAATGTTTTCAACTATTAATCAATTTTTATGATTCACTTTACTGAAGCAGCCAATATTGCACAAATCCATAATGAATTGAATTTATTAGGCAAGCATTAAACACCAACTGTCCTGAGTCTTTACTTGCACATTATCAACTGGCCTTGTGAACTACCAACAATACCATTTTTCAAACAAGCTACAAATGCAGTCAGTTCAGAATGAGAAAACAGAAAATTTTAACAGAGTAACAAAAAAGTTAGGCAGAAATACACTTCAAGAATCGAAGGTTACAAAAAGGAGTCAAATAATTAAAAATCTTAAGTCATGTTAAATACTGGGCTTTTTTTTTTTTTTTTTTTTTTTTTGCTTACCCAAATACATGACCCCAAAATCAACATTTGATGCAATGTTCTATGTTGAATGGTCACCATCCTTGCCAGTCACCAATAGTCTTGTTCTTACATCACCTTTCTATAAAAAATATTGAAGGTATGGAAGTATTTTCCTTTAATTTTTTAAAAAACACAGATTCGTCAATGGTGCGCAGCCTTAATTTCAAGGCAAAATAGGAAAATTATACCCCACCCCCAAATTGGAACAGTAAAGTCTAGGACAAAAAAATTTGGCACACTTTCCTAATTCATGAAGGGGAACATTTGTGCCAAATTTCAAGTAATTCAGTGTCGGTGGGTGCAGATTTCAACTTTTTGCTGGTGTTTTGACATGGAATGACCCT
The DNA here is from genome assembly GCA_964036315.1 of Acanthosepion esculentum. Lineage (NCBI taxonomy): Eukaryota > Metazoa > Mollusca > Cephalopoda > Sepiida > Sepiidae > Acanthosepion > Acanthosepion esculentum. The sequence continues at coordinate 73,842,637 of OZ038511.1, read as the reverse complement.
TGAAACGGTTGCTTAAGAGAAAGCTACAAAAGTTGCCACCTCTGAGAGAGTGACCATTTTTCAGGCCCCCAACAATCATTCTTGTCAAACAGTGTGACATCCAGTTTCCATCAAGTGGTTGCCACAGCTATACTACTTCTGTAGCTATTACATTATATTATCTAGCCAAGACCATTTCTCTAAGTGGGAGAAGACAAAACCACCCAGCATTTCAGTATTTCTAAATTTTTTTGGCAACAAAACTAAAATCAGCAAACTGTTCTCTAAAATTTGAGAATTCATTCCCATAAGGTTTTCTTCACTGAATTAACACACACACAATTGTAGTCATTGAAACACTACTATATTCATACGTCAAAGTTTAAAAATATATAAAATACATTATTTTGGATTTACTAGTAGTACTGTTTGTATACTTAAATTTTTTTTTTTTCAGTTTAAACAATTTCAAAAATTAAAATGCAATAAACTTTTGGTATTTTTTCCAACTTTATCATTGTTATAAATAAAAGTAACATAATTGTATCTGATAGAAAAAGCTGTTACTATTTTGTTTGCTATTGGAGTCAAAGTTACTAAATCAGATTTTAAATAGTTATTTAACTGATCACTCAAAATCCTATTTGATAAATCTTTTCTGGAAGTTGTCAGCTGAATTTAACCTTGCATGCTCATTTGATACATTAATCCAGCCATTATTCAAAGCAAAAGATTATCTATTAATGCTTCAGACAAATGTTTTACCTATAGACATTATTTCATTTGAGTCATTTAAACTTTAAATGTTTTCATTCACTATGCACTGTAATCTACTAATCTTCAATTATACTCAATATATTAGTACCTGTTATGTCACAAAGTTTGTTAAAAACCATTGAACTTATTTCAGCCAAATTGCTTTCTTTGTATCATTTCATCCCAAGCCCAGCAATAAAGCTGCTATGATGCAACGGCTACTGAGTCTTAGATAATATGAGCCAAAAAATAAAAAATAAACAAAATACTATTAAAGAAAAACAGTAAAAGAATATCAATTAAGACAAAAGGTAATGATTGACATTGCATTTAAATCTCTGAAGGTCAAAGCTGAATGGGAAGCAAGAAGCCGGGAGAAAGTTCCACAAGCTAGAAGTGTGATAGAAGACACTATTAGCATAGAATTTACTGTTACATCTCGACATTTCAACCATAAAATGAGATCTTGCCACCAATCAAGAATTGCACTTAAATTTATATAGTCTATGTAGCATAGAGGAAAGTTCATCAGAACAATTTGCTAATTTATAGAAAAGGTACAGAAGAAGCTATGTTACAGCAGTGAGAAAGTGATTGAAACCAAAATAGCAAGACAAAGAACATTGCAAATTCTTCTTTGAATTTCATCCAGAAATCCCAGGGATTTCACAAAGTTATCATAAATTCAACAGCAAGGAATTTGGTTGAAGATCTGATTTACCTAAGAAACAATTTAATTTTCACCTCTTTTGTTGCAAACAAGCTTTAAAAAAATATACATTGCCAGCTTATTTTGCTGATACAGTGATTCCTCTCAGCCAGAATTTTGCTTTCTGCACTTTTAGTTATTACTGGTCAACCCCATGAAATTTTGCTTAATAATGATTCCAAAATGAAAGAATAAAAATGCTGGCAATTTGGACATGCCAAAAAGCTGTAAAGAGATTTTTTTTTTTGTCCTTATTAAGAACTTACACCATTTTACTTATGTAAATTCTTTAAGAAAAATCATATGCTGGGGTTGTTAAGATCTACAATTAAAACAGATCTGTTACATAACTTTTGAGTATATTGTTATAATTATACTATTTTATTAGTAGTTATTGTTGCTAATTTCTTACTGTATCTAATTTATAAATTAAATCATACCATAGATAAGCATAGAAAATGACTATCTGCTGAAAGTCATGGAACATATTCCTCAAGGATAAAGGGAACTAGGGAGATTGAAGATGTCAAATGCTATACCACGAGTGTTTTCACAATCAACGATTATTTTTTTCAACAGAATTACTTGCCACAATTTTTTTCTAACCAAAAACTTACTTTTCTACAACACAGTAAACTGTAAATTTATACCACAATGTCCAAAAGCCTCTCATTTCATTCAAAAGTGAACTTTTCTTTTTCATACATACTAATTTCTGAACTAATTAAAACATTTACTATTGTTACGAACTCGCAACATATAAAGATATGAACCCCAGGTTCAAAAACAAAAGAAAAAGGTGTGTTCACTGAGATAAGAACACACGAACAGGTACTGACAAACAACAAACAAGATTAACATTTGTAAATAAATTTTATATAACAAAATACAAAATATGAAAAAAGTATGGAGTTAGACATACAATTAATAAAAGAACACTTATCTGATTTCATAAATTTGGAGTTTGGATGTTCATAACAAAAGTTGTTGTAGAATGTTCTTTCTTCCGCAAATGTAAAATATAAGATTCCAGAATAATTTGTGTTCTGTTTCCCCTTGGTTACTTGGAAGGTTTCAGAGATGAAAGTTTGATGATTTCTTTGTATTTCTTTGGTACGATATTTATCCTTTACCCATTAAATAGTCAAACAGATCCAAGATTTTCAGGATTAAATTTTGTTATTCCTTACACAACAAGTAATGGAATAGGTTTGTGGGTGTATTTCTCATCTCACATGAGAGTATATTTTTCTCTAACTGTTGTCTTCAAGAGACCACTGGGAAACTAAAGTTACAATATCAAAATTCAACTTGATGTATGTCACGCGAGCATAGCTGGCTGATTCTTACTCACTTAGATCATTCTGCTTGTTGTCAAGCAACCCCAAATTCCTTTCTTAACTGAAACAAGACTTGCCCCAGATAGGGAGTAAACAAACAAAAAAAAAAAAAAAAAAAAAAAAAAAAAAAAAAAAAAAAAAAAAAAGGAAAAGAAGAAAGACAAAGACAGAGCGTCACTTATTAAATTTATTATACATCTGATTTAACAGTTAACATTGTGGGCCATGTCACACTATGTAAAACTACTGGAAATCAAACTCAAACTTTATAAATAAAAAATATGAAATATAGGAAGAAATTTAAATTTAGCTTCCAAGTCAGGGATTTGCTAATGAAAATACTATATTCTCTCATTTTAATTTTAAATGAAGCATGCTTTTATTTATAACAGATCAGAATACACATAAAAATAAATGAAATACATGAATGACATAAGCCATTTTGTTTTTAACTTTCAAATACACCAAGAGACTTAACAGATAATCAACTCAGTTCAATATACATTCTCTACTTTCCATAAATATAAGAACAAATATTAAAATGTTCAGCAGATTTTCTTATGATTAACCCATTGAAATTGTAAATCTTTTCAATTTGACTCATTGTTTTACTTGACAGGTCAACTATTTTGTTTTTCTATCTGTGATGGTTCCAAACCTCTCTCTCTGATACTTTTACCAGTTCAGGCTTTAAATTTCTTTCATTACTGCACAGGTGATATTATTTGGTACCACAACTTTAACTAGTAAACATATCTTATACACAATCAAAAAGAACTTGTCTTTTGATAAATCAATATTAGTTATGTTTGCCTCGTTTGTCTTGTCTTATAATTTCCTTCGTGAAAAAGCAAACAAGGTTTTGGGGAGACACTAACAGTATATAATTTGAATAAAACATCAAAGTCAAAGAAGAATGACTAAGAGTACAGGTTTCAGTTTCCCTGAGAATAGAACAAGAAAACAATACAAGTACTAAAATTATTCTATTTAATCATTATGTGTACAAACAAAATTTCAGGCATATTTTAACCCCCCACCACAACTCACTGGCATATTTATCATATGAGCCAACTTGATTATGCATAAAGAAAAAAATTCCACATTATCTTTTCAGTCTAATCAGTGCTTGTAGGCATAGATTAGTAGTAAGAGAAAAGGATTAAAAGTTATAAGGTCAAAATTTTAAAAGAAAATCTCAAATACAAATCAAGGAAAAAGGAAGCTAGTCTCGTAATTAGTGTAATACCTGTTGAGGAAAAAATAAAAATAATGAATATTACTTTCAAGATCTAAAAAGATTGATTTTTATTCCTTAATGAAAATCTAAAAGCAGATGATGAAAGTTAAATATTAATCTATGAATTGAGGCTCTTTCTTGTCATACTGATACCCAGTTAAGTTATAGTTTCATTTCTACATGGAAAACAAACTGATCATTTTTACAATTAGTTAAAGTTTAGTTTGGTTGTTTAGCAGAATATCAATCTATAACAATTAGTTAAAAATAGAATCAAGTTTTATTAGTTTCATTAGTAACTACATTATTTATGGTGAATGATAGTATATAAGATAGTCATTTTATTACTTATTGTGAGGCTTGGTGACCAAAGTGAGACTAAAAATTAAAATTAGACTTTGAGCATATAGAATTCAGTTGTACAAGGTGCAGCAGAAATACCTCCCACATAATGGTAAGACATTAACTCCAGGATGTGGCAAAAATATATACAACATTTTAAACTGTCACCTGTGTGGTGACAGTGAACTTAGGCAAGTGGTAATGTTGTTTTCATCTAGTTGATGCCTTACCATTATGTGGGAGATATTTCTAGGAGGTATTTCTGCTGCACAAAATGACTTCCAGTTCAACAAGAAATACTAAGAAATAGTTTATTTTGGGGGTTTTTTTTTTCAGTGAGGATTATTAAAAAAAAATAAAAATAATGTTATATCTTAATATAAAGACATCAGGGATAATATAAATGCAATATTTAAAGGATTATAGATGCTAAAATTACCAAATAAGTAAAAAAAAAAATCTCTACATATTCTCGTCACTTTTCAACTTTGGAGTAGAAAGAGTAAATTAGATATTAAAAAAAAATACAAATTTTCTCATACATGTACATAAAAATGGTAGAAAAATATTAAGCTACAAATTCCAAATTATAAAAGCATATTTCTTTTTGCTTATAAAAAAAAAAAAAAAAATATCAAGTGTTTCTCTTTGGAAATATGGTTCTATGCAATTAAACTTGTAGAAAGATTCTTCAATATCAACAGGACAAAATATATTTCAAATCATCAGATCTAAGCAAAGCAGAGAGACATAAGTTTTTAATAATAATAAAAATGATGATAATAATTAGTATTTTTAAAGTATATAAGAATGAATCAGTTTAAATGTCCTCAAAGCCATGTTCAACATATCCAGAAGAAAAAATAGCTAATGTTTAATTAATTTCCTTTTCACAGTTGGTTAGGAGTAAATAAAATATTCTTATCTACATATAAAATTCTTTGACTTTCGTTAGTCTATCTGTACACCCTCTAAAATAGCCATGCATCGGCCAATCGAGACCAAATTTTGGGGAGAAGTGCAAACAGGTAAGGGGGTACAAAGGACAGCTGCTTTTACTAGAGTGCATAGCTTAATACAATAAATTTTCATTAATGTTTTTAGAAAAATTAAAAGTTATTACTTAACATACAAAATACTCCCACTATTTTAAAAACATTATTGATTAAAATAACATACTTATTTAATAAAAATGCAATATTGTTTTTTTGCATTTCCAGTTCACCCTGCTTTTGCAAAAAAGTATAAAGAATCACAAGGTGTTGTTTTGTGCTGGTCCTTGTATCTTTGAAGAGGGAAACCCTGTGGTCTACTGTGTGTGTGTGTGTGTGTGTGTGTGTGTGTGTGTGTGTGTGTGTGTGTGTGTGTGTGTGTGTGTATACGTAATTTTCAGCTGTTCATGGTCGCCAACAGAGTAAAGCAGGGATGCGTGCTGGCTACCACCCTGTTCAGCATGGCAGAAAACATGTTAACAGATGCCTTCCTAGCTACCATAGCAACAGTAAACTCTTCAACCATTGGAGACTGCAGGCAAAGACAAAAGTGCATGAAAATACAGCTTGTGACTTCCTGTTTGTTGACGACAGCATACTCAATGCCAGTACCCAGTTTGACACGAAGGGCAGTGTGGACCTATTCTCTAAAGGCTGCAAAGACTTCGGCCTCACAATTTCTAAGAAGACCGAAGTCCTGCATCTGTGGTGTCTTACATTGAACCTCACATTACTGTCAACACCCAGGGACTAGTAGCTGCAGATATGTTCATCTACCTTGGTAGCATTCTGTCACACTCTGCCAACATTGATGAGGAAGTGGCCTACAGAATTGTCAGAGCCAGCACGGCCTTCAGCAGACTGAAGGATAAAATCTGAAGACTAAGCCTTAACACCAAACTCAAAGTGTACGGAGCAGTGGTCCTACCATGTCTGCTCTATGCATGTGAGACGTGGACAGTCTACAGCCAGCATGCTAAACAGCTCAATACCTTAGAATTCTGCACTATGTCAAGTGGCAGGACAGAGTCCCAGACACTGAAGTGTTCCAGCATGCTGGGATGGAGAGCATCTGTGCCATCCTACTGTGCTATCAGCTCTAGTGGGCTGGCCACATCTACCACATGGATAACTGTTGCACCTTAAAGAGATTGCTCTATAGCAAGCTATCCACAGGCAAGTGCTCACTTGGCAGGCCAAAGAAATGTTACAAAGACACGCCAAAGGAGTCTCTCAAGCATTGTGGCATTCCCCATTCCACCTGGGAAGAGTCTGCTGAGGTATGTGCTGTCTAGTGCTCCCTTGTAAGGTTTGGAGTGTCTGATTTTGAAGAGAAAAAAAAAAAAAAAAAAAAAAATCAAGGACAAAGAACAGAGACACCAGAAAAGGAAAGATCAAGAGGGCTCTGCCTCCCAGCCTGGTTCAGCCCCCAGCATCTCATGTCAAATCTGCAACAGATTTTTCAAGGTGAAAAATGAACTCATTAATCTCCACACCTGTCACCCCACAATGTCAGAATAAAATTTCCATAACACATGCAAGATATTTGGCAAATACATTTATCAAAGTGTTGAATTTTTAAATTTTCTTTTCTCTAATTTTTAGAACTACTTTTTTCCTGAAATCTGCCACACTGATATTGACCATCTTTTACTTAGTTGTTTATTTTTAATTGCAGATATATAAAATTATTTCTGGTATAAAGCTTGATTTTTATACTTATATTTGTCTATATGGCAAGATTTAAAAAAATAAAATAAATAAAAATAAAAGCTGCAGTAATTCTACACAGGATAATGCTGAAAAATTTTCAGCCAAAACACAAAAGGGAACTCAGAATAAGTTCTGATATATTTGATCAGATTTTGAGAAGTGAGTTGGGCCAAAAACTTTTCAGCTCCCCCTCATTGATTTATACAGTTATAAAGAGTTTTAAGAAATGGATTGACAGAAAAGCATTTTTGTTTTGTTATTTCTCTTTCCTGCTGCCTTTTCTGATGCTAGAATAAACAAAAGGTTTGCCCTGCTTGCAAAATCTATAAAGCTGGTTTTGGCATGTCTATGCTATTAGGCAGGTCAATAGAAAAACCTATAACACCCCAACATTCCACCCACTACCCTTCAAAAGCTCGCAAAACTGTCCAATAATCACTCCCATTGAGTACATTTTTTTTTTTAATGTAACTTTAATCAAAAGTCATTTGAAGACTAATTATATCTAGTCTGATAATCCACTTACGATATTCAGTTCAAATTAAATTGAATCTTACACTGAAAATAATTAAAATAAGATGAGGACTAATAGGAATTATTAAAATTAATGCAATCTAAATTTTGAATAAAAATCACAATAGATTTTTTTTTTAATTTTGCAAAAACATAATGAGCAGTGTTTAATGGATTTGCATATTTAATCTTAGAATCTGTTTAAGAGGCCACAGGTGATTAAAGTATTGAAATAATAGAGAATTAAACTGACAGCTTAGACATGAACAGATCTATATTCCATTTCCCTTCAGGACACTGGCGTTCATGTCTCTCCACAACTTCTTGTCCTTTTTTAGCTCCTAATAAGATTTGTCTTTTCATCATTCACCATCCCTCCAGGACTATGTTCTGCCATCCATTTGAACAAGCTTATGAAGTAGATTACTCACTGATTTCCTGTCTCTCTTGCCTTCAGTATGCCCTGTGAACAGGGCTGATGCAGGGGTCTCAAAAAATCTATGAAACAGGGCCTCCACTCAAATCTCAATCTTCATATAAAATATAAATTTTATTGTAACCTAATTATGTACAATGATGAATCATATGCAATATAGGTGAACAATTAGAAAAATTGAAAATAAATACAATGTATCTAAGTACAAATTAGAGACATGTCATAATAGATCATTCCATCTTAAATAAATCAATGTTTTGCAGCAATTTTTAAAATCAGCTTCAGATTTTTGTTAAAAAGTTGAATTTAACCCATTCAACATTATGGATATAAAAAAAAAATAGTGAGTTTTATATAGTGCCCCCCTCCTCCCTACTTAGCACGAGCAAAACAAATTTGCAGATTATGGGGAAAGGGGGGGTGTAGTACATGCAAGCCCTGCCTACAAGTATCAAATTCTTCAAGCCCTTTCTTCATTATGTGCCCAAGAAATTTCAACTCTGTTTCTAAATGTCTTTTTCGCTTCCAGTTTCCTTAAAACTTCAAAGTTACACGTGTGCAGTTCTCAGTACAGTTTTGTAGAATCACATTCATCCATGACGATGTTAATCAGTAATCACTGCCATATAAGAGGACCAATAAGAGTTCAGCACCCTGTTCTTTGTTTCTAATTAAATTTTCCTGTTTATTAATACTTTGTTTAGGTTTTGGAAGACATTACTCGCTATGCCTTTGGAGTTCAGTGTCACATTTTCTATATTCTGTCAAAACATTTTCCAGATACTTAAAATTTTTGTACTTGCTTAATTCTGTTATCTCCAATTCATAGTTTGCATCTTGCAATCATACATTCTATCTTTTTGCAATTAAAAGACAGGATAGGTTAAATGGTGTTGGTTCCAATCATTGTAGGAATGGCTGCAGAGACATCCCCACCACCCAAATTTATAGACAAAAAACACAGATGCATGCTGGGATTTCTTCCGAGCTGTTAAAGTAGGTAATTCCTCAGCCTCATCAGATGGAGTTCTTTCTTGTTGAAACCAGAATGCTGCGATCACTTGTCCGTATCCTGTTTTGTGTTTTAACACCATTCTTTGTGAATCTTTTGCCTTATTACTGTTGCTTTGCCTTGCATATATCGTTTACTCAATATTAGTTTCGAGCTGTCCTTTTCTTTCTCTTGTTATAGTTTATTGAAAACTTTGTTGTTAATTCCGTTTGTTGGGCATTTCTGACAATTATATTTAATCATGGCCAATTATGCTACAAATTTAACAAGAAAAAATAAATAGCCAGGTTTCAGTGTGTGTGGATACAAAACCAAATAATTAGATATTAGAGACTGTATATATGTATGTTAGCATACATACATAGGTAAGTGAATAAATATTTAAGGTGTAAACAAAACAGTGCTCAGTGTGATTAGACAGAGCTAAGAAGTATATATTAATAAATATACATATGTTCAAAGTGCTATTTAAAGTTTTGTGGTTCTCCCAACTCATCAGGCACAAACTATTATGATTGAACTGTAATAGGTCGTGCATGATGAGTTGGTAGAAACAGGAAACTAAGTTGCACTTTGAAAACACACATTTTATTTATTTATATATATATATATATATATATATATATATATATATATATATATATATATATATATATATATATATATATATATATATAAAGTTCTCATAGTTCTTATAGAGTTTGGGAACTTTCTAATTCAAAATTGTATCCTACAATTTTGAATTAGAAAGTTCCCAAACTCTATAATTATACTGCTCAATGGGAATGTACATGCAGCAAATACTCATTGGTACCCCCCAGCCCACTAAGTTTGCCAATTGGCTTTATGCTGTCAACATGTACTCTTCTTCAGTTATTGCACAGGTTCTTGTAAAATTGTGTTGGAATGAAGCTGTGCTCTTCACAATGACTGACAAATTCAAATTATGCATCTGCATCAGAATTTGTGTGAATCACAAATCTGCTACAAAGACTTTCAAAATGCATCAATTAGGTTTTTGGCAAACATTCTTTAGGGTAAACACAGATTTTTGAATGGCATGTGTATCCCAGGGCAAAGAGAGTGTCAGTTTAAGATAAGTGTTCAAGATGACCAATCATTAGCAAATAGCCAGAAAATATTGAACAAAAATTGAACTCCAAGTGGACCACTGCCAAACAATCCATATTATTTATTAGTTATGATGTACTTCTAATTTTTATTTACCTGAGAACTTTACTTTTTACCTTGTACTTAGCATCAAATTTTCTTTGTAGTGGCAAAATAAAAATGGTGATATTGTAAAAAGCATAACCCTTTTAAAAATATGCTGTTCATGCATGTGTGAATCTGTCATAGTAATTTAATGCAAAGCTTCTGTAATAAAATAAATTTTTGTTTCCTCTTCCCTCAATTTGCCAGAATCATTCACTTGGAAAAGAAAATTTTTTTTTAATGAACTTACAGATAACAATTTTACTTATTGACCATTGATGCATAAATATTAAAATAATGACTTACCCATGTTGTATGCTCTCTTAAATAGCACCCTTTAAAATCAATTATATTTTTATGCCTTAAATCACGCAGGAATTTGACTTCTTTCACGATATCTTGCCATTTCTGAAACAAAAAAAAAAACTCATTTGTAAGATATTGCAATTTATTCACATAGTAAAGGAGAGGGAGAAAGATTTAATTCCTTCAAAATTAATGTAAGCATTACTTCAACACTAATAAATTGACAGTTTACTATCTAGAATTTTAAATTTAACAAATTTATTATAAACATTTCCATTCTAACCAGCATGTTTGTCTTAATGGTTATACTCACAACATTTCAGTCATTATGCCCTCTGGCATAATCGGTAATCTGTGCCCCAAGAATTAAATAAATGAATTGAATCCAATATCTGTCTATTTCTGAGATGAGGTATTATGTACATTATTTACATTATTCAGACTATTGTCCTCATCTTTGTCGCCATATTTATTACAACGGCCAAAACGTTGTAATAAATATGGCGACAAAGAGGAGGACAATAGTCCGAATAATGTAAATAATGAATTGAATCCAGTTTAAAATTAAAATAAGTTTACCAAGAACTATGCCAGATACCTAAAGTTGGTCAGATGGTAAAATTGCTGAAACAAGAGGAGCATTCTTGTCCAAATAGAAAAGCATATTATAATAATAATTCCTCATCTCAAAGCTTCAGCATAAATGTAAGTTTCTTTCATTATATCTTTTCTTGGAAGATATCAAGATGATATTATTTCAGATGAGTACAGGGAAGTTTTAGCCTTTGAATTTCATAATAATTGCCTCCCTACATTATTTTTTATGAAAATCATCAAATTGTAGAGAGGAAACTTTAAATATTTAGTATAAAATTATTTACTATCCCATCTTGGATGTTTTTAAAGGAGTATTGAGGAATTGCTAGCATTAATGAATAAAAAATTGCAGAAACAAGTTTCTAGACATTTTAAAAAATTATTTTCATGTCATAATTAAAATTTAAATGAAGATATTTCATTATTTAGTCATTTTGAGAAATATACATGCTCTAAAATATTGAACCCATAAAACTTTACACAAATATATAAAGCAGAATTGGCCACTTCAACATAGTGTAATGGTCAGCAAGCTTGTCTTGCTAGATCAATTACGACTGAATAGTGAGTTTGATCCTCACTAAGTGCCCTACACTTTCAACCTTGTGCCACATCTAAGCTATGCTTAGAAAAATCATCATTATTGGAATTTTCATTACCGCAAATAAGTAAAACAAAACAAAAACAAAAAACACACCAACAATAAGAAATAAATAATTAAATCAGAGTCCTAATTTATAATAGAAGTCAGCATTTATTACTGGGAATAAAAATTGTATCTACCATGCAACTTAAGCAACTTCATACAACAGATTTCAACAGATGAATCATAGGCTCTGTTGGAGTCTATAAAATGTCAATTTTTGAGGGTCATCTCACATTCCCCTCCCCCTTCTCATTTACGACTCCTAACTGATACAAAATAACAAAATATAACAAGTAGGTATTGAAAGGATCCCAATAAGGCCAATGTTTCATCTGTAGAAAATGAGGAGAAACATCCACAGACAAATTAGTAGAAATTTACAATAGTTTTAAGTAGCTCAAGACCTTTTGCACAGTACTGTACTTATTAATGATCATAAAATGGTGATCAGGAAGCTGAGATAAAAATCAACAAAAATAATAAGTTAAAAATTAGCAAAATTATTCACAACTGGTTTTAATTTGTGAAAATTTCAAATTTTCCTATTTATTAATATTCTGATGAATCTTAATTCTTCGATTGTGTAAGCTCATGGTGAGTTCTACACCAATATAATTAAATATTTGAGCTTAACGACTTAAACAAAATATTGCAATAACAATCAAATACGAGTGCTGGTCATCATTTTAAGAAGAGAGTACAAATGAAAAGATTTGAAATTAACTGCTTTTTTCATTTCACTGAAAAAGATGTTAAACACATCTGTCTTCCCTTCTGTCTTTGATTCATTCATTTTCTCACTGAAACTAAGTACTGTCTTTTCCTTTCTTTCCATGTGATCAGACTGGAATAGTCCATTATTTATGAGATAGTGACAGGGTGTAACATTCATGCAAACTAACGAAAGGAAGGACAAGCACAACTGTCATAGGATTTTTTTTTTTTAGTCAAAGTTTTCAGAGTTACTGTTTTAAACAGAGCTTATTAAAAAAAAAAATAATAAATAAATAAATAAAAGTCCGCTTTGCTATTGCAGCAAGAATGGACCCTAAAAACTTCAAACAAACTTGTCAATGATTTAGCATCAACTTAAGGATAAGCTTAAAAAGAAAAAAAGAGAAGCACTGGAGAGGAAAAGTTACAATATCTACAATAAACGGTAACCAAACTGTGTGGAGGTTTGCTTATTTTAATCATGAACAACTATATTATAATTAATAAATTCTTTTTCATTTTTCTTTCTTGCTAATTTAAAAAAAAAAGACAATCCCAGACCAAAGACAAATAATTACTAACAATAAGATTAACAGCTGCCTGCATTTTGATTTGATTTCTAAATTTGAAACATACTAGTGCAAGTTAGAAAAGAGGCCCAAAACATTCAAACATTACTCCTGTGTCTGTCTCTGTGTCCATAATTACAAAGATTTTATTTTTGTTTGATTTGTTTTTAAGGCTTATCAATACTTTGTGAGTTATTTAAAGAAATCTATTCCAGATTGCTTACAGTCCCCGTGTGGACTGTAAGCAATCTGTAAGTGGAACCTCATCAGAGTACTGACTGGGCTCAATGCGGCTTAACTTTGATGATCGAAAGTGAACCGGTGTTTTCAGTGTGATTTGATTGTAGGTGTAATTACAAAGAACTATACTATTAGATTCATTTGCAACAGCAAATACCATTTTCTTTTACTCCAGTTTTGGGTGGGGGAGCATATGTTTAAAAAGTATATTTAAGTAATTATTGCAGTAGAATTAGTTTCAAAGATATTTATACCAACACACTGATGGAGTCGTCTTTTTTTTTTTTCTTCTATTTTTTTTGTAAAAATAAAATTGACAGCTAAAAAGAAAATGCTCTAAAGTATAGTGAATTCACATCCGTTCCACTTTAGCAAACGCTGTCAAGATGTTGAAACCAGTTCAATAAGAGGAAATCAATTTTTGGATTTTTCTATAATCAAGAAGTCAGTAGTTACATTCAGCAACAATTTTTCAGGTGTAAGCAGCTCTAATGGATTGTCATCAAATGATATTACATAAGAGCTGACATTCCAAAAAGGTAAAAGAATCCAGATTACTAAACTACACACAAAAATGCAGTAGATTTTATAATAGTTAAAATAAACAGAAAAACTTTAACGTAACTTCTCTAATCAAATAATGCATCAAATGTCCCCCCCCCCACCTTAAATGGAAAACTTGAGTAGATTAATTTTTTCTTCATATGTATTTTGAATATAACTACTAAATGATGCTATGTAAGAAGTGGCATGTTGTAGATCAGATCAAAAACGAAAATGTCAGTTACAAACTTGAAGAAAATTAGAATACTCCAGGTTTCAGGAATTCTTATATCTGTCTATATTTCTTAGATGAAGTATTGTAACTATTTACACTAATTACATTGTTGTCCCCATCTTTATTGTAATATTCACAACATGTCACCCATTATACGCTCCAGCCTTGTTCAGGTGATGTACACTGAAATTTCAAACTGAACCCTTTGTCTGCAGGGGTATATTCTTTTAGTTTCATGCCTTTTCTGAATATCTCAGTTTCAGTTAATTCCTTTTAGTAACTCAACTCTCATGGACTAAAAGGAATTGGTTCAAAATTCCAATGTATATCACTTGAGGAAGGCTGGAGCATACAATGGCCAAAACATTGTGAATATAACAATAAAGACGAGGACAACATTCCAAACGATGTAAATACTGTAAATTTTTATAATACTTTATCCAAATGTTTATTTTGCTATTCCTGTAAAACTGTCAGTTATTAGAGGTTGCCATTTTATTTTAATTCAACTTCAATGTTCATCTAAATTCAGAAGCAGGTAAAAAGCATCCAGTCAATGAAAGGCATTTTTCTTCAAATAGCAAGATAATTGTTGAAAACGATGAGAACAATTGCCAAGCACTGATGAGGAACGAGCAATTTAAGTTCCTGCTTTACACACAAACATACAGTTAACTTTAACCTATTAAAGACATTAGATAACAAAGGAATAATCACAAAAGCAAACAACCAGAGATGAGTGGCACATCTTCATAAATACCTGATCACATCCAAACAATTGAGAGGAAAGATTTCTCTAGATGGCTTGAAGTCAAGTGAAACTTATTAGTTGTAAGAGAAAATCAACTCCCACAAACAACTGATAAATAATAGACACTGTATGAAACAAAACACCTAAAATGCACACACACACATATATATGACAAGGTCTTTGACAGATGAGAACAGACAAGTTAAAAGATGTCAGATGAATAAATTTTAAAATAAAGTCTTTTACATTTAATATTTTATTCTTTTGAACATTTCTAGTTTGATTTAAATTAATACAACAAAATCATAGTATAAAGACATCATATGAGATGTGTAATTAATGATTAGAGAAATCTATTGCTTTAAATGTGCATATTATCACATTCTGCTCTAGTCATCATCATCAGTCTCTGACTGATTCAATCTAAGGCCAGAAGAAAACATAACCTCCTCCTTCCTTTTGGTTATGGCTCTCAGGAGTTCCAGCATTGCTATGTCCATCCATGCTTTGATTTTGTCTGACCTGCTTTTGTGTTGACATCCACATATGCATCCACCTTCAACATTGTTCTGCATGATAGAGGTTGTTATGCTGTGTGACATGGTCACACCATGATATCTTCCGACACTTAATAGCGGAGAGAAAAGATTCCTGTTGGCCTATGAGACTTCTGATCTTGCTCCATGCAGTCATTGGTTTGCTACTCTCAGTAGGAGATGCAGAGGCATTTTCTGAATCATTTATTCTCAAATGCCCGCATCCTTTTTACTGCCTCAACCAGGAATATCCAAAGTCTCACACCCATAGAGATGGATGGATATGACCAATGATTTGTAGAGGTTGAACTTAGAACCTGATATTGCTCTTCCATAGCCTTTCCAGTCTGATCATCACTGCTGTGACTGGAAATCCGTGTGAGGGTTTATGCATTGCAGGTACCATCTTATGACAGAGTTACTCACAAATATTTGAAGCTGGACACTTCCTCCATTGGTTCACCAACCATGGTGATGCTGTCACTGGTTCTGCTTTGCTATTCACCATTACTTTGGATTTCTCTGTGTTGAGTTCCATTCCATAAGCGGTGATTCTTTCAACAAGTTTGTCAGTTAAGTCTTGCAGCTCACTGTTATGATCTGCCATAACCTCAACATCATCTGCGAAACAAAGGTTGCAGACAGGTCTACCAGCAATAGAGACAGAAGTGTTGTGGTTGTAAAGGTTTTCCAGGTGCATACAAGAACTAGGCAGGAACAGTCGGGGGAGGGAGGAGAATCAGGTGATCAATGACAGCAGACTTAAACTGCTCAAGTTTGCCAGAAGCCACTGCATCACCTTGGCCAACACTCTACACCCCCAAACTGTCTCAAACTACAACTTGGCAATCATCTAACAGGCAAGTCTACAACCAGATTGATTTCATTCTGGTTCCACAATGCTTCAAGTCCAGTGTCAACAAGGACATTCCCTGGTGCAGACATCAGCAGTGATCATGACCTTGTGATGATAACCATCAAGCTGAAAACTAAACAGTGCCCTAAGAGCCCCTGCATCCTCTTTGACCATGAGAATGCTTAAGGCTCCTGAAGTGACAAGTTTTTCAAGCCAAGGTCTGCAACAAGTTTGCAGCCATCAACCTGCTTGACAGTGAGATTGACACTTGCATTCAACATCAATGAACTCCTATTCAAAACAGCTGAAGATGTTCTCAGAAACCGCAGAAGAAAAATCAACTGTGGATCATGAGAGAACTCCTGAATTTGTCTGACAAGAGGTAAGAGAAAAAGAGCACTCAAATGGTGAAGCTTGGATGTGGTACCAAAACATGCACAGAGAGGGTCAGGAAGAAGTTACGAGCAGCCAAAGAGAAGTGAATAGAGGAGCAGTGCAGCACCATTGAGAAGGGAATAAAATCATGTGACAGTAAGAAGGCCTACAATACTCTCAAATCCCTCAAAAAGACCAGCCAGCCAAGAGCAGCTGTTATAGATGATAAGCTACCGACAGAGTGGAAGTTCTGAACAGGTGGATCAAATACTGCAACGGTCTGTACAATTATGAGCTCCGTTCAGATACCTCTTTATTGCAAGCCCACCAGCACTCTACAGGTGAAGATAATCCACCAATACTGAAGGAGGAGATAGAAGCAGTAGAGAACTTGAAACCTGGCAAGTCACCTGGGATTGACAATGTACCTTGTGAACTGGTGAAAAATGGAGGTGAAGAAATAGTCAAGGCCCTAACAGCTCTATGCCAGTGGATTTGGGAACAAAAGTGGTCAAAAGAGTGGAGCCAGTCACTGATGATACTCCTACCAAAGAAGGATAATCTTAAGCAATGCCAGAATTATAAAACAGTAAGTCTGATCAAGCTCTGTATTATCAATCTTCTAAAATCCAAGGTTGAAGAACTACTGTCAGAAGAGAAAACTGGTTTTAGAGCTGGATGGAGCACAGTGGAACAAATCTTCAACTGTAGGGTTCTCATCAAGAAACATTTGCAAAACCAGAGGGACCTGTTCCACAATTTTGTTGATTTCAAAAAAGCATTTGATCAAGATTTGATGAGATGATGACCTCTCGCATGTCCTCAGGATTCAACACAGAAGGGCTCGTCATCCATACATAGAAAGCCATTTTTAGTGACAAACGTAGAGCTACATTGGATGAACCTAATAA
The DNA here is from genome assembly GCA_964036315.1 of Acanthosepion esculentum. Classification (NCBI taxonomy): domain Eukaryota; kingdom Metazoa; phylum Mollusca; class Cephalopoda; order Sepiida; family Sepiidae; genus Acanthosepion; species Acanthosepion esculentum. The sequence continues at coordinate 73,825,111 of OZ038511.1, read as the reverse complement.
CTGGACTAGAGTTTGAATACTCCCTGGAAATAGTCAGCCAACATGACTTCGGATATAACAGCATGGAAGGAGGAGTAATGTTTTGGGTTAATATTGTCGGCTGTAAAATTATAGGCTCCTTTAAAGTTGATTACAGCATCAAGATAAATGAAGAAAATTATTCTAGGTTCTTTAACATTTCTTGAGCGGTATATGCGAAAACCAAGAAGCTCAAAACTAAATAGTATATTCCTGCAAGACAATGCATCTTTACATTCGGCAAAACTGACTATTGTCTAACTTGCCAAAAAAGATTTTAAAGAGACAACTAATGGAATAGCTCCCAGCTTCTCCAGATATTAATGAGATAGAAAACATGCAGTCTATCATTAAGAGAGATGTCTATGAAAATGAGAAACAATATATTAAAAGTTATGGAAGATCAAGGAGCCCATATTAACATGTAAAATAAATTAATTCAGGGGTATGGGATAATACATTACTCAAATATATTTCAACAGCCTACATCTTTTGGATTTATTAATAAATAAAAATATATATTGGACGCTTTATGTCTGGTCATTCTACAAATGCTACTGGTACCATGTAACCCAGTACTACCTACTATATGGTCAGGTTATCAGAAACTAAACCAGTTCCTCCACCAAGCTTTTCTTTAATCCAGCAGGATTAAAGACAAGATCTGTTCAAGAGTAGATGAACCTTCTTGTAAGCTCAATAGCCATCTAGCACAATGGAGTAAAAGTAAGCTCCACTGCTACGTATGCACTCAGTTTAGGAGGTGGAAAATTCTTATTAGGCCAAGATGTGTGGAGATCAAGATTAGTATAGTGGCAATTCCCCCAAGACTAAATATCATTACTGAAAACCTGTTCAGGATTGGGTTTCCAGTTCCCTCTAAAAATGTTTTCCTTCTCTTTCACTTCTGGTAGCCCCTTGCATTTTGGTGGTATTATCACCTTGCTTGCAGTGGTGCTCTTACTCTGTAACTCTCTACCTGGAGTGGCTCTTGAGCCTTATACAGAGTGAACATTACTGTAAAAGCATAGAGGGGGGGATCTTAATTCATCACCTCTGGCACCAAATTACGTAGGCAACTCATGTAGCGGTTCTGAGGGAGTGGGGTGTCTGACCTGGAGAGGGATGGGATCCGCCAGGTTCACTTACTCAAAACAGTATGCATGAATACTTTTCTGGATTTTTAATCCAGATAGGTGAGGAACTGGTTACAGCGACCAACCCTATAGCTACACTCAATCATAGGACTGATGATGATGATGATGTGTTGCACTTTGTATAACAACAACAGAACTTGACACCACTAAAACAAATTATCAATATTTATAATAAGGATAAATAGAATAAGCTGAAAATTACATGATTTAATTTTCATGTGAACATAAAAACATCTTGAAAATTTCATCATATTGGGTGGGGAGTGACTTTTTTTTTGTAGGGGGGGAAAATAGCCTAGGGAATTTATGAATTTGCTGACACAGTAATTGTGAGTTCAATCCCTAGGCTGGGCAGTGTGTACTTTGGCTTATTGGAAACATGGCAAGTAATAACCGAGTAGTACTAAAAATAATAACAAGATATCCCTAGACATGGGCAGTGAAATGAGAAGAGAAGAGTCTACCCCTGTATATTAAATAAAGTGTTCAATTCAGTTCCCTTTAGGGTACCTAGATCGACACACACCCGATGAAGGCCAGAGGGAACAACAGCTGAAACGCGATAACAAAAATGAGGACAATAGTTCACATGTAAATAGTGTAAATAAACAGACTTGCAGAATAAAACTAACGTTCTTTCTGGAAGCAGCGAGTTGTTGTTATTGTTGGGTTTTTTTTGTGTTTTTTGTTGGTTTCTCTTACATGCTGCAAATATAAAAATATCAGAGTTCACATTGTTTGATTTCTTTCTTCCCTCTTTCTCAATGCAGCAATTTCAAATGGCATTTATCAAATGGTTCACAGGTATTTGTTATTGTCCATTTACCAATACAAATCAAATCTATTTCCTTCTTCAATATAGCTAGTAAGAACTCTTCAGATAGTGGTATAACGTCAATGTAGCCTTGTTTGAAATAACTTTGATCAGATGATGTGCTTCAGTTGTGTGAAGATGTAAAGCAGGACACACTGAGATAATATTGTGGGCATGAAACTAAATGGGAAAGCCAGATAATGTTGCACAAGTGAGTGTGGAAGTAAAATGAAAGCATCTCAATTTAAGATCTTATACAGTAAAATAATTTGTAAACGTGGGATGTTGCTTAACAGCATGTGTGATAAGATAAAACAGAATACTTTAAGAGATTCTTATCCTAAGACAAAAGAGTGAAACATTTGAGGATGCTGGTTCAGTTCATTTCAACATATTACTGACCCATTAACATCCATACTACCAGTCATTTATAAGAGAACACTTTTCCAAGATCAACAAATTATCCCTTTTCATACCTTCACAACCTATCATATAAAATAAATAAATTTCTAATATTCCCATTGGTTTTGGTGAAAATTCCAAGATGCCACAAGACAACACTTACTGTGAAAATAAAAATACAGCTTGAATCGACTTGGATATAAAATAGATACTCACCTCTGCAGAACCCTTGCCACTGAAGGACATTTTCTTAATGGCAACAATCTCCTTTGTGAGCTGATTTTTGGCCTATTAAAAAATGAAAAAAAAATTCTATAAGTAATCAAAAAAAAAAAAAAAAAAAAAAAGACAAAAACATTTTATATAGAATTTACAAAGGATCACAGTTGATTTTTGATCATTTAAATGCAATGCAAATTGTTATCTTCTGCCTTCTAAATTCCTGTTTTTTTTATTTATTTTTTTTATTGTTCTTTTCCCCTTGTTGATTTCAATCTTACTGGAGAAATGACTGCAAAACACTTTCCCCTCCCCTTCTATAGTCAGAAACACATCCATGCATGCTGGGATTTTTTCCTAGCCAATAAAACAGGCTGATTTGCAGTTCCTTCTGACTCCGTCCTGATCCGTCTTGAAGTCAGAACACTACATTTGCTTGTCTGAACTGTGTGTCAACGCCAATTCTTAGTTTGTGAACTTTTTGCCATATTACTGTTGATTTATCTTGCATATATTGTTAACTTGCTTTATATTATTTTTGCCCTGTTCTTTACTCTTGTTATTGCATATTGCAAACTTTGTCAGTTCCGTTTGTTGGACACTTCTGCTGTTTCGCATTTGACCATGGCTACTTACTCCACATTCTCATTCTTTCACACTAAATAACCCCTTGTGTCTTAGTGGCTTCATTACCTTACTTGTGGTGAAATGATTAAAACGCACATGCACAAAAAAAAAAAAAAAAGCAAGCAAGCAAGCATAACAGCCTTTTTATTTTATTTTTCCATAGCAACGTTTATACCTTATTAAACACTTATCTTTCATATCAATAGCTATTGTACACATGTAATATTTGGTTAAGGTCAATGGATGAGCTATGACTGTTTGCATCAGAATAAATAACATACTTTACATTTAGTACTATATCAGTGATCATCATTCACATGATAAAAAGGAAAGATTCTAAAACAACCAGCCATTGCAGTCAACTAATACCAATATAAGTAAGTATCTATATTTCAGTTGAGAACACATTTAAGATCTGCAGGTTGTCAGTCAGGTTTAATGACTATATATATATATATATATATATATATATATATATATATATAAATAAAAGGTAGCCTAAACTTGTTATATTTTATTATTGTTAAAGATTCCAGAATCACTGAATGAACAACTTGGCTTGTGTTATTAAGAAATTCTTAATATATAATCTGCCCCACTCCACTCTTGTTACCAGTCTTTTTGTACGCACAAGAAAATCTAATATTTTTCCAATATTTTGAAGAGAATCTAAAATAAAACTAATGAATAGCATTTGCTTTATAATCTAAACATATTTTTATCATTTCACTAACAGCTGTAGGGAGGAAAAAAAAAAAACTATATAAAAATACATCTCCAAAATTTAGAAAGGACATTATAAATTGTCTTGGCCTAAAGGATAATTTGGTTCAGATCAAAATTCTTAAAGATCCAAGTTTATAGTTCAATGGTTAGTACATTAAATAAGGTCACAAAGTCCAGAATTCAATCTACAACAACAGATGCTAGAGACTAATTAACCAGATTTCACCTTTGTGAAAGCAAAACAAAATCTCAACTACAAAATATTTTAAAATAAAAATAAAGTTACTGTTTACTAATTTATTAAGTTACCCTTTAGTTATTAAATAGCATTAACTTTCTAAACCTGAATTAGAACCAAAGAAACAAGTCTTGTTTTCTAAAAAGGACCTAATTTTACGTGCTTTAGTAGAATTCTAACATAAAAATTTTGTATTATGTGCAATAAGTGAACAAAAAATCAGATTAAATTAAAAATAATGGCAGTAGAGATAGGAACAAACAGACATATAACCTTTGTTAAGGTGACAATAGGTGTAATATTTGTCAGTTTTTACTCAATTGACCCCAAGCAAGGTGAATGCCATTAAAATGCAAGACTGGAAAAAACTTAAGGGACCAGTAACCCAATCCTGAAGTGATAAACGTCTACTCCTGCTGAAAAGGGCCAGGAAGGAGTATGAACCTATCTACTCCTGAACAATAAGATAATTATAGAAGCATGCTTCAGAACTCAATCACACAATATCAAGCATAATGGAATGTTAGGAAAATGGCATTTCTGACAATGTTACAGAATGCAATAATGTGGAATTTCTTGTGTGCGTTTTAAGTCTTTTATACTAACATAAGAGAGGCACATAAATAGATCATCTTATACAAAATAAACATTGGTTGAGTATGTAAAAGCCTATATGTTTAGGAATAGCTAAATAAGTTGCTTTTGTTTTGTTTATTTTATATGCATAGCATGCAACAAAATTCAAGTTTAGAGGCAATTTTATTTTTTAATTTCAAAATCATCATAAAGAGAACCTCATATATTCAGGAACAGAGAATACAATTTTTGATAATTCTTAAATTGTGGAATCATCAGAAAATAACATAATAGTTCTTGGATGACAAATGTATACTCTTCACCTCTTGCTCAAAACACAAAGTAACATCTTTTGACCTTGCAAAAGCAGGGAGGCCATAAGTGATGTGTGTGTGTGTATATATATATATATATATATATATATATATATATATATACACACACACACATATAAACACAAACAAACAAATAAATAACTAAAAAGTTTGCGTGCGCATATAACATTACAAATTGTTAAATGACAATTACTGCACTTTGACCAAAATAACAACTTTGAAATCAACAGAGTCTGTAACCCCCACAAAATAACTACCAACAATATCAGACTCCCCAAAAAGTTAGCTTTCTCTTCTTTTCCAACTTCATTGACTTTTCCTTACCAAATGTCCAAACCAGACAATTTATCAGCATCAAATTTTTAAGAACTGTTGGAGATGCCTTAATTTCTTCTGATTAGCATCATTAAAACATTAATATAATAAAAAACTAAAAAAAACAACAAAAAAAAACAAACTTTTCTCTTTAGATGAAATTGTGACTTGAAAATCTGAATCTCACAAGTCTCCTCATTTCAAATATAGAAATTCTGATATTAGCTTCATACAATGAACACAAAACAATGACAGAAAAATAAGTTTCTTGGCATGTAATATATTTATCTTGGTAAGTAAGAGGTAGCAATATTGGCATATCTAAATATATGCTTTGGCACAAGACCTCAGCCAGATGTCAATCAAGAATTAGATGCAATTAGTTCTTGTGCTTCATTGAAGCAAGTGATCAAATCAAATACACAATTAGATATATTTTTTCAATCAACATTTAATTTATCCCCAAATGAAAAAAGTTTTTATTTTCCAAATATTAAGTAGTTATATATGCATTGGTGCTATGATCAAGAAGATGGAGTTATATACTAAATTCTCCATGATCACCTCACATAACACAAAACAGTCAATACTAGGTGACATGCTACTAGCAGTAGAGAATAGTTTAACATTACTGCATAAAAGGCTTAATTTCTGCATACACTTTAAATTTCTTTGAAGATTACAAATAAAACAAAAATACACCCATGAAATAGTTATTTTTAAGTGTATAAACATGTTGAAATAGTAAAAAAAATAAAAAAAATAAAAAAAAAAAAAAAATAGAGTAATTGTGAATCCATTGGACTAACTCTTCAGACAATCCAACTGTAGTTAAATACAGCCCCTCACCTCAAAAGGTCAATAGTTACTTAAACAGGTAGAGAGAGAAACTACAAGGTAACCAAAAATGTTCTGTCCATTTATAAAGGAAAAAAAAGAAAACGCTTCACAGTATGTGTAACTTATATTTAGTCTTCGAAGTAATCGCCATCGGCATCCAGCACCTTCTGCCAACGTGTTTCCAGCTGTTCAATGCCCTTGTGGTAGAACTCAGGGGGTTTTGACGCAAAGAAGTCTGTGAGGGCTTTGCACAAGCCTGCTTCATTGGTGAAGGATTTCCCATGAAGATGATTATCCAGGGAGTGGAAGAGGTGGTAATTGGATGGCGCAAGATCAGGTGAATAAGGTGGATGGCACAAAGTCTCCCACCCAAGTTGCTGTATGGTATCCCTGACCACTTGCGTGATATGCGGCCTGGCATTGTCATGGAGGAAAAGCACACCTTTGCGATTCACCAGTGCTGGCTCCTTCTGGCGCAATGCCTGTTGCACACGTTTCAATTGCTGCGAGTATAGGTCTCCAGTGACTGTTTGGCCCGTTGGTAGCAGTTCATAATGAACCACTTGACGACCTGTCCACCAGACACAAAGCATAATCTTGCGTGGGTGCATAGGCGGTCTTGCGGTGTGAGGGACAGCATCCTGAGGAGACAACCAATGTCTGGAACGCTTGGGAGTTTTGTACAGAACCCACTTTCCATTACTGGTAAGCACTCGATTGAATAAGGATGCGGTATGGTGGTGAGAAAGCAGCGATACACAGGCTGCCACTCATTGTCCCTTGTGGACCTCCAACAGCGTTTGCAGAACCCACTTGCTCAGTGTATACGTCTTAACTAGGCAGTGCAGGTGAAGTCTGTTTCATCAGAAATGTTGAACTGTCTTGCAAGTTCACCGCATATTAGACTACTGTCCTCATCAATGGCTGCCTTCAGGACTGTCATTCAAGACCTGTGGTCGTCCACTGCGAGGCTCATCATGGAGAGACAAATCTCGCGACTTGAATTTTCAAAACCAACACCTTGCAGTATGTTCATCCACAGCACTATCCCCAAACGCTTGACACATGTGGCGACTTGATGCAGCTGCTGATAAGCCCATGTTGAAGTCGTAATGCAAACAGCCCCGAACGAGACCTCTAGTCACTTCCATCCTTCTCACAGCTGCCCGGCTTATAACTGATGGCCGGGCACGGTGCGCGTGTTTTTTTTATAACGTCTGATGTTCCTACTCTGTCCGATTTTGAAAACAATTGCTACATTCATTCAATGACTAATCAAAAAAAACGGAGAGAACTTTTTTGGTTAACTTGTACAAACAAATTGATAGATATATATATATATATATATATATATATATATATATACACACACACACACACACACACACACACACACACACACACACGGTGGTACTGAATTCTTGACTCAAATCAATTCCCAAAATGGGATCATTATTTTAGCACTGTAATTGAGAACAATTTTTTTTTTTTTTTTTTTTTTTTTTTTTTAATGTAAATTACCAATTTACAGGATCTGAATTCAATTTACAGAATCGTTGACAAAACCATTTCAACAAAGAATATGAAATTTATGAAGTGTTAAACTCCAAACTGTCAAGAATTTTGCGTTTCTTCAGAAGAAACTCCTAATACATGAGGACAAAATGTAAACATTGAGAGACATATGCCTGTTATATTCATTTTTAGAGAAGTGATGTAAAAGTAGAGATTTTGAGACCAAAATGTAGCACAATCTGGTAGGCTTTCAACAGTGTCAACTCCTGAAAATGTTGATCATGGAGATGGCCTAGTTTTGACCAAATGATAAATCTTGTACAAAAGAATTGTTAAAACTAAGACACTAGAGATATACAATGTATTTGGCTTATCATTTATGAGCAGTTGAATATGCAATAGCTGTCAGCCAAGTGAGTGCCAAAATGTTTGACTGCAATCAGAAATTACACCGAATGGACAACTCCATGTTGATTTTGCTGCATTTTCTGTGATGGCGTGATAACCTTCCAGAAGGACTTGTCACTATTTTATAAAACATGTTTATACCACTATATCTGAAGATCAAACATCAGTCCATACAGTGGCAGCACTAAAGTTTGCCATGGCCAAAGAAATCCAAAACAAAAAAATCAACAGGAAAAAATCATAGCAACTGATTTTGGGGATAAAGAAGATATTCTGAAGACTGACTATTTTCAGAAGGGCTAAACTGTTTATACAAAATATAATTCTAACTTGATGTGCCAATTAAAAGGTAGTATTAAAAGAAAAACAGTGAAGAAAGATATAGGCAGGTGTTGTGTTTTTACATGACAATGCATCTGCTCACAGAGCTGGCAAGAATGTGTGTGGAAGAATTTGGGATTTTATTGCGCACACTATCCACCCTACACACAAGATCTTACTCCATCTGGCTATTTCCTGTTTTCAAGTGATAAACAGATTTTGAAAAAGGGGAAATTTTTTGAATGATTCAGAGGTAATAACAGCAGAGCAGTATTTCAATGACCAAACATCAGAAGTTTTTTTTGTTTTTTTTTTTTGAAAAGGTTAAAGAAATTTGAGAAATCATGTGCCAAGTGTGTTGAACTATGAGGTGAATATGTGTAATAGCATATGAGTTTCATGCATCTATGATATTCTTCTAGGTCAGGCCAACACCTTTCCAACACCCCCAATATACTGTCATGCATGAAACGTATCACTATTTTTTAGCCTTTCTTGTCTATGAAATGAATACTTAATTCATTAGTGTCTTATGGGACAAATGAAGTATGGATTACCAAAAGTGACAATTATCCACAATGTTAAAAATATATTCCAAATATTAAAATGATTAGCAACACTAGTTAAAAAAAACAAACAAAAAAAAACTCATTTCCTCATACTATGAATGCAAAATTTCAAATAAAATTTTATTTTTTTTAACTGCAAAAGGGAAACCAATCACAAAAGAAGGTCTTGACTGAACCAAGTGAAAAGTTAACAGTGACAGCTACTGAGACAATTACATGACATTTGACTTCATTGCCACAGTGCTAGCAGTCCAAAAACACTTCAGTGTACAATCAAACAAAGCATTTATGACAATCCCCACTATCACAGCAAATATCAAGTAGGTGCTGATGAAGATAATGATGATGGTGATCATCACTATCATCATCAATCACATCACTGAAATTTACCTTTGTCCAATAGCACTCACCTCTTGAAAAGGCTGACATTTCAAATCTCCAATTAAAAATAATCATAGCTTTAGAAAAATCAATGCTTGTGTAGAAATGTATCATTATGTCCCACACTACCCTCAACTCAATATTAATAATAATAATAATAAAAAATGTTTTTAAATACTCTTTCTAAAATTGGTCAGTAAACTTGGGCAATATGTAGACAAAGGATTAATTCTACTGTACTAAATATATTATTAGCAGCAATAATACAAAGATTTTCAGCTTCCAGAAAGCTAAACATTTTTAGGATTAAATAATTTTAGAAAAGTGTACTGCTACTTTCTACCATAATAATAAGTCAGGTGTAGCAAGTTGACTATTCTCTCTATCCCAATCTCCATCAAAGGCAAACATTAAATGGGGAGGGAATAAAAAGTAAAAGGGAAGAAAAGGGAAAAGACTATTAGGCTTAGTATTAAATGATTAAAGTAGAGATACCATAGTTTATAATAGGCTAGAGGTATTGATGTGGGAACAAACTTCAACCTACTCATACTTTGAAGTATACCATTTTGTGGGAACAAGAAGTGAACCACTTTCTTTAAACTCATTGGTATGTTGATAAATAGTTAATTAGCTATTAGTCTAAGCATATCCAAACTCCTAATAAGGATGCCAATTGTATATTTCAACAAGACTGTGGGAAAAAGATGAAATATGATTAAGGGTGGGGGAAAAAGAAAAAAAAAGAAAAATCAAGATAAAATTTAAAAGGAAAGGAAAGAATCATAACTGGGTCAATTACATACACACACCCTGAATTAACTATTAAATTGGTCTCCCCCTCACATACACGCCAATAAAAGCATTGTATATTGTAAACACTAAATTGTTTTATATATATATTTTTTTTTTAAAAATGTCTATAAATTGAAATGCAGAACAGACCTAAAAAAAATGGGTGTACAATGTGAACTTGTACTAATTGAATAAATATTTTTTATACTGTTAATCTATCATTAATTCATCTAAATCAATAAAATTGAAACAATGAGGTACAAGTGTCTTGGAGGAAAAAAGAAATAAAAGTGGTTACAAAGTTCTTGAGTTGTCAAACATATGCACTTGTATATCCTATAAAATACAATAAATGCAATAGACTTAAGACACAGCTTAGTCAAATGAAGTACATCTTGCTGTATAGCACACTCTTTTTTTTTTACTAATTTTTTCTCTAAAATAAAAGGCTTGAATAAATAACTTAGTAAAAGAGAAAGTTTAAAAGACTTTCATTTGTTTTCAAGAAAAATGAAACTACCAGAAGGCATACATACAATGAATTTAGTTAAACTAATGACAGTTTTTCTATAATTCAATAATTAAATGAGTTTGATAGCATATCAATTTCATTAACCAAATGTGTAATATGAGAGAGTTTATTTAGTTAATACTAAATTGGGTGTATGAATTTAAGCCTTTCAAACATTGCAATCCATTATAACAGATGCAATGTTAAAGATTTGCATTGTCATCAGCTCAAATCCCAAAATTATAACAGATGCAATGTTATAAAGATTTGCACTGTCATCAAATCCAAAATGATTGTATGATTTTTGTACAAAAAAAGCAACTAGACAATTTTTAAAACAATGCCCACACATTGTCTATAATTTTGAAGAGTCATTATCATTCAAAGATACTTGGGTAGACGTATGTTTATGACCAGTGTTTCAGCTAATCCATTCTATGGCCTCCATGTACATGGCCCACATGAAAATTGACTTCTATTTTTTTGAGATATCATGGAAATCGTAAAATATTTTTATTAAATTGGGGAGAGAGAAAAGTGTGGGTAGGATAACAGTTATCAGCAGGAAGAGTGGAATTGGTGAACCAAGTTCAAATTCCAGCTGGGCCTGTTACATTCACTTTCACACTAATGTCTTCTTTTCTCCCAAAGTTAAAAGTTAAATTGCAAGGTAGACAAGGCACTCAAGACTCAATCTAGAAGGACAATTCTGAATTCAAAACTATAGAAAAAACAAAAGGAAGTCATTAAACTATCTTTCATAAGAAAGACTGCAATTCAGATAAAAAGTAATCTGGAAAGCTTTGACTGAAGAGATGTAGCAACAACAAAAAAAATAAGAAAGTACACCTGTAAAAAGGATATAGCCTGATATATTGGCTGATCTATTCTAACGCACAAAGACACACACAAAAAAAAGAAAAAAAACTTGTTCAATTATCCACAAATCCATTCAAATACCTGTACATGTTCCTCATAAAAAATATATTCATCAATGAATGTTTGAAAGTTAACACAGACATGATATGGCACAATCTCCTCTTATAGCAAAGATCTATTTTTAATGATAGAAACAAGTTTTTAAAAAATCCTGAAATCATTTGGTATTTTTTATTAATCTACAAGCTAAAATGTTCTCCAACAAATTATATGTATGCATATGCATACACACACACACACACGTCTCTCCCAAAAGAGAGAAGGTTCTTTTTGCTGATTTTGCTTTCAATTCCAGAGATCTTACATGCTTGAGTAATACATTTGAATGCACACATCTACTTCCACATTCTCTACATGTATAAAACAATCTACATAATTCCTTTTGGTCTTCTATGTCCCACATTTATTAGCATTGATCACAGCCACCTCCTTATTCAAGAGATACTGACTGCCACAAGGTGAAGCAACAGCAGTACAAGCAGTGAGTACAATAATAATCATCTGCCTCCTAAGACAACTCAAATGAGGCAGGTTGACAATTCTAAGGAGTGGTAGCAGTGGTAGCTGTACATGAGAACACTGATGCCTAAAGTACAGGTGGCTGCTGTATTCTAGCCTGCGAGAAGCACCCCCCCACCACCACCCACCACTGATTGACAAATGTTCATACACATATCAATTGAGCAACCTGAATATAAGTGTACATTCAATACATACATTTGTTACACGGGTTTAATGATAAAGAGGGAGTTAGTTAATGTATGTGTGAAAGAGGAAGGGAATATAAAATTAATGATAAAATTCAAGAAAACAATATGCCACTAAGTATATCTCCACATTGCTATGACTGCACTGGATGGCCAAACTGTGCCTTTTCTTCAGCAGATCAATAAACTCACTATTTCAATACACTTATAAGCAAATAGACATTTTTTTTTCTCTACCCTTTAAAATATAATCTTACTCTCTCAAATAACAGGTATTATTTTTTTTTTTTATTGTCTCATCTTCACTTTCTCTAACTCAAACATTTGCAAGATTAAACTGTACTACATCAATCTTTCAAGAATGATGAACTTGCTTGCCTTGAAAATCAACATTTAAAAATCAAGTTTTTACCCAAGTTTAAGCAACAACTACTGGCATCTGTAAGAAAATAACTGAGTAGCAAAATGCCCCTCCCCACATTATTAGGCTTCAAACTTTGATTTTACACAAAAATTGAATTTTTTTTTTTAAAATTTCTATCCTTGTCAATACATTTATTTCAATAGTTAATCACTCAAATTGGACATTTATGTCTCATGCTTAAACACAAGGCCTGAGGATTGTGTTTAAGCATGAAACAGACTGTCACCACTGGGTATTGATTCCAGTGTCCAGTCTAATTATATATATATATATATATAAAAATGGTAGGATGTGGAATAAATAGGAAAAGTTTATAAATTTAACTGGATTCACTTTTATTTAAGGGGCATCAGAAATGAAATATGAAAGACAAAAGAAAATTCTGGTATTTTTTATTTTTGTGTAGTTAGTTTCCTATTAGTCAAGTAGACCTCACATGTATTTGTCTTGTGATAGCCTTTGTGTATAATTCTTGTGCTTCATACTACTTTATTTATAAATATATATTATATATATTTATTCTCAATGTTATTAGATATTCATTATAGCTATATCAATACACTTACAAGCCAAAAATCACGGGATATATGCCCAATATAGTGTAGGGCCTACTGAAGCCCAGTAAAGTGTAGCAATTTGTTATGGTCTAGATTCCACAAGCATTTGGAATGCTTACAGGGAGATGTGCTACAGTATCATGCAACCTCCTGACATTTGTATGTGCAAGATCTTGTATTCAAATAAACCTCTACCCAATGAATATCCAATAGGTTTCATGTTAGGAAAATGTGGCAGCTACACATACCAATTCTAGACGACTTTAATCTAATGCCATATATTGTTAGAAAAGCCTGTCATTGTTGGGGTGCATGAAGTCAAATGGTCATGAGGTAGAGTAACATGATCTCTAGTCAATGACGTTTCAGCAGATCAGTAGACCTAATCTATGCCACACGAATACACTGCACACCATTATGGAACCACCACCAACATCCTGCAGGGCACTTTATTAGCAATTTAAGTTCATGGCCTCATGGGATCTTCATCACACTTTAATTGGCCCAAATCAACTGGAATCCTGACACACTAGACTACACCAGGTTTTTAGTCCTCCTTTTAGTGTTCAATTAACATTACAAATCCAAGTGAGGTGCTGTGTCTGGTGTTGGGTTATAAGAAGCACCCTAGTGGGACTTCTGTACCTACTGAACTGACCTGCTGTCTATACATCTGGTACCTTTCTGTACTGAATGCAGATTTGATTGGAGTCAGTGATGCTTGTCTGTTACCACAGATTATTCAAGCCAGATGCTTCTGGTCACAATCATTAAGAACCTGTCATCAGACATTGCAGGTAGGCAGTAACACCTTCCAACAAGTATTTTTAATATCTTAATACACATGACACTACGGATTGAATTATATCAAATGTCTCCAACAATTTAAAAAATGAATGTCCCATTCTCCTGGCATCCATTACCATGTCACATTTAAACTCTGATAACTGACATTGTCTTGCCATGAGAAAACTAGATGCATTCACACTAAATTGCAAGATGTAAGAGCACAACTGACTTAGGTGTGGCATTTCCATAATGTTGAGGATATCTTTATAAACTGCTCTCATGCGACTTTTGGGACATCAGTGTTATGATCTAACATTACTAAATATTAACCAAATAGTAGCAAATACTGCCCAATTATTGCTGTTAGCCTACAGATATAAAAATGATAATCTGAGAGGATAAGATTTAAAGAAAAAGGAATTATGAACAGTTAATTCTACAAGCCATTTTCCCCCCTTAGCGTCTAAATACATAAATTTGATTCATTCATTTTCTTTAACTTATCAAGCCTTCGCAGGTTATTTAAAGCAAGAAAATATTTTTAGATAGCAAGAAGTTTATTTTCGGGGGGGGGGGGGGATATAATGCTTTAGTGATACAAGTCTTACTAATTAACCCAAAGCTGGAAGAGAAAAGAGGTGGACTGCCCAAAGGTATTTCTGCATCAGTAAATATAATGAACCGAACAGGAATTGGAACTTGGCTCTATCTGATTAACAATTCCAAACCATTATCCATTACACTACCTGCACATCCAAGCTTACTGCATATGATATTTCCAAGCAGTCACCCATCCAGGTACTGACCAGGATTGACATTGCTTAACTTCAGTTGGCATACTGGAACTTGTGTTTCAATGAGATGTGGCTATAAGCCTCCTATGTACATAGAATAAACTCGAGGATCACATTGTCACATCTTATGAGCCTAAAGACAAAACTGACATATATTCTTGTTTGCATTTCCATCATTTCCATAACAGAACAGAAAGAAAGGAAGGAAAAAAAGTACAAAAATTGTTTTCATGGATTTTGTAATGTACTGGTTAAGCTAACAGTCAGCAAGTGGATAGAATAAATGTGAAGGACTGAAACAGAAGAGACATTGTGAATATTGATTGTTCAGCAAACATTATGCAGACTCCAGGAGAAAGTATTATAGAAATAATTTAGAATGAAAACAACATGAGGGAAAATATCTAAGATGTAGTAGCAAACACTTGGTGTAGGTTAATGTGTCTGCATGATGCATGTCACGATGCATACATGCGTACAACTACATCTGTGTTAAAATATTTCACAAGAGAGAAAGGAGAAAATCTGCAGGGTATTCCTATAAAGTAGTTAGGTAACAGAATATTACTTCCTGACTTTCATAAAAAAAAAAAAAAAAAAAATGTCCATTCCTGCCCCCTACCCTCAGCCCCAATGGATGTTCTTCATTTTTAGTCCATTCAGGCTATAAGGAATTCACAGGAAATTAATTTGTGCGCTACACAGTTGCATAAAAATTTATTATTTATATCTAACAACACTATGTATATTTTTTTGTCAGTCATATCACATCATGGTTAGCGAGCTGGTCTAATAGTTCATTATTATCAAGGTGAGTTCAACCTTAACTGATCACACCACACTCATGACCTAAATACCTATAGTTTCATAGGAAGCATGGAAATATTTAAGATAAAAATTTATCATTTCTTATCAATATTAAGTACTAAAACAATACAAGAGGTGCTGGAAAGTTCTCTGCCTGACCAAGAAGGGATCTTAAAATAAATTCTAATAAGGAGTCATATTTTGGGAAACAAGTCAAGCAAGAACTGTTCAGTACCCCCTTGTAGATACCTTATATCCATATACACCAATCTTAATTATTAATCTTTCAATTTTAGAGTTAATGTTTTAACCGTCTTGCCTGATAAAAGGAAGCTGACCTTGCACAAAGAGAAACATTTTCAACTAATAAAAAAAAAAAAAAAAAAAAAAACACACACACACACACACAGCAACCCTGTTAGAAACATACAATTCAGTACAGATACACATAATGGAGACAAAAAGTTTCACATAAAGTTGAATTCACTATTTTACTATCGAGATGGAGGATATCTCTGTTCAGGTATGTATCAATATTATTCATGAAGGATAATCATAGATAGATAATTGCAGTTGATATCAAAAGTGCAGTGTGGGTTCTTTGGTGCTGAAGGCTATACATCTGTCCCTTCCCAACAATAAAAAAATGATGAATAACTAAATGGAAAAGAAAAATATTGTGATATAGAGATGAGTATAAAGGTCTTGGACAGTTCATTTATAAATAACAGACAGCTGGGAAATTTTTCAAACAGTCTACAAATATGGAAATTAATTCAATTATCACTGTATTTTTTGTTTTTAAATTCTGTAACTACAAGTGTCCTCTATAGAAATGTTAAGACAATTGTGCAGCATAAAAAAAAAACAACATTTGGATATCTGTTTTATTTAAAACACTTTATGGTCTATGTTTTAAAGGCTAGGCTTTGACAAGTTCTAATTAGTGTAGTCAATAATCTATAAAAAAAAAACTTTTGAAATATTTTTTTTATTTTAGGATTAAAAATGCCAGGTTAAAAATGATAGACATACTCTAGGCTGTAAAACTGCTTTTATCAATAAGCTAATACTTTCACTGGTGTCACCCATGCAATAGTACCTCAGTAGACAAATCTGAATTATTTTCAGAGGTTAATTAAAGAACATTCAAAAAGGAGAAAAACAACTTATATATGACCCACATTGCCTATCTGCAGCAACATTCCAATTCAAAATGACAAATGCAAGAGCATTTACAGAAGAGGGGGGGGCTTGCAATGTTATAATTTTTTAAAAAATAAAAAAATAAAAATAAAAAATAAAAAGGAATGAGCAAAACAAATTCTGAACTTTAAAGTCTACCATAATGCCCCTGTCACCCGGCTCTCAGTTTTTTTTGTTAACTGACAGCCTCCCCCCACAGAAAAAGAAACATGTTGAATCCTGCCCTTGTTCTGATTCAGATATATTTTTGTATAATTAAATGTCCTTCCTGATCCCACTCTAAGTAACCTGTTGCATCAAGCTTATAAAAGCCAACAATGTTATATAACTAATTTCTAATGAATAAGTACGTGGGTGGGTGGCTATTTAAAAATCAAATTTATTGTTAACCATGAATATCAAAAGATTTTTGCTTTATTTTATATATATATATATATATATATATATATATATATAAGCAGAGCAGATGACCTATAAATAATGTGACTACAAAGTATGTCAGTAAACAGCTACAAAAGTATGTAAAGTTATTTCCTCTGTTCTTAATCTTTTCCTCCCTAAAAAAGAAAATGTCTATTTTATTTATACAATGGATTTTAATAAATTCTTTTATAATTTATATCAGTGCTGGGAAATGATCATTATGTATCTTACTATTTAGATGAGCATGATTGCTAAAAACATGTTGCAGCCTTCTTCAGGTGTGTGTTGCTGTATTTGATAACATTCTTAGAATTTTTAATCAAACCATTTATTCAACTGACAGGAGGATATAGTTCTCATTTTTACTTTCCATTCTTAGGAGATATGTCATATATTAATAGTCATCAGTCTTATTCACTTTTGTGTCATATCCACTGAAACTATCTTGAACTCACAACTGCCAAGAAACAAGATGTTTTAAGACTAATCCATTAGGCTATGTGTCTTAAAGGACAATCCAACTGTGTCATTTTGCTGCCTTAACTTTTAGCACTGCCATATTCAGAAGTATTTCATCCTCGTTAATGGGTTATAAGTGGCCACGCAACTGCAGAAGTATGGTCTTCAATTTTCAGTTAGTCATTTTCTTGTTGCCATAGTAGGATATGACAACACTAGCGCAAAATTCAACCACACTATTGTCTGATGATCTGAGTTGCATGCAGCAGCAGTACAAATATTTTTTTCTGACAAATAACTTCCTCTATATACCTTGTGATAAAGGTTAAACATAAGGTCAGTACTCTGACAACAGGAATTTTGAGTGTCCTTTTTTTTCTTTTTAATCAGGTCCAAAAATAGTGTCCATCTCTGTGAGGCTGTCAGAGGAAAACAGGTACTGATTTCGTCCTAGTGTTATTTTCTGTCTATTGACTTTAATTTCACAAGGGTTGATGACCAACACTTTCCCTCCATACATGATCAATCATGCCTAATTTCAATGTCTCTCTCCCTAGTCGTTCAATATTCCTCCACCCTGGGTGTACTGGTCCGAAGACTAAGGCATCAAGAATCTGTTTATCTTTATCTTCTTCCTACCAACCAATTGTTGACTACTGACATCAACACAAAAATTCACACATCATATATATATATATATATATATATATATATATAAACTTCACTATTAATGGTCTGCTGTTTGGTGTTAACAAGCCAGGTGTATTAATTTCTAATTACTTAGAGATAAGGGCAAAAGCTGTTGGTATAAATTGTAATACAAAAAAAATGGCAGATCATAAAAGTGTTGCTTAGCAGAGAAGTAAAAAAAAAAAAAAAAACAAAAAAAAAATGACTATTAACAAGTATTTCACTTTTTAAAACTTGTAAATATCTAGCTCAATAATATAAGAATTTGAAAGGGATAATAAAGGGAGCTAATCCTTTACCATTCAAAGATTAGCTAACTGCTGTCCAATCAGGATTTCTTCTTGAGACTACAAAGTAAACTCGATCCTGAAATCTCCATCTTTTACAACAGTCGAGGTGACCACACGTTTATTGGAGCTGTCCTTTTCAACATCAATGGAATACAGATGCCACAAGGCCACACACCCCACTTGATCTTTGGACATTCTCCTAACCATTAAGTCCGCAAATATAAATTATATTTGCATGCCTTCTTTTATCTATTGTGCAGGCACCATTTTCTGTACATTAAACACATTGAAGTGTGTCTGTCTTTGACTTTATGGAATTAACTGGACCTGAGGAAAATCTTTATAATAACCTACAAATAAAATGTTTTGTGTCATGAAGTGTTAGCCTTTGTGTGAGGAGACACATACAGAAAATGTTCTATTAGTATATCTCTGGTCATGATGAGACCACCTTATCCAATTTGTGTTCTTACACCAAGAAAAAGAATAATTGTTATAATGAGAAAAAATTTCAAAACAATACTCTGCAGATAACAAATACTAAAGTGAAAATACTTGAAAATAGTTATATTACAAGTTTAGATCATATCTTCCGACTATTGTTTTGAAGTGGCTCTATTTCTGGAAAATTTGAGAGACATCTTCAATTGTATTTATCCAAAGCCAAATGTAAGATTTTTTTTTTTTTTTTTAAATTGTGGTTTAAAAATAGATTCAAAATAAATTTGAGTAATGAATTCAAGGAGATGTTCTCGATATTTAAGAAAGAAACCATTTCAAAAGATAAGTATAAAAACTAAAGAGGAATGCTAATACAAACTTGTAGTTCTAAAGAGTCATGCACCATTCATTAAACAGATCACATCATAACAGAGAGTTAGCTTCTTCGTGTTACACTGCAGATTGTTCATTCACATCAACATGGTCAAAAAAATTTTTGTTTTATAATTAGCAGTAATTTCTTTACAGAACAAGAACCAGTCTTGTGTATGTGTGCATATCTCACTTCACCCCAAGCAAGGCAGTAATGCCACTCAGAGGCAAGGGGTTACTGGGGATGGGAAAAAAAAAAAAAAACACTTTATGAGAAAGAACAAGAAGCCCAATCCTAAACAGGAAATAAAGGATAAACCTCTACTCCTGCTCAAAAGACAGGGAAAGAGTGTGAATAAATATAAACATGCAATGTAAAGTCCCTGAATATAATTTCAGGTCACTTGACAGGGGTACATATAAAGCTCTACTAATCTATACACACATGCTTTATTGTTATCCGAAAACATATCTGCATACAACCCAGCAGGACATGAGAAATTTCCCTGAAAACTTCACGTGTATTAATACATTTTGAAAAGGAAAAAAACTGGCAGAGAACAGGATTTCACTAATGTAACCAAAGATGCATACAGATATTACATATTTACAGAAGAAAGTGGTGAGGTCAAAAAATTCAACTTTGACTTATCAGGAGGAAGAGAAAAAATAAAATTAATTCATGCAATAACCTTTTTCATTAGTCTTGACTTGTACATTTAATAAATCACAACATATAAGCAATACACATAAATCAGTTTAAATATATCAAATGCATAGATGTAACCAATCAAATAAAAGTGTACACACAATTCTATCTTAAAAACAATTAAAAACTTCATAATAAAAACCAACAAACATTATAATGTTTTTGTATTTGAACTAATATCCTCATATTAGGTATTATGTTTTGGCTGTTGTGAATATATCAAGATGGGGACACTAGTGACATGGCTTCCCTGTTTTTCTACAAATATTTTCATGCTAACTGCTCTGATGGTTGGATACTTTCTAAATAAATTCCCAAATCTATTTCTTGCACAGATTTCTGTTAATTGTTAAGCCTGCTGCTAGTAAAATTAGTTTGGTGTGTCATGCTAGACAATTTTTCTCATTAGAATCTATCTAGAACATAAATTTACCATTGAATACTGAATACTACTGCCACATCTGGTCTGCTGATTCTGCTATATATTTAGAGCTTCTTGATAAAATACAAAAAAGAATCTGCAATGCTATTGGTCCTGACCTGGCATCTCAGCTTCAGTCTCTTTCCTATCAATCTAACCGCTTCCCTGAACCTTTTCTATAAATATTTTCATGGTAATTGTTCTGATAAGCTTTTCTCTTTGGTACCTTGACTTTACGAGTTTATAATGGAAACAGTACTAAATTGGCAGCTAGATTTCATCATTTTACAGTTGGAATTGCTAAATGTAATTTAATTCTATACTAACAAAATTACTTCTCTTGCATTTCTTGTTTATGGAAGTCTCTTGCTTTTCAATTAACTTTGATCTTCAAAAATTTATTTCTTGCACTGTCAATCTCCAATCTGCTCTGATTGCAGCCCATGTAAATATTCAACATTTTCAGGCTATTTTGCTTGTTCAAGGCTTTCTAAAACAGATCGCTTTCAACAGCTTTCTGGCCAAATTTGAAATTTTATCTGGGCTTCACTCATTCACACATTAAACAAACTCAGTCAATAGTATCTTACTGCCAGCTGAGAAATTCCACATGAATTGTTCACACACGTGCTGTAAGATCCCTTCTGATCAGTTACCAGATTACATCACTGCTGCACAACTAGTTCTTGAGAATCAAAATAGCAGGATATTTTCCAAACAGGCCTCGTATATATGAAGAAACAACTGCAAATATTTCTAAAAAGTCACAAGCACATCTTTTGATTTTGTACTCTTGTTTATTACACATTCCTTCAAATATTTAACGAGATGAAAGTTTTGTTTTTTTCTTCTTCTTTTTTCAGGATATCCAATGACCTATTTTTAAGGATAAGAAGGAGGCATAGAAGTAGTAGAAAGAAGAGAGGCTGACTTCAAAACAGAAGCTTCTTCATTGACACAATCGAAAGTGTTTGGAATTATATGCACTGGTTATCTAAAGCATGACAAACCAGTAAGCATACACCAGTTGATACTTATTCACAGGAATAAGGAGGGCTTTGCATTCTATTATACAAAATATTTCAATGTCGCTTTCTACCATATTCATCTATTTTACACTCTGTAGGACCCACAGTCTGCACAGTCTTATACAACCTCTCTCCAAACATTTCTTTCCCTTTCAAAAATTCTTAATATCATTTGCTCAATAATGTTAAAAAGCCTGGCTCTAAATAATAGATTTTTTTTTTTTTTTTAAATTAAGATAAATGTTTGATATATCTTTATCTTCCTTGTACTAGTTACATAATTACTCATATATAAAGTAGCACTGCTTTTGGAAGTTCAAACATAGCTAACTTAGTTACTGCAATTCATTGTTATTCAAGTAGTATGACCACAAAGAGATTGCAAAATACGGATTCAATCGCTGAAATTTCCAAACATTGTATCCCGAAAAAAAGATGTATTAGTAAATTAATAATAATGTGTATAAATTATTCTTTTATCCTCTTTTCAAAATGGACAAGCACTAAGTAGCAAAACTTCAATGAGAAATTGAAGTGTAAAATTACCAGCACAATAATACCAAAGTAATACAGAGAAAGTCACCATGTCTTTATTTCACTCTGGCTTAATTGAGTGACAATTAGGAAATTGTCTGATTCCCAAAATATTCTTACAAATTCTCTGAATGAGAATTTAGTAATAAACAAGAAAAAAACACTGAAGAATCAAATTGACCATTTAATTAGTCATATACCATAACTACATCAAGATAGGTGCATAAAATAATACAATAGAAATATGGACTTATTACCCATTGCATAATGTTTCAGCAATATCCATTTTAATGTAAAATTAAAAGAAAGTTTTGTATTTTGTAATTAGTCCACAATGTGCATTTGTATTTGACTTGGTCAAGATGCATTTTAGAAAACACTTCTTGGCATACTGCACCTGTGCTTATTGCAAAAGTTTCACAGTTCTGTTTTTCTCCCAACAAAGTAGGCAATTGTTAACTATCAATTGACTGGTCAATTGATTCATTTTCTATGGCTTATCAACCCTTTGCAGGTTATTTAAAGCCAGAAAATATTTTTAGATTGTAAGATATTTTTATAATGGCTTAGTGAAACAAATCTTACTAATTAACCTATAACTGGCGAGAAAAGAGGTGGATTCATACCTTTCCCAAGGGTATTTTCACATAAGTGAATATAATGAAATCCCACTAGAATTGAAACACTGCTCTTCAATTAACAATTCCAAGTCAATCACACATCCATGCTTACAGCACCTAGTATTTCCAAACGGTCACCCATCTAAGTACTGATGAGGCCTGACATTGCTTAGCTTCAATGATTGTATGGGAACTGGTGTTTCAACGTGATGTAGGCATAAGCCCTGTTAACTATGAAAATATCACTAGTGCAATATGGCAACCTCAAGGTGAAATTATGAAAAAGAATAATTCGAACATTGAGATCAAACTGATTAAAAATGGCTTTTTAATTTGAATGCCTCCAAAACAAAACTGCTCTTTTAATCATCTAAGAGAAACCTTTTTTTCTAACAACATGGCTGGTGCTAACATCCAAGAGAGAGACTCATTGCACCATCTGGCACTAACATTTTATGCTGACATGAAGTGGAAAGATTATATTGAATCAATTGCTAAGTCTTCTGCTAGGAAAGTTGGTTCACTGTCATGCTAGACAAGTTTTCTCATTAGAATCTGACACATAAGTTTACCAGTTGTCGATGCATTGAATACTGCTGCCACATCTAGTCTGGTGCTTCAAGATATTTCAACAAATATTTCAAGAAAAGTTGATATAATTATTCAAAATTTCACAAATAAGATATTTATGAAATTTTTGTTAAATATATTTAGTACTCCAGTTCAAAAGTTGCTTTCAAAGACCAAATAAGCAAAGTGGATAGAGAAAAGAGAGGTTTCTTCAAACAGCTGCTTTGTGGAAATAATAACTTGTAAGTATCACAAGAAATTTTATATGATGAGTGCAGCAAACTAGCCATTTTTCTTTGAAGTCTTTGTAGGCAACAGCAATAAACACCAAATGGATCAACTTTTTGTTGTTGATATAAATATTCAAATGAACTAAATAGTTTTAATATTTTTTTGATTAACTTTCTACAAACTAAGGATAAAAAAATCAATCTGAATAAATAGAAAAACAAATAATTTTTACATTTTTTAACTGTCCTCTTTAAAATGATAAATGTTCAATGAGACCAAAACTGGACTCCTTTTTCCTTCATTTTCCTGTGTTATTAACAACTATGAAATGACAGTTTGAGAGTTGCAATAAAAAGCCAACAAAATTAAGATGAAAGTAAAAATATACTAACCATAAAAATAATACAACTAAAAATGCTTCATTAAAAAAAAATTCACACTGAAAAGACTCGAAATATCATACAGTAAATATTCTGGCTTTGCAATTCAATTTTGGACATGTTTAGGAATTTAATGTTAACTTTACTGTGAATAAAATTAACAAGTTTAATTTATTAAGAAAAATAATCTATCAGTAAAAGTAATTTATCAGTAAAAAAGAATAGGCCACACAACTGGTGCATTAGTTCCAGTTCATAAACAGTGCATTGCATGTTGGATTCCAGATTATAAAGATGCAAAAAAAATAAAAGACTAATATCCTTTCCAAATATTAGTGAAGTTAGATTTAATTCATTTTAATGATATCACTATTTCTTAAACTTGGAAAATTGCCATCAGAAAAAGTTGCAAGAATACAAATTTTAAACAAGTCATCACCAAAACCTGTTCATGCTAGAGTTTAAATTAAATTTAGAATCCATTGTTTTTCAAATATTTCCCTCTGCAATTTATCTAAAACTGTTATACAAACATATAACACACACAATTTATAGATTTGTTATTTCACCAACTTAGATGAAATGTTTAAATAACCTACAAATCCTATACCAAATACAAACAAACAACTATATACGAAATAGGTTGTACACACTTTCCCTATTTGTCTCCTTGGTGGTCATACATGTAATTTTGTCAATCCTCCCCCAATCTCTTACATCTGCTTATTAATCAAATAATAGAAGATAATTATTTGATCAGATATGCAAAGAATTCCAAGAATCCAGAATATACATCTAAATTGTCACAAATTAATTCAGAAGAGAATTGATTTATTTTTATAAAGCTAAATGCTTTTAAATGTTTTCCTTAATTTGTCTTCACAAGAAACCTGACCATTTGGAAAACAAAACTCGGAGTCAAGAATTGGGAAAGTGTTTTATTCATTTTGTTATTCAAAAAGAACACAATGTGACATGTAAACATCAGTACAGAGGGGGGATACTGAAGAATTCAAGAAGGGATTCCACAAAAAATATCTGGTCAGGTCAGAGTTTGCAAATTAGATAAGGTCAAGAATTTATCAGCACACTCTGTAACATAACAAGCATCATTTCCTTTCATTACTTACAAAGTTACATTTGACACATGGAATGTCATTTATATCAACATTAATCACAAAGGTGTCAAAATACTTTAAAATATTAACTATTTTTAATCTCTCTGTTCAAGTTCTTCAAATGAAAGAGAATGTTTAATAATGTATCTTCACCTATAACAAAACAAGAATGCATTGTTACTCTCAACAGGCATTTTAAATTCATTTATATACTTTACATATGAAATGCTTTCTCTGAGCTTTTATTAAATTTGACAGTATTGAAGTGCCAGATAATTGCTTGACTGGTTAAAAAAAAAAAAAAAAAAAAATTTAGTTTTCATTGGATAATTGAAACCACAGTGAAAATGGTGCCATTCTCAACATGTCAACCAGTTTGTAATAGAGCTTTCCTTGCATTCTTTAAGACATCCCAATAATTGCTGACCAATGTTAATTTTTATTTGGTTGAAAATGACTCATAGAAATGAAGCTTAATTTTAACATTTGGGAGTGATTAAAAGTGTATAAACTATTAAAATATTATCCTTTTCATTAACCAAGTGAATAATTATAATGTAATGGAACATTTATCAAATTCTCTAAATATACAAAAAAGAACCCTCTTAATTTAGTGAGTCAATCAGCTTGCTTATTAGTGAATGCTACATAATCAAATTTAGATGCTGGCACATAATTTACACACTTTCTCTAGCTGGAAGCAAAATATTCATATCACACACACATTATCTCCCTTTTTGCGATTGAATAACAGCCTGTTTTAGCAAATATACAACACAAAAAGATCATTATTATGCAATTATCACATTATCCAAACATTTTAACAACCATCAAGAAAATTCATTTTGTTAGATTTATCTTGCTAAGTTGATTTTCACCCTTTCTCTAAGTTTTAATATCAAATTAAGAAAAATTCAAAAGCTAATAAGAACTGTAACAACTATAGTCTAAACCAGGGGTTTCCCAACCTTTTTGCGTCATTGTTCACTTTCACACAGAAAAATTTTCTACCACCTGTATAGTAAATATTCAAAAGCACAATGATGGGTAAATTATGTTTTTACAGGCATTACAACCTTGATAAATTTGTGATGGCCAATGTGATAAAAAGAAGTAAAAACAATTTTATATTAAATAAAAATTATCCTTAGGTCACTTAATTTTACTGGCAAAGTTGTTCTTGGTCTTCCCTTATCTGATTTATATCGGAAAAAAAAATTAAAAAAAATGTTCTTTTGTCATAAAAACTATTTGAATGTTAATGTACCTTCTCAAAACTAAAAAAAAGGTCAAAATATTCTTTGTTTGCAGGGATATTTATATCTTATCAAGGAATGTGACCCAGTTATTCCGATATATATATTTTTTTAATACAGGTTCTTTGTATAACTCCTTTGAACATTTTTTTTTTCAGGTAGCATATGATGAAATACCTTTTTAATACTCAACGTACTGTATCACCCACAAAAATTTCTAATAACCTATTTTCTGTTCAGTTGCTCATCACCTACTCAACAGTTGAAATCATTCATTGGTGAGTGGTATTAGGAAACCCTGGTCTAAACCAACTAAATTATCAAGTCCTAATTATCAATTAAAATAGATGCAAAATTTAACAGCAATCGAAGTCTTATCAACATGATTACTGTATTTTTACAGATACCCAAAGATATAGGATTCAGTAATCATTAACAAATTCTAGTTGAATTCCATTTGACTTAATGAATGGGCCATAACAAAAATAAGGTTTATGGTCACATCAGGTTGAAACAGCAATTCTTGTACAACCACCAAAGTTAAGCAACATCAAGCCCAGTCAGTACCTAGATGATTGAATGCTTGGGAATACCAGGCGCTATAAGCTTGGATGCGTGAGTGATATAATAGATAATGGCTCAGAATTGTTAATTAGAGAGCCGAGTTGCAATTCTCACTGGGTTCATTATATTCACTTACAAGTAAATATCCCACCTCTGCCCCCACCTCCAGTTAAGGGTTAATTTTAGAAAGACTTGTATCACTATGCCATTATTATAATAAAAAATTCTAACAATTTAAAAATATTTTCTGGCTTTAAATAACCTGCAAAAGGATTGATAAGCTATATAAAACAAATCAATCAAAATCATTAAAAAAGAAAAATAATCTACTTCATGGCTGAGATAGTTATGTGCATTATCCACAAGTGGCAGATGAGATAAAAATGAAAATTTTATTAACTGAGTTTCTAGTCAAGCAAGTAGAGTGGAATTTTTATTTTTTTTTGTTTTGGGTCTATCCATTTGGCTTTTGCACAATACAAAGATTAGTAAATATCAATAACCTGCATTGATTATTTACCCAAAATGAAATTAGTGAATCTAACTATTAACTTTATAAAACTATTATATTTTGATCAGAAGAAATAAAGAACAGCTGAACTCAGAAAGACAAAAAGCTAGTTATATTTTAACAAAGTTAATTTAAACCTTCCCTTTATTAAAAATAAAGGATATATGGTATTGAAAACAAATTTTGTAACTATTCAAAGCACCTTCCAAATGTTCCTGTAATATATCAAATTCAATTTTGATAAGTGAAACAATATCCCGAGTAATTAAATTAGGTCTGTCCAAATAGTAAATCAATCAAGATTTAATATTCTTAATTTTTCTTTGGCGAGTATGTAAGTGTTTAAAAAAAAAAAAAAAAAAGTTTATGGCTCCCTTCCACCTGAACCACTATGAATGTGAGAACACAGTTTATCAAATAAAAGTTAAAAGCAAATTATGATTAACACTCAAAATATAAAGATTTTTAGATGAGAGAGTATTTCTCAAAACGACATTTTAATGTCAACCGACCTTTAACTGTATCAAATAAGAACTTTATATGCATTTAGCAATTTGAATTTTAGTACAAGTCATAAAAATCACTATAAACAGCCATTCCAGTTAGAATTACAGAGGTGAGCTGAAAAGTTCATAGACTGACTATGAAGGAGTGATGCTAGAGCTGTAAAATCTTACATACATTAATTTCAACTCTTAACATTTAGCACTCTGCATCATTTATAAATATTACTTCCCCTTTTACTGTATGTGGAATCCCCTCAAAATATAGTTTTATAT
Source organism: Acanthosepion esculentum (assembly GCA_964036315.1). Classification (NCBI taxonomy): domain Eukaryota; kingdom Metazoa; phylum Mollusca; class Cephalopoda; order Sepiida; family Sepiidae; genus Acanthosepion; species Acanthosepion esculentum. The sequence goes on along the minus strand of OZ038511.1, from coordinate 73,796,725 downwards.
ATTAGTTCTATATATTTGAAATTGCAGTAGCTTGGCTCTCAATTTCAGTCAAGGCGGTTTTTGGTGTTGCCATAGAAGGATATGACTACACAAATAAGAAATTCAAATTTAACATTGGCAGGACTAACATTTTGCTTGACAAAAATAGTCACCTACAGAATGAAAAAAAGTTAATAGCTGCATTGTTTCTTTCCAGATAAACTGGCAAGAGGTGGCTAAGTTGAAAAATAAAGCACATTACATTCTGTGAGAGTATCTTGGTCAGCCAATAAACTTTTCAGCCCACCCTCATATTATTAACAGAAGAATTATATCCCAATACATTTGATCAAGGAAGTTTGGATAGATTTGACAACTATTAACAAGCATGAGGTTCAGAAAATCATTTTCTCAATTAGCACCAAACCAATGGGAATAATCTAAGAGTATAACTAGAGAAATCAAACCTGATCATTTAGACAACCTCACCTGTATCAATCACGATTTACATGACAAAATCACACAAGGTGCTTACATCTGTATTATTTAGAAATAAAGGAGATATTTGATATCAATAGATTTACAATGTTACAAGGAAAGAAAACTAAGTTATATATCAAAAATTAATATTAAAAACAAAAGTACCCCAAGATTTACTTACTTACAAGAAAGTTACCCATTATTGATAAGTGAGAAGACGTTTAATAAGCCACTTGGCAAAGAGTATTATCTCCATTTCAGCAACACTATTAACAAATGGATCTATCAAGAGCAGTCATTTCAAGCCAAATAATGCAAATTAGAGGAAATACAAAAATGCTCCTTGACTAGGAAAAATGATGGGACAGATGAGCTCTGCTCTGTACTCTAAGGTCACTGATGATTGATTTCTGGAAAAAAAAAAAAAAAAAAATCTTGCAGTGACCCCAAAAGTAAGATTAACGCCATCCACCTCACCAATGTTGACATCAAGAAACATTTTGTACTTTTAAAGCTACTACCATGCTTAGTCTTGCTGCAAATGTATGTTTTATTCAATCATGACCTCTGCTGGCATCAAAGGTCAATTTTACATGACTAGTTATTACTTGTTGTATTTCTATTATCTCGCTGTGATATCTGAACATATAACCACACAAACTTAAACATAGTATATGTGATAAAAATTTGCTGCAGTCATAGGGAACGAGTGCTCAATGTCAGAGATAAAGCATTTGTAAGTATAGACAGTATGGACATAGGAATCAACACTGCATGGTGCCAGAGATTTTGGCCTAAAGCCTCAAGTGATTTTCAGATGACCATTTGAATATTACTTGAAGCATGAAAGACTCCTCTCAGTTTACTTATTAAGGCTAAAATCTGAGATTCACAGTTTACAATATTATATATATATATATATATATATATATATACACACACACATATATATATATATATATATATATACACACACACACATACATACCTATGTTTGGTGTGCAACTTGAGTTTCGTTGGTTACCCAACTCATCAGGCACAAAATATAGCTTGTTATTTCTTAGCTCTGTCTAATCACATTGAGCACTTATGTCTACACCTCTTGGCAAAATTTGGTAATTATTTGCTGACTTGAGTATGCACACCTGCATGCACGTATACAGTTGCTAATATCTACTTATATATAGAGTTAGGTAAATGAAATATTTATTTTATTGAATATATGTTATATTTTGTTTTTTGTGGATGCACATGTTTGAGGATTTTTTTTTATTAATTTGAAACAGTGTGAATTAAGCCAAGCAGTTTGTACATTCAAGAGACTTAAAGAAAATATGTAGATCAGTAGACATAATTCAGTTAAAAAAAAAAAAAAAAAAAAACACATGCAAACACAAAAATAACATTTAAAGTAATAAAAAATAATGCCAGATTAAAAATAAAAGCCATTAATTACAATCTATATAAAGTTAAGAAATTTTTAATCTAACATTACTATAAACATTATATTTTGTAGACAAATCAAACATACTTCTGAAATAACATCAATTGTACTTAAACTAGTTTCATAAAACTAGTTTAAGTACAATTGATGTTATTTCATTATTATCATCATCATTATTATTACTGCATTGTGAGTGTGATTCTCACTGAGTACCTTATGTCAAAATTAAACGTAGTTTAATAAGAAATGAAATTTTAGCATTTTAAACAGATTTTAGTTCATTATTTTTAAATTTATTCAATTTTTCTTAGAACTATTCTGCCTGTTTAAAGCAGCACTTTTTTTAAAAAATTCTATGTATATTAACTTATGAGACAAATATTCAAGACAAGGTTAAAAAAAAAAAAATTTTCCTCTACCACAATAAGAAAAAAATTTGAAACCTATAAATAAGTAAATGTAAAATGAAAGTAAACTCTAAACCTTTACTTAAAAAAAAAAAAAAAAAAAAAAAAAAAAGAAATTTTATTATTATAAGCTCAAACAGGATTACCAATAGTCACTAACATTTTACTATTCATGTTTAACCAATATAAAATAAAAATTCCAAGTATTGATTTTGAAAGCCATCTCCCCAATCCTTTAACCCTGACAATATTAGATGACCAACATTTAACATCACTTGCAAGGATAAAAAAATATTTTAACTCAATATAATGGATTATGACTTTTATATAAAATCCCAAGTTGCAAATGAATTTAGTTTACTTATGGAATGCATTTTGAATAGTAAACAGATGCTGATATCTGATGATGTAAACTTGCCCTACCTCAATGCAGACTGTACAGTAGAGAGAATTAAGCAACCTACTAGGGTCTCAAATTGCAGAGCCTTTACCCAAATGAAACATTCAGTAGACTGCCAAAGTTTTGGTAGGACCTACCCAATCCAGACTCGGTTGAATAGATCTTTCTAAAATATCAGTTTCTTTAATATAATTAAAGGGTTTGCTACACTGCTCATTACTAAAACCCATGGGTAACTTTAGTAGGAATATAGTACTATATGTTTGGAGGAAAAAATATAGTGGTTCCACTATTTGCATTCAAACTATTGTCCTCATTTTTTTTTGTTATCATGGGACAATATCCAAGTAGATTAAATCAGGGTTCAGTTCAGAATTCTCTATAACTTACCCAGATTGACAAACACCTGATGAAGGCAGGAGGGCACAATGGCCAAAATGTTATTACCAAGAAAAATGAGGATATCAGTGCAAATACAAATAGTTTAAATAATGATAACTCCTAATCTTAAAAATCCAGGCATTAATTACTCTAGTTTTAAATTTGACCAAATCACAGATATATAAATTCAAGTAGAAACTTTAAAATCTTGATTCACTTGGTTTAATCAATAATGTCATAAGTGAAGGAGCAATTATAAAGTCCCTAAATAGGAAACCAATCACATTAGATGCGTGTGTGTGTGTGTGTGTGTATATAAATGATAACTTTGATGTAACAATGGGTAGCTATGATATACAAACAAATAGGCATATACATAATCAGTAAATTAAATATTAACAAAAAAAAAAAAAAAAAAGATATAGGTCTATATACAAATGACAGTCTATTAATCCTAAGAAACTGCAATGGCAAAACTACAGAAAAAATAAAACAAGAAATAATAATATAAAAAAAATTTAAAAAAAACATCAAAATCCTCAGATTTACAATAGATATAAAATCAAATCAAAAAATAGTAAATTTCTTCGATATAACATTCAACCATAACAGAAACTACAAATATACCGAAAACCAAACAAGCCAATATACATTAACAAAAATTCTACCTCCAACATATTTAAACAAATACCCATATCTATAAATAAAAGAATTTCAACAAATTTTGGTAGCCTAAAAATAGTCAATGAAAAAAAAAAAAAAAAAAAATATGAATCAGCCTTAAGAAACAGCAGACATTCAAACAAACTAGAATACAAAAACAAAAATAATTCAAACAAAAACGACAAAAAAAAAAAACAAAAAACAAACAAAACAATAAAAACAAAAATAGGGAAAATATTCGAAATAATTGACAAACTTCTCTAAAAACAGCAAATTATTAAAAATTATCAATAAAAATACTATCAAAATTAGTTATAGCTGCATGGATAACATGGGGAATATTAAAACCAACACCAACAACAAAACCAATGCCAACAACAAAACCAATGCCAACAACAAAACCAACGCCAACATTAGGGAATGATGCTCCAGCTTTAACAGTGCAAAAGCGTGCCGCTGAATTTAGGATGTGAAGGGAGAGTCTTGAAGATGACCTAAAGTCTGGATGTCCTGCAACTGCCACCACTGAGGAAAACATTGTGTTCACCACATGGTGATGGATGACAGGTAACTGACTATAAATCAAATAGCCAATGCTATTACCATTTCCTGTAGAGAGTTGAGAATATTCTGCACAATGAACTTGGCATGATGAAAGATTTTGTTTGGTGGGTATCACATCTTCTGACCAGTTTGATCACATCACAGGAAAATTTGACATTGAAGCAGATCCAGATGGTTTCCTTGAACATTTTCTAACCCAAGATGACCTTTGGATTCATCACTTTCAGCCAGAGGCTGAGAGACAATCCATGCAGTGGAAACACTCATCACCTGCTCCAAAGTAGGGCAAGGTCATTTCATCTGCAGGGAAAGTGATGGCTTCATTTTTTTTGTGATGCAAATGGCCTTGTGTTTACAATCTTCAATAGGGCCACACAATCAATGGAAAGTACTACATCAATTTGCTGAGACTGTTATGAAAGACTATCAAGACCAAAGACTCACAAAAAACTGATGAAAGGGGTCTCATTTCATCAGGACAAAGTTCCATCATACTTTTCAATTGCTGATGTGTGTGACTGGTTTTGAACAGGTTGATCACCTCCCCCTATTATCCTGGTTTGGTTCCAGATGTCTATCATCCGAATAAACAAATAAATAAACAGATTAAATAGATAATAATGAAACACAACCTTCTCGATACTCAACGACCCGCGGCAAAGCCATAAAAAATTGCCGTTTGACCAGCTTAACCCACTATCACTCTTGAAATAGACCCCCCATTGTAACTTGACATACATTTTTCGAAGGGGACTGGTCTGTAGATAAAAATTAATTCTTAGCTCTTTGAACCACCTAACCAAAATGGCCGACACTAGCCGTTTCCATAGCAACTAATGTTCCAAGAGACCGCACTTATAAACACACGCGCTAACGATAGCTTATTCCCAAATTCTCGCTTGATGAGGAAGCGGGTCCAGGCACCTTAACTCAACATAATTTCAAAAATTATGTTAGGGGTCTCGGCTCTCGCTTTTGAAACACGAGAACTCTTATGTAGCGAAGGAATCATATTTTTAAAAACAAAAAATATTATAATATAAGCTCTACTTCTGTATGGAGCACTGTCTTTTTGAAAATAAAAGCAAAAATACTAAGGAACAACGGATTATTTACCTAACATGTTCTTTCCTATTTTTCTGCATATATATATATATATATATATATATAGCATAATGAGAGGCCACGTATACTTTCTTGATATGTATATAATATCTGGATAAAATGAATGAAACAAAAATATATACAAAAACACAGAAATAAATACTTTCATAAAAAAAACACCCAATTTTGTTTCATTCATTTTATCCAGATATTATATATATATATATATATATATATAAACAAAACCCATACTGGTTAGCTCTTCCTATTCCTATGTTCATCTCATGATATGTACATAGAGTAAATTTCATTTAAAACATGCATTCATATATCAGGTCACCCTATAAGTAATAGACAAATTTAGGGCTGAAGGAAAAATAAATAAAGAAAACTTAATTAGTATTCATTCATTAACACAGGTTTCATAATTATCAATAACCTCCTTCCAACAATTCACAAGATTCATAATACTGTCTATAAAAGATTTTTGATATCAATGAGAAGAATAACGAGAGAGAGTTTCCACATCTTTACAGGTTTTAAGAACTAGTCCATTCTATAAAATCTATAAAATCCAGATAATTGTATGTAACAAGATGGAGAATAAAGATGATGTCTAAAGATGTGATCATTGTTATAGGAAAGTCAGTGCATTCCCATGATGGGGACACATACCTCTGAGATTGATCAACTGAGTCTACCTACCTTGAAAGCATTGTTTAAAAACCAAAACATTTTGGATAAGAATTTTTTTTTTTTTTTGGCAAATAAATATTGCAGTAACTTTCCTTACATTTTTGTAGATAACAAGGATTTTCCCCAGATACAAGTCCTACTATATACCCTTAGCTGCAGGGAGAAGATGTGTTTATACCTTTCCCAGGGGTATTGCGCATAAGTGAATGTAATGAATGCAAGTGGAATTTGAACTAGTCTTTTCAATTTCTTGTTCTGAACCACTATCCATTATGCCATCTGCTTTGAATGAGTGAAAAATATGTAGTGGGGGGACAATCAAAGCAACCATTCTTAAAGAAATTACTGAGGATTATTATTATTATTTATGAAGTCAGACTATATGGAGGTCAGTTCAAAAAATGTTTTGCTATTCTCTCCTAGTCACAAAAATCACCAGTACTGACCTCATAAGAGATCTTCTAAGGAAGTGATGTAAGAACTGAAGAGTTATAATTGAATTATAATTCCAGCCACCAATTGCATCCCAAAAATTCACATGATTGTGGATACATAAGTTGTCCTTAAAAGGTAAAAATAGAACAAACGTACAACAATAAAGAACAGGATTGAGCCAAGATGCCAACTTGAATTTGCCAACCAGCCTATCAAAATATTAAGCAATATACTGGTTTCCAGGAAAAGCTCAACACTTGTTGGAAGTTCTAATTTTCATCAGTAATATGCATAAAACACCTATCCACACTAGAGTATTTGCCTAAAAAGCAAACAATCTTACTTGCAGCCCTGGAAGACATTCTGAAGTAAAACTCATATTTCTAGAAATGAAAGACTATTCTTTAATGTTTTCTTGCAATCAAAGTATCTTGATAAAGAAAAAGAAAAGATGAATAAAAGACAATGAATCAATTTTCATCCTTTCTTACCCAAAATGGTACGATTCATTAAGGAATACAAGAGATTGAAATTGAGGACAAATGAAAAATAAAATTTCATTCTTGAATAAGCAAATGATTTTCCAAATTATCAAAACAAAGAAAATGATTTTCCAAATTATCAAAACAAAGAAAATGATTTTCCAAATTATCAAAACAAAGAAAATGATTTTCCAAATTATCAAAACAAAGAAAATGATTTTCCAAATTATCAAAACAAAGAAAATGATTTTCCAAATTATCAAAACAAAGAAAATGATTTTCCAAATTATCAAAACAAAGAAAATGATTTTCCAAATTATCAAAACAAAGAAAATGATTTTCCAAATTATCAAAACAAAGAAAATGATTTTCCAAATTATCAAAACAAAGAAAATGATTTTCCAAATTATCAAAACAAAGAAAATGATTTTCCAAATTATCAAAACAAAGAAAATGATTTTCCAAATTATCAAAACAAAGAAAATGATTTTCCAAATTATCAAAACAAAGAAAATGATTTTCCAAATTATCAAAACAAAGAAAATGATTTTCCAAATTATCAAAACAAAGAAAATGATTTTCCAAATTATCAAAACAAAGAAAATTATTTTCCAAATTATCAAAACAAAGAAAATTATTTTCCAAATTATCAAAACAAAGAAAATTATTTTCCAAATTATCAAAACAAAGAAAATTATTTTCCAAATTATCAAAACAAAGAAAATTATTTTCCAAATTATCAAAACAAAGAAAATTATTTTCCAAATTATCAAAAATGATTGACATCGCATTTAAATTTTTGAAGATAAAAGTTGACTAGGAAGCAAAATGCCAGAAGATAGTCACACAAGTGAGAAATTAAATTGCAGAGTAAAAAGGGTTCATTAGCCTGGGTTGGCATCCTGTCTAGGTAAAGGATAACTAAATTTAAAAGTGAAGCATCAACACATACCCATTTCACTATCCAGCAATCATTGCAATAAACAGTTGATAGATATTAAAGAAAAAGGAAGCTGTGAAGGACCATGATCAGCTTTGTTAGGTTTCCTGAAGAGACATGTGACTTAAGAGAATACAATGCATTAAATGTTTTCAGATTTTTTTTTTAATTCCCTGCTTTGATGATATTAAAAAGTAAGTCAACCCAGTGTACAAAGAAGAAAAATGTTACTTACAAAATATACTGCACCAAAACTGCCATGGCCAATCTCTCTTAGTTCCGTAAAAACTTTTTCTGGATCTTCTAAATTGAAGAGAGATGCAGTTTCAGGGTCCTTTAAGCTTCCTGGCTTGGGTAGGGAAGGCATGGTAACAGCTCCTCACTACCTGCGGTCTCTATGTGAATACAAACACAGCGCCCTATGCACACTCATTTATAACTTCATCCACCTTACAATACTCATCAACCTGCAAATAAAAAAGAAGAAATGAGATAAAACATGAAAAGTAAAAAGTCATAATGGCAGGAGCACAAATAAACAAAGCAAACACATAGCAATTTATGACATCAGCCATTTTCAACTCTTTTTATTTTTATTTTTTTAAAGAATCAAGTACCATATACACTTATTTTGACTAGCTAATTTTGCAATTAAAAAAAATTAATGATGAGAAACATGAAAAAAAAAACAAAAAAAAACAACAACATTGTAACACCTTATATTTTCACAGTCCTACACATTTAAAAAAATATTTACACTAGAACACAGAGCTGGTAGTACAAAAATCAAACTATTTCATTAGTTTAATATTTAAACATCCTAACATCAAAATTACTGATATATATATATATATATGTATGTATGTATGTATGTATGTATGTATGTATGTATGTATGTATGTATGTGTGTGTGTGTGTGTGTGTGTGTGTGTGTGTGTGTGTTTTAAAAGAGTTTTAAAAATAGAAAGATGCTCACGAGGAATTCCCGCCACACTCAACACACAAAGGCTCAGAATAAAAGCTCCTATTCAAAACAACACAAAAATAAAATACAACTTAAACAGTCAAAACATAAGGAAAAACTACCACCAAAAACAAAACCCCCTTGAAAATGGCTAAATAAGTGTTCGAAAGTGCTTGGGACAATGAAAATTATGGAAAAACTTCTGTACTCTCACAAAACAGAAAAACATAAGGATGCTGGAAATACTAAATAAATAAAAAATAAAGAAATCTTCCTTATTTGCAATATTTAGTGAAAGATGTTTAAAAGGTTACTGCCCAATTTTTAATTTCTCAGATTATGTTTACATAATCTGAGAAATTAAAAATTTCAATACAAAGTTTAATCTAGGGAGGCAAATTGTAGTAAGAAACACAATTATACAAAAGCACTTTAAAAATAAGCCAAGCAATGGAAACTAAAATTGCAATATTACCATTAACAATGGAAATTTCAAGAAAAACTTTCTAATCTGAAATCATAAAAATCAAATTCACAACCCTTGGAAAAGCATCAACTTTCAGATTAAAAAAAAAAAAGAAAAGAAAAGCGTGAAACAGTAGATGTGCTATTTAATAAAAATCAGCTGATTTGGTTAAAGCATGCATGCTGACAAGAGAAAAGAAATCTCTCCATTTATCTTTGTTTTAACTTATTAGACAAAAGGTTCTCATCCAAACCAACAGGGAAGGAGGTTAGGCATTAGATTTTGAGAAGATTTAGTATTATTGAAATATACAAAAAAAAATTATAATCATATATGTGATTATGATATATAAACTTTTTTCATTTAACAATTCACTAACTTGTTGATTTATTTAGATATTCCTGTGATAGGGATTAAAGAGGAAATCTATTTTCTTATCAGAAAAATAGTGAAGTCTTAAAATTGAGCATCAGTAGTGGCACCAGCAATTGGCAGTCACATGAAGATTTTCTACCCAAGTCATATGATCAGTAAAACAGAATCACAAGACACAGTACTTGGCCAGAGACACCTCTTTCCCTTAACAGAAAAAAAAAACAAACAAAAAACAAAAAAACGATTACTTAAATTGTAGAAATGTTATTTACATCTTTACATGAATAGCAGGAGAGATAATGTGAGTTTTAAGGATATTAACAAATGGAGTTAATTTATTCAAACAAATAAATAAAATAAACGTACACAAACACAATCCTGATAAGATTTTAGCACTTATTTTACCTCTTGAATTAGAATAATGTTCCTAGTTTTACATTATCTTTTTGAATGTCAATACTATATTACTTAAAAAAAAAAATAAAAAAAAAATAAAAAAAAAATTTCAAACCAATGACCTAAGAAAGAGAAATCTATTCTCTCTAAGCTATGAGTAAAACAGTTGAGTAAACTGTGATATTTAGCCTTGATAAGGCACCCAGTCTAAGAAAACAAACAGCTCTGAATTCAATACCATGGAGATGGCAATGAGGAAACCCCTCCACACTATCTTTTACAAGAATAATCACATCAATTCTGAAGGAAGGAGGCAAGGGGTCAAATGTATCCAATTAGAGCAATATCAATTGACTGTAGTTAATATTTGTAAAGAAAAAAAAATAAATGTCTAATTTTTTTTTTTTTAAGAAAAGAGAAAACCTCATCTAGTAACAATTAAAAAAAAATAAAAAGGCTTGGAATTTATATTTAAAACATTGAAATGGTTAAAACTGCAATGTCACTGATTCACAAAATAAGTTTATAAAGTTAATAATATATATTTACAAGTTATAAATAATTTTTATGTGTCCTTGAAATATTTAAACACTTTTGACAAGTCTAAAAAGAAAGTGAAAACATTTTTTTTTTCAAATATTCAATATCAAGTATTTCACTTTTTTCAAAGTAAGTCAATTCAACTTTTAATTTATCAACTACTGTCACTAATTCTTTGTGTACTTTAACATTCTGCCTCACCTTGAAATACATATGTGTGTGTATAAAAATAAATAAATATATAGTAACAAATCTGTTGGTGTATCATCCAAGTAGATCCTAGGAATAAAAGAAATAAGTCGAAAAACTAATACAGAATTTATCTATTTCAATGTTTCAGTCAAACAAAAAGCACAAGACGGGTCAATGAGGCAATGAAACCCCCACATATATTAATGCTAATTCTAACCACTCCAATGGCATTGTGAAACAGATACCTACCACCATCAGCACGAGGATTAGTCAATTATCGTCCAATATAAACATCTTTAAAAAAAAAAGAAATTGTATGAAAATGCTCTCCAAAAAAAGTGGTTTTAAAAATAAATTATCTAACTCCTATAATACAGAAATATCTAAAGTGAAATGTAGACACAGAAGAAGAAAAATTATATGGTTCAACACCCCCTTCTGCAAACTGTCAAATATTTATATCACATAGTATTTTCTAAAGTTAATAAATAAACTTTCAAAAGAAAAAAAATAAATAAAAATAACCCTCTAAGATCTTCAATAGGAAAATAATTAAGATTAGCTACTCCTGTACCAACAATCTGTATAAAATGATTAATTCACACAATAACCATATTTTAAGAAATTTCTATGGGACAAAGAACAAACTTGGTATTGAACCCTCCTGTAAGTGTAGGATCTAAAAACAATTGTCCGGTAGAGGGCAAATACAGATCTATCAGAGTGATATATCAAGTGATTATTTCCCCCCAAAGAAAATATGAAAAATTATATTTACATTGGAATTTCCACGGGGAAATAGAAACAGATTTTATACCCATAGGCACTCCTTTTCTAACCCTAAACTAAAACACCAGACAGCTCTTTCAAAAAAATTTGGGGAATTGAAGGAGAACGATTTGAGCCCACAGATAGTTTGGAAGATTATAGGTTCTGTATGTACTCTTAATAGTCTTAGAGATATGTGTGACTTATGTTTAGAAGAAAAAATTAGAATAATAAAATACAATAATCAAAGCCAACTATTGAATCAGAAGAATGAAATTAGTGTTAAAATGTCAACATAAAAGGACACATGGCACAGTGGATAAAGGCGTTGGTTAGATCCAGTGACAGGACCCAAAGAGTGAGCATTCAATACCCGGTTAAGGCAGTGGAGAACTCGCAGAAGAGAATTAACAGGAGATAACTGATAACTGACAGCCATTAAACATGGCACGTGAAACTTACCCCAGTGAGCGAAATAAAGGGTTCAGTTCGACATTCCAATCACCTGAATAAGGCCGGAGCGTAAAATGGCCGAAACATTGTAATAAATATCATGACAAAGATGAGTACAATAGTCTGAATAATGTAAATAGTGTCAACATAAAAACATTTAAATTTCCATAATATTCACTCTCCTCTAACTCTTCAAATGTTGAATATATAACTAATTCTAATTTCTATATAACCTCTTTACACTATATTAATTATAATTTATGAACTTTCCTAGATCTCCCCAACTCTTTTTCCATTAATCCCTTACGTCCTTTTATCTATATATTTTAAAGTTATTTTTAAACCCCATTTTATTCCTCTTGTCAAAGGATTAATATTCGGGTTTAATTTTATAAAACTTCTTCCCTTAAGACAAATACCTTCCACCCTTCACTGACACCTGTCTTGTGCCATTCGTCTGACTGAAACATTGAAATGGATAAATTCTGTATTAGTTTTTTGACTTTCTTTTTGAGCTTTCACAATTAAATTTCTATTTAACACAAACTCAGTCCATACCAAGGTTCATAAGACAGACATATCTTTGTTTCCTGAAATAGGCTATTCCCCATATGAGGGGATTTGGGATTTTATTGTGTGTGTGTGTGTAATCTAATTAGTTTGCTTATTTAAAAGAGAGCAAATTATCTGTTAGTGTTTGACTTTATATTCAAACACAAAGACACTAAGCAAAGTTACAAAAAATCAATTGGAACATAAGCTATACAAAAAATGAAATTCTACTTATGTAATAAAATTATGAAGGCAAATTTTACATATATATTGTATGCCCTAACATTTCCAAAGAAAATAATCATGTACTACTCAGAAGCATGAATGAATTTTACTTCAAACAAAACCTATCCACTAAGAATAGGTCTAATTAGTAACTTTTGTGATGCCAACGAACACCCATTGCCACTTTTGTGATGCCAACGAACACCCATTGCCACTTTTGTGATGCCAACGAACACCCATTGCCACTTTTGTGATGCCAACGAACACCCATTGCCACTTTTGTGATGCCAACGAACACCCATTGCCACTTTTGTGATGCCAACGAACACCCATTGCCACTTTTGTGATGCCAACGAACACCCATTGCCACTTTTGTGATGCCAACGAACACCCATTGCCACTTTTGTGATGCCAACGAACACCCATTGCCACTTTTGTGATGCCAACGAACACCCATTGCCACTTTTGTGATGCCAACGAACACCCATTGCCACTTTTGTGATGCCAACGAACACCCATTGCCACTTTTGTGATGCCAACGAACACCCATTGCCACTTTTGTGATGCCAACGAACACCCATTGCCACTTTTGTGATGCCAACGAACACCCATTGCCACTTTTGTGATGCCAACGAACACCCATTGCCACTTTTGTGATGCCAACGAACACCCATTGCCACTTTTGTGATGCCAACGAACACCCATTGCCACTTTTGTGATGCCAACGAACACCCATTGCCACTTTTGTGATGCCAACGAACACCCATTGCCACTTTTGTGATGCCAACGAACACCCATTGCCACTTTTGTGATGCCAACGAACACCCATTGCCACTTTTGTGATGCCAACGAACACCCATTGCCACTTTTGTGATGCCAACGAACACCCATTGCCACTTTTGTGATGCCAACGAACACCCATTGCCACTTTTGTGATGCCAACGAACACCCATTGCCACTTTTGTGATGCCAACGAACACCCATTGCCACTTTTGTGATGCCAACGAACACCCATTGCCACTTTTGTGATGCCAACGAACACCCATTGCCACTTTTGTGATGCCAACGAACACCCATTGCCACTTTTGTGATGCCAACGAACACCCATTGCCACTTTTGTGATGCCAACGAACACCCATTGCCACTTTTGTGATGCCAACGAACACCCATTGCCACTTTTGTGATGCCAACGAACACCCATTGCCACTTTTGTGATGCCAACGAACACCCATTGCCACTTTTGTGATGCCAACGAACACCCATTGCCACTTTTGTGATGCCAACGAACACCCATTGCCACTTTTGTGATGCCAACGAACACCCATTGCCACTTTTGTGATGCCAACGAACACCCATTGCCACTTTTGTGATGCCAACGAATACTCATTGTCATTTTTGTAATGCTTGTTGTAGTAGAGACTTTGTAATCGCAGATACAATTATAGTATGCTGTTGAACAATACTGGTGTCAGATGCCTTCAAATAGCACTCACACTAATAGTACTTGCTCAATAATACTCACTCAAATAGTAACCACCGAATAGGGATCTGAATAGAGAAATAGTATAGTGAATAGAGTAGAGAATAGCAGTCTGTATAGTAATATAGAATAGATCAGAAATAGCAATCCGTATAGTATAGAGGATAGACTAGAAATAGTGATCATTAGTTGTGAGCTACTTCCTACATATATGCATTTCCTCTATGGTCATGTGGTCTACTTAATTCAACAACAGGATCGCCTGTGTTTGCTCACTGGTGATCTATGTTCAAACTCAAGTGTCGGCAGCAATACTTTATTCCTATATAACGGTAACAAGCGTGTGCACATTATTTAACATTAACTGAAAATGAACCTCCAATAATAAGTGATAGTTATACAAAAATCCCTGCAGTTCACAACCAGAAATATCTACAAAATTACTATTAAATCTCACAGAATTGTGCTGGCATGCACCTCTATTGTATTATACATAGACCCTGTCTACTAAATATGAGTATTATGCTAAAGCAGAAGGTAAAAAACAATTAAGAGATAAGTACTTGACCTTGAAACATAGAAAAAAAATTAAGAAAACAATAAGCCAAGCGACAAAAAGGAGGTAATATAAATGAAAATAAAAAAAAAAAAAAAAGAAAGAGAAAAAAAATGTGTCCACACTAATTCTGAAGAGAAATCTTTCCTAGCATCTCTAACAGTAATCTTAAATAGCTTCTTTCACTTACTCTCAAATTAGTAAAGGACAAAACAGAGTAGAACTGCCGAGTTGGGGGACCAAATGAGTGCATCCTTAGTTAACTGGTGAGACAATCACTTTACAGAAAGAGAAGGTTGTCTAAAAGAAAGAAAGAAAGAAAAACATCTGTTGGGAGGTCACATCTTTTCAAAGAGATGAGTCATTTGAGCCTTGAACATTATCTTACGAAAAATGATAAGAAAAAAGTGGTGGGGATACAAAGAAGAAAATGGTGGTTCCTCCATGCATTATCTCTGATAAGTATTCTTACTATCAGAAGAGGAACCAGATAAAGACATTTGAAGAACTGCATGCAAAAATACCTCAAAGACTAATCGCAATAGATCATAAGGAGAAGTGTCGACAGAAACTATAACAAAAGATAAAGGTGGGTGAATAAATTAAACATTACTCTATTCACATTTCATTTCAAATGAAGAGATGCAGTCAAGAAAAAGCCTGTAACTATCATTTATATATTGGCATTATGCTAATTTGCAAGGAGGTAAAAAAAAAAAAAAAAAAGTCAAACAAATAAGATAAAATAAGAAAAAAAGAAACCTAAACAGAGATGGAAATTCCAAATCAGAATAAGAATCAAATTTTAATCCCACAAAAACCAAACAAAATCCTTTTGTTCTTTGTAACACTAACAAAGAAGCAATTACTGAAAGGTAAGAACATAAAAGAAACATATTAAATAAGCAAATTCTTATCTATACAATTGAAAAAGCCCAGTAACAGTAGAGAACTACACTTACAAGAACAGCTTTCAATGATAACCAATTTTACTAGTATTACCAAATAGATTACAATAGATTTTCCAAAAGGGAAAAATGTGACCAATACTTTTAAAGAAATGAGAGCAGAGAGTTATACTGAAAGGAAGTAAAATTTCATTTGAATACTGAAACTTTAGCAGCCAATTTTAGAAATTACAGGGAAGAAAAAATGTCACTGTGTGATTTTTTTAGAACCAACAGCTGAAAAGAGCAGAGAAATTTTTGAATGCATCAATACGACTGCATTTATAGATCAATGTTGTATCAGAAAATCAGGTTAACAGAATTAGAACAGGAAGGTATTTTCTCAAAGCCTATTCAACTTCTCTAGCACTTACAGGATGTGTTTCTGATTTCTACCAATAGAAGAAAAAAAAAAAAAAAAAAAGGATTTTTTTTTGTAAATTATCTTCATTTTATTAGTAATAGCAAGACTATCTCCCAAATTCATTTTTGAGCTTGTATTTTTTTATTAAAATATTGAATAGATGAGAATTTTAAAGCATTAAAATATTACAATAAATGTTGCGACAAATTTTTTGTATGAAAACAATTTTTATAACTTGAAAATAAAACCGGGAATAATTGAAATTAATCGCAAAATCCAGTCAAAGTCCCCCATGAAATAAAATCGTTTATACAGAAAGTAAGGACCTACATACATCTAATTATCTTTAAATTAAAATGGTGGCAAAAGAATTATTGAATTTTTAAAAGATAAGCTTAAATATTAATGCAATACTTAAATGCAGCGATCAATTTTGAGGAGTTCTGTAGTTTATTGTTGCCTATTGCATACGGCAGCAATATGCCTCAGAAAAAGACATCTACACCAACATAGGACCAGATTGCATCAAAAGAGCTAAAGCTGCAGTGAAGAAAACCCAGATCAAATGGCCAAATGGCAGCCAGAAGAGCTTCCAGTTCTGAGAATATGCAAAGACAGTGACTCTCAAACTCCTGAACAAGCCAAAGGCCCAACCTAGAGCCCTCCTCAGGAACTAGCTTAAATGCCACTCAATAGTGGCTTTTAAGCTAGCCCGTCTGCATTTCTGAGATGAGATATTGTAACTATTTACATTGTTGTTCTCATCTTTATTGTAATATTCACAACGTTTCAGCCGTTGTACGCTCCGGCCTTCTTCGGGTGATATACATTGGAATTTTGAACCAAACCCTTTATTTCATCCACCAGGGTAGATTGTTCTACTGCCACATGCTATGCCCTTTCCTGGATATCTCAGTTTTCAATTATTTTCCTTTATTAACTCAAATCTCCAAGATTTTGTTCATCTCACAATTCTATGTCACGTCACTGGATTACTTCAACCAATGCTTTATACACTGGCCCAGTGGATAAAAGCATTGGTTGAAGTAATCCAGTGAAATTTAAAGATTACCAAGTTAAAATAACTTCTTTTAAATAAAAACATTTCACCAAAAAGTGAATTGTTCTTATGATTATTCACTATAACAATTTATTATTTCATTGCAATTTATGTTTAAATGCTATCAAGCAAAAAGGTTTCATTTGTAGTAGAAATGTCATTGTAGGGAGCAGTTTGTTTTTTCCATTCGAAAAAAGTTTTCAAAAGAGTACTTGTACTGACAGAATATCTTATAAATAAACCAAGTAAATATGCAGACAAGTTGCATTTTTAATCATCTTTGCATTAAAGAGATACTGTGCATACTGATGGTAAGTAGAGAATTTATATTTTGCTTAAAAAGCTAATTAATGTGACATTTCAATAACACTAATTTTATCAATGAAAATTCAAACGTCACGAGTTGGAATTTGCCAGATGATTTTCTTGAATATGTTTAAATTTATTGTGTTTGACAAATATTTAATTTGTGAACAAGATGTCAACTGTGTCTATATAAGGGAAGTTAATAACTTGGAAGATTTTGAACTGAAATAAGATACTCATAGAAATAACAAGTGGAAAAAAAAAAAAAGTTTAATTAAGGTCATGATTTTCTAATGAAGCAATATTTTCATAGCTCTAAGAAATTTTAAGCCATGGTTTAGAAGGACAACTAAAACATTGGCTTTGTTGTAAAGAATTTATGTTGGAGGTGCTGAAAAACTCTCAGCTAGACCCACTTCACAAAATCTAACCAAATGACCAAACATCAAATTTTTATAAATCCCTTCTAGGAAACTTTTCAGCACCTTTTTATATACAATTTAGAATTGGAGTACAGTTATCCATGGCAAATCTATCTCATAAAAAGCCTTCAAGTCTAGCAGGGGAGTGGGGTGTGTGTGTGTGTGGCTGTTCCCCCATGAGGAAAGCTGGTGCCTACCTCTTTTCTGTTATATAGATTTATCTTTAAACAATAACCATTTGTTAACTAGAAAATAAAAAGTTTTTATTAATGTTGGACAATAAAAAATAAATGTAGGATTTTGGAGAGGGGAAGAGGAAAAAAAAAAGCAATTTCACTAAACAATTTTCCCCACCCCCTAAATATATTTTCTTTTCATAGTATTTTTTCATTGGAAATTTGGCAGTTACAAATCTAGTTTGTATATTTACTTTAGCTAGTATTAACTATTCTAGCATAGCAACCTATCCTGTAAGTATTCCTTTCACATTCTTATATACTAGGTAAATATGTCATGTATTGTTGTATAATAAAGAGATGGGAAAAAAAAATCTCAATTGTCAAGTTAGGTTCACAAAATACATTCAAAATATTTCTTTCCAAACAAGATAAATGCATCCAAGTGATAGTTTAAGTTATTAAAAAAAATGAAAACACATTTCCAGTATTTTACAATGCAAAATATTAAATCAACAGGTTAGAGATAATCATCCAACAAACAATTCCCTTACATTTTTTTTTTAAACATTCTCAAACTCAAATAATGCTAAGTTTATGCAATCTTCTAATTAAGATAATTCTCTTACTCATTTTTATATGCAAATTATTCTTAGTAATTTTAATTATGAGATCCTTAAAAAAAATATTGCAGAAAAACTTTTTTTTCTTTCTTTAAAAAACTTTTTTTATACATGCTTTGTGATTTATTGAAAGCCTGATGTTTGGAAAAATTTAAATAAGGGGAAAGAAACTGAATGAAATTACTTGATGACTACAACAATCTACCCAGTAATTTTAAAAAAATTTAAGAAAATATTCCAAGCAATTTAATGTTTTATTGAATTTTAGGTACTATGGCTATAGCCATACTTACAAAAACTTGTTGAGAAAAAGAAAATTATCAATAAATTTATTATAGGTTCCACTCTTGTCTAATAATGTTGTGTATGACTCATTAAAAATGTTTATACATTGAAAAAATTTTTTAAATTTTAAAATACTGGGCATCATTAAAGTATGATCAGTTTTTCCATCTTTAATTTATAAATATCACTTCACCACTACAAATACAGAATTGTGAAGGATTTAAAAGTTTATAGATTCTAATTAAAATTTAAAAAAAAAAAATTTTTCTTTTCACAAACAATATTTTTGTAAAACTTCATTATTCATCCAAAAGATTTTTTTTTTAAAGACAAGAGTACCCATATTTATAAGAAACAATTGAAAGAGGTTTTCTTTAATAAAAAAAAAAAAAAAAAAAAAAAAAAAAAAAGTTTATCACATTTTTATTTTACCTTTCAGGGCACAACTGAGGGTTCTGTTTGACAAAAAACTTTTGATGATTTAAATTTTTTGAAGACTTGTTTTTGTAGCAAATATAAACATTACATGATACAAAAAAGAATATTTCATAAAAATTAAGAGTGGCATGTATAAAGAAAAAAGAAAAAAAAAAAAGAAATTGTAATTTTTTTTTTTTTTTTTTTTTTATAAGCAATAATTTTCTAAAGGAAACTGATTAAAAAATAATTACATTCATTTCTTTAAAAAAAAAAGTCCAGAAGGTTTCCTTAAAATTTGACAATTATGATTTTTCCAAGAATTTCCAAATCAAATACCCCCCCCCCCCGTGCAAAGAGTGCTCAACTTTCCAGTACAAATTTAAGGACCCATTGAAAAGCCCTGCCCTGCATCTAGAATTTCTATGGTTTTAGAAAGGATTAAAAAAAAATAAATAAATAAAAATAATAGAGTACAATTTCAAAATGTAGTGAATAGGTTTATTTTACTTTATACTTTTTACATTTCTTACTTTGTAGGTTAGGTTATGTAAACTGATTTTTTACTTAAAAAAAATAAAACTTCCACCTTTCAACACCACATCTTTCATTAGCTTAAATCAAACCATGGAAATTAAAATTTCTGTAGTTTTTACTGTCAGTGTTTAAAATTGCACTTGTAAGACATTGGGGAGGGGGGTTCTGTGAATGGGAAGGGGAGCAAATGAATGAACTCTTACTGTCTCAATGGTGAGCCTTTGAAGATGATCGTGGAGCACAACTGTCAAAAAGTATTCCTACAGATATGAATAATGCTGAACAAATGGTTTATATCAATAAAAGCTTTCATATCTTACACAAGCCAAAAACTTGTTCTTCACTGAGCAATTGTTGATTTGTGATAATGGCTATTCAAGCTATCTACTGAAATATACCAACCAATCACAAGATTTATAAAATTTCAATGAGATGATCGAGTACAAGGAAAATGCATATGGAAGTAGAAACATACCAAGAAGGACAAATTAACCATAAAGACATTCCTATTACATAATCAATTTTGAAGCCCTAAATTCAAGGAGGAAAGAATTGACATATTTAAGTTACGAAGAAATTCCACCAGTTAAATGTAGAAAGGAAGTCAAATTTTCATATTTGGTAACTTTTGCAAGTAAATGTTACCTAAAAACACACACACATATATATATAATATATATATATAAAAATGAAATCATTAACACAAATATTCTGACTAACTAGATAATTAGTTCCCAAATCAAATTCTCTTGCTGGTTTAAAATATAACTGATTACACAAATTTAATTTTTTTTTTTTTAATCTATTGACAGTGTGTGTTATAAAGTTAATCTACATCAAATAGAATTCATGTACACATATTTTGGGTGATATCATTTGAAAATTTTTTTTTTTATTCTGATAACAACAAAAAAAAAAAAAAAAAAAAATTATTATATATATATATATATATATATATATATATATAGCTAGCTTCAGTTTTTAATGAAAAAGGTAAATTCAAATTCTCAAAACAAAGAATGGGTGTCATTCATGTAGAAGAGAGAAAGAGATAGAAAATAGGTCAAGTCAAATGACAACCCCAAACTTCCAACCATTAATATCATCATTACACAAATACAGCCATCACCACAAATATAATGATAACTTTCATTAATCATTCCCACTAAAGACATTAACTGCATCATCATCATCATCTGAATATTACACACATGCACCTACCCTTATCACCATCATACCTACTTCACTATTGATCATTATTTCTTCTTTCCTATTACTTGCATTCAAAATCCCACTCCCCAAAAAACACTACTTCCACAATTACCCACCCTAACAAGCCGTATTCTATTCTGAATAGTGTGACAAGCCATGAGGAACAGAAGGACAGTTAAATGTAGAGTTAAAAAATAAAAATCCAGTTGTAAGACAAACTAACAACCTCCTTGAATGTAAATATATGTTATGATAATGTAAGCTTATATTGTCTTAAAAGTACCCCCCTACCCAACAAAAGAGAAATTCCAAACAAGTCAATAAGATTCATTCTTTTTCAACCCCATCATTAATCACAACAAATTTCTATATTTTTTTTTTTTTAAACTAAAATACAGTGTAAGTGATGGGAGCAGTCAAGAAACGTTTAATTGTCCAAAGGACAGTTCACAGAATATAAAAGTCCTTTTAGTTAAATAAATCATGTATACATGAAACACATAATACAAGGTCAAAGTATTTTGCAGTGTAAGTGAATTTTCTTTAGATGAAAAAAAATAAAAGTATGAGAAAACATTCACAACAAACAATATATACAAAAAAGAAAAAACAAAAAAAAAAACAAACACACCAAGTGAAAATTCCTATGTGCTTAGATGTGATCTTTGATAAAAAAAAAAAAAAAAAATTAAAAAAAATAAATAAATTAGCAGTAGCAAGCATTAAAAACAAACAAAACCCTGTTCTATACAGGTTTTAGTGCTGATAGTAGCTGGACAGGTAGCACGGTTCATGGTTGTAATAGTCATGACATGTGCAGGAACAGGCTAGGCAGGTGACATACACCAACCGGCTGCATGTCGTCATCAGGTCTATCAAGCTGATGGCGGATAGCCTGCTCAAACAACTTCCACCTGACGAGTCAGTCAAAGTGTGATTAGAACAAACTAGGACAGCAGCAGTAATAGAAGTAATAATAACTAATAGTAGAAAAAATAGTAGCATTGCCGGTAACTAACAGCCTTTATACATGGGTTATGCTGAATGATAAACCAATCAGGCCCTACTTGCTGTCAATATCTTGTCTGTATTCATATCCTCAACTGTACAAGAAAGAGAGAAAAAAAAAAAGCAGAAATGTACACACACACTCTCTCTCTCTCTCTCTCTCTTAAGGATTCACAGCAAGGACAGTCTTCAGAGATATCTACATATACAAGGTTGTGAAAGAAAGAAAAAAAAAATAGTTGGTTTCATAAATTTAAATATTAGCTATGATCACAAAACATGAATTAATAGCAAATCTAACTGCATTTATTCCAACAGTGAAATACTATTTTGGTATTTTACAATTACTACAAGTAGAAGAATATACTGCAGCATTAATAAAGTGTTAAAATTTGGCCCTGTATAAGTAATTCATCCCCCAAATGAGTAGGTATCCTAAGGCCAACTCCTATAGGCTTGTGAATAAAGCAAGAAAAATATAAATTTGCCCATATTCTCAAAGGTTATATGCCTGCTTCACAGCACACACCCCCAAATAAATGTCCACGTTAACAGATATGTAATATGGCGGAAAGCCAATATATTAGCCAGAAGAAAACCACTAGCTGCTAAATACTTAAGCAGCCATCTTGCTTTTTACATAGCAAGATTATGACAAAACTTCAACATGCCATAATAGCTATAAACAGTATGTCCAGTTTGTCATGGTAATAATCATATCTCCACCCCAACCATCTTTCACTCTTGAGGTTCAAGGGATTTTGTATTAGAAATCAGTCTTTCTAATGTCATCAATCACCAGATAATGTTCAACATTTACAAGAAAAATGTATTCTGAACAGTTATAAATACTAAAAGTACATAAAACTATTTGTATTGAGGATGGATAAAGTCCATTAAAAAGGAGTTTGGAATCAATACAAAAAAAAAAAAAAAAATTCCCTATTCTCCAAAGTTTTTCAACGAGTCATAAGCATTAGTTTTTAAAAATAAAAACTGAAGCACTATTTTAATTAAGACTTTAGAAAAAAAGGAAATAAATAAAATAGAAATAAAAAAGGGAGGATCCAACATGAAAAATATGGAAAAATTAGATTATGCAGAAGAAGAAAAAAAGAAAACAAAAAGAAAAATTATATTTCCCTTGACACCGTTATTATTTTAACTATACTCCTCAGACATGTCTAGTGTTTTAACAAGTGATGATTAGAATTATAATAAAACCTAAAAATATGAAAGTGAATTCATACATTTTCTTTGTTCTTGAGAACTGACAACAAAAATAATACTATTTATTCATTAGATTGTTTACACTATTGTTTATTGGAATGGTTGGCAAAACATTGGCTAATTGCCAACTGATTCAAACTTCATAAAATGGTAAATAAGGATTTCATTTATAGGTGGTTCACATATTGTAATAATTTAATAAATGTTTATAAATTTATGAATAAAAAATGTTTACATATTTACTTCTTTATAAATTAGCAAATGATATATATTACATTGCATTAGTTTTAATACAATTAGTTTTTAGAATGTTGTAAATATAAAATTATTTTTGTAAATAATCAATCTAATAGTGTTTAATATTCTTTGTTGTCAAAACTCATATGTTTAAGTTATTATAATTTTAATCATTTCCTTTTAAAACAAATAACATTGCCAAGGAGTAAAGGTAGTTAAATAGCTCTAACAAAGGAAAACCCGCCCTCTTCACACTTGGGGGGGAGGGGGTGAAGGTCTAACCTTGCCAAAAATATCTATTGAAAGGTAGGTATCATTACAAATATACAGGAACACATATGCATGGACCCTTTACTAATTTACAGGCTAAGTAATTTCATTACAAGTAGAATTAAATAATAAAATTGTATTTAGTATGATAATGGAGGAAATATTTTTTCTTCAAACAATTCACAAATTTCTTTGCAATAGAAGAAAAAAAAATTAAAAAAATAAAAAGTATGCCTGCAATAGAATACCTAATCCCAATTTTTCATTTTTTTTTTAGTAGAAAATAAATTGATCATTTTCTGACTGCACTTGCATGTAGCCAAATGACTGTTTTGCAGTTGAAACACTGCCAATGCTTAATGGACATTAATACTGCAGAAATCAGATGCAGAAATTCAGTCCTCACACCAAAGTGCTTTAACTGTTTATACTGTCTCAGCAAACACTAACTTTTCAAATATTCATTTTCCTTGAATCTGTAGTCGCATTGGGAGAAGGTATAATCAAGTTCCTGTAGCAAATCAGTTTTTCAGGGATCAGTAAACAATGCATATACGCTGTTTAATTTAAAGCACTCAATTTTTTTAAGGAATAATTATTCAACATTAGACCACATCCCACAAGGTCTTTTAAAAGATATACAGTGTCATTTAAATAAAACTAAAAGCTACAAATGATTAAAAAAAGCCATCCAAGAAGTATCAAGGAGAGTGAGTGTACACACACAAGTCAACCAAGCAATAAAGTAAAAATAGAAGTTTTACTAAGATTTTTTTTTTTACTGCCGAAACTATTATGAAAAGAAAAAAAAACTACAAACAAAAAGAGAATTCAGTTACAAAACTCCCATGAAATGAAAAAGTCTAGTAAGTAGTAAGTGGTTGTAAGGTTTGCAAGAGATACAGAAAATCCTTTTCCCAAATTATCATTATCAAAACAAAACCATATTTTACTATGGAAATTCAACATTATGGTTACATCTAGTTGAAATAGCTAGATGTAACCATAAGTTCTATGCTAACAATTTCTTTTATCACACTTCTTGCTCCCTAGTCAACTTTCATCTTTAAAAATGTAAAATGCAAAGTCAATCATTTGTTTTTTTAATTCTCATTCTTTTATTGTCCTTTCTCCCTAACAGTATATTTTTCTCATTCTCTAACACTCAGTTACCCCCTCACATCTTAGTGGCTTCATTACTTGGCTTGGGATGAAATGATCTTTTAAAAATTATTAAAAAGTAAAGGTTTATTAAAAGCATTTTCTTTAATAATAAAATTCATACATTGTAAAAATTAATTAACAATTAAATGGAGAATTCAATAGAATTTAAGAAATCAACTTCTTCATAGCAGATGGAACATTACTAACATGTCCCATAAAAAAATCAAATGTAAACAGATTCCAATAAAATTGGAAAGAAAAAAAAATGACAAGTAGAAAAAGCAGAAAAATAAAATATTTGAAAATAATAAAATATCATTTCAATCCGATTTAACTACGGGGGGGGGGGACACAAATGATGATTCAACAGGTTTCTACAAATGATTTGTAAGAAAAAGAAAAAAAAACGTGGAATTTTTTTTTTTTTGTAAATCTTCAAAAGGATCCAATAAGTCTGTTGAGCTGCTAACCTACTAACCTATATTCGAGATAGGTAACCAGAAACCAAATTGGACAGTTAACATTCTCACCTGTACATACCTCAAAAGTGCCTAACCTATGCTTGAATAATTGTTAACTTGTAATGTTATATAAAGTCATTAAAGATTTTAACTAAGCAACAAAAAGTAGAAACAAAATTTTATTTTTTTTACTGTAAAACTGGTACTTAAAACAACTGTTTGTTAGAATTTATGAAAATTTAGCAAGAATAAGGTAACCATTTCAGAACAGATCAAAATACAGCCATCAAAATTGAATCACCTTTAGTGGTGGTTAGTGTTAGAGAGGTATAAACAGCTACTTTAAGTAATTACATAGTTTATTTAGTATTTGAAAATTAAAAGCTGACAGATATAGTAATGAAAAACTACTTGTAAAGATTACAGATCTTTAAAATAATCCTGAACTATCCTTACCATTAGCCTAAAAATTGTTGCCAAGTACTGTTTTAGCAAGAAAGGAGTTTTAATTCCTAACTTGTCTCAAACTACAGCTTCCTTCATGACTAACTTTATCAACTTGAGAGGAGAGAAAAAAGTGAAGGGGTACCCGACAGGAATTCTTTTTTTACTTTTTTTGTTTGCTGTTGCTTCTGAATGTAGAAATTCTCAAGTGATTAAACATTCAAATAAATTTTAATTAACATTAATGAAATTGTTTACACTATTTACATTGTTCAGGCTGTTGTCCTCATCTTTATTGTCCTATTCACAATGTTTCACTCATTGTATGCTTCGTCCTTCTTTGGGTAACCATATGTGGAGGGAAAAGGGAGATCATTGCCCTGTGGGATGGGGTTGAAATAATAGACAGAGAACATCACTGGAAAATATGAAAACTTTTGGAATCAGCACATATCCTAAGCCACAAAAATCTTCTAAGCCAGCCAAGCATAGACATGAATACAATATGGAAACCAATAATACAGAGTGCGAGACAAAACAACAATGACAACAAATTGTAATATGAGCTCTGGTAAAAAAATAATTACTGAGACATGAGGTTTAAGTCCTAAAACTTCATTCACTGAAGATACAGTCCAGTGGATAAAGGCAATGTTTGAAGTGTTCCAGTTCTGATTTCAATACCTGGCCAGAGTGGAGGTGGGAAAAAAAAAAAAAAAAGAAGTTTAGAGAATTGAGTTACTAAAGGGAAATAACTGAAACAGATATCCAGAAAAGGCATGGCATGTGGAACTAGAACAATCTATCCCTATAAAGGGTTCAGTTCAAAATTCCAACAAGTATCTCCTGAAGGGTGGAGCGTACAACGTCCAAAACATGAATAAAGAGAGGCCAACAGTTCAAACAATGTAAATAGTTGCAATACCTCAGAAATATTGATAGATTAGTGAAATAGATATTTCCAATAATAGTCTTTAAGACAGTAGCCATTCTAAAGTTTTATAATTTTTGTCTGCCCAGCTACAAGAAGTGAAGTTTATTTTCAGATTTATCTAAAACATGAAAAACATTGAATATGTTTCTATCAACAAGTAGCAAAGTTTCAAAATTGGATGTGCTATTTGAAAGTAGAGAGTACAATAATTACAGATTCAATCAAAACTATATAATTAGCATAAAATATAAAACCCATCTTGAATGACATTGCAAAGGGGTAGTTGAAAACCTCTCAGCACAACTTACTGAAATCTGACCAAATACAAGGATTTGAGAACAGGATCTCTTTTTGGTTAAATAGAGTGTATTTCAGTGTTCCCTTCATAGTAATTGAATATTTCCATTAATTATTTTTTTTTTTTATAACACACACACACACACACATTGAAGGGGGAAGCAAACATTCTAAAGTAATCATTAATATATAAATATTTGTAATCAGTGTAGTCTATATAAACATTTATGACCATGAGGTGTAATCATGGTTTAGTGCTGCAATCATTCACTGCACCATTAACTGTATTTAATAAAAGAAAAAAATGAACAAAAAGGTCAATTTTCAACTTTTCCAAAATGACAAGTTGAAAAAAAAATTAAAATAAAATCAATCAATCAATACACACAAGATATTTAAAACTAGTGATGGGATGATACCAATATTTTTACCAATTCCAATACAATTCACAGATACTGTCCTAAATTTACGATTCTGATACGATTTTCAATTCGAATAACTACAATGATTAAAATTCATTATTTTCAGGCCCTAGAGTTGGTTTAGAAAACTTAATGATGAAAGTTCATTTATTAAAACATTTAGTAGAAAAATGAATACGGAAGCTTATGAAATAATGTTAGATATCCTTTTTATTTAAAAAATTGGATAAGAGTTTAAACAATAAAGGGAACAATTTCTTTAAGTAAATCACTTCAGTACATAGCTACAGTTGACATATTGCTTTACTTTGGTTATCACCAGAAATCTTTAAAAAATTCCAAACTATTCTTTTCTGGTTGGCATTGGATACACTTGCCATAATTGAGATCGGAAAATAATAAACATCGGTTAAATTTTTCACTGTTAGATAAAAAATGTTTCTAGTTTTCTAATGTGTAAATGTGTATAATTTGTAAAGATTCAACTAATGGTTTGCTATTAATTGTAAAATAAAAAAGGGTCTATTTTTTGTCCACCTTATGTATTTTAAGTTTTAACAATTTAGGAATGACAATTCAATTTCAGTGTGAACTTCAAAAATAAGAGACACCCTTATATATATATATATATATATATATATATATATATATATATATATATATATATATATATATACACACACACACACAGAGTATTGCAACAACAATAATAATACTCTAAGCAGAAAGGCATCATCCTAAGTATTGTTTTAACTCCTGCATATATTTTGATAAAGTACAAGTACCTGCAGAACAGTGAATAAAAAAATTAAATTTGCTTGCAGACATTTAATAATTAAATATTAATTATCACAGCAACTTAATAACTAAATAATAAAGGGTCTTCAATCTTATCTAAAAAAATTCAATCACTAAATTTTAGTCTAAAATAAATTTCTCACAACTAAAAACTTTAGTAAAAACACATGCCTTGATGTTTTTTTAAAGATATATAAGCAATTTTAGCAAACTTTACAATAAATTTAAAATATTAGAAAATTGAAAGCTAAATAATGCTGATATCCAACTTGATCATTTTATAAGCTATGAGATTCAACCGTTACAAAGCATTAAAATAAAAATAAGATTAAAAATGATTAAAATCTTCATAAGGATGAGAATAACTGTAAATGTATTTTTGAATGGGTTCTATTTTTCAGTTATTTATTAGATTATTAGAAGATGAAATTTTACTAGTTTTATTTTTAAAATATTAAAACAAATCATATTAAAAGTGGAAAAATCTATAGCTTAATCACATAAGATTAAAATACTTTTTTAAAAAAATTTTTTTAAATACACTTCTACTTATAAAACTTGCATCTCATCTGGCCCAGAGGAGGAATAAAGGAGGGGGGGAAAAAGTTAAAATATTTTAAATGCCAAAATTATGCAGGAAAGTTAAATTATAACAAAGAAAAATATTTGTAAATTAAAATTAAATAGAATTTTTGATGGAAATCAAATTTTAGGTTTTTAATAAAAACTTTTGTGTGAAAGTTTTTTCCTCAGGAAACTTTAAATAAAAGTTTGTCATTTTTTTTTAAGTAAATAAAGATGAAAACATTTCAAAAGCTATAAAATTTTAAGAAATACATGAATTTCATAGTAACAAATTTAAGTTTCATAAAAAGAAAGTTTACATTTTTTAAGTCTCAGTTATTAAAAAGATTTATTTTTGTTTACGTAGTATGCTACGCAAACAAAAATAAATATTTTCAATAAACAAGACTAAAAAATGATTTTATGGATTAAAATCATTATAAAAATAAATTGTTATAATTTAACTACTTCACCATGAGGACAATTTGCAACACAAGGTCAATTTTTTTATGTGAAGAAATCAAATGTAATATTGGCAGGAATTTCATATATTCATTTTTTTTTTTCTTTTTTATAAATACAAAAAAAGAAAAAAAATTTGTCTTAAAAGAGAGTCTGGCAGAACACTAACGTGAATTCATTTTTGTTTTTATTACATAATTTTGATTAAAATTATTAAATTAATAATTTGTAATATTAAATGGGCAAATTAACAATGTTTAAAAAGAAATTAATAAAAATTATTTGAATTGAAAGACTAGCAAACTTTATGGAAAGTTCAAGAATTGAGTAGAAACTTGCACTTTTTTTTTTTAACACAAGTAAAATAAATTACAGCATACTTAACTAATATTTTTTGGAACCAGGAATTAGGATAAAAGTTCTGATTCCAATACCCCCAAAAGTGTCAATATTTCTGATTTTCAATTCCAATCAATCATCCCATCACTATTTAAAACATCTCCAAATTTCTGGGATAGTCAAATGCATATATGGAGCCCTTCCTCAAAAAGAATCAAGTACCAAATGACCCAACTGAAACATTAAAGAGGAGAACAGATTATTTGAATCCTCTTATTTCCAGTCAATAATGCTAAACCTACATCCACACAACTTTTAGGCCTCATTTCTACAAAGTTCTAAATGTCTGAACAGCAAACAATCAGTATTTAGTCCTAAAATAGGCCTTCTTTTCACATTTATCAGAGTAAATAGATAAATTGTCATAACAGAAATTAATGTCAGGTCAGATGCAATATGAAATGGCAAGCACAAGTAAAAACTTAGGATTTGTTTATAAATAATTAAAAAATTTCTTAAATGCTTTTATCCCTCAAATAAATAAGCTCTTAAGAGAAGAAGGATATATAAATATAGCATATTTGATTAGTGAGTTGCAAGCATAATTTAAAAGCTTAATTAGTAAATAATTCTTGTGTCTCTTAGTTGAAACTTACAAAAAGGAAAACAAGTTGACAAAACTTTGAAGCTAAATGTCATTCATGTAAACTGAATTGGCTTTTCATTTAATAGTTTTTTTTAGTTTTTTTTTTTTACTAAAACTAAATTCTCAAAGAAAATGAAACCTAACACTAATAGAAAATTCATAAGTCAAATACAAGATTCACAAACCCCAAGGTCATACAAAAAGACAATATGGAGAATGTATTTGAACTTATTCTACAAATGATAAAAATTCAAAAAAAATAACAAGCATAAAGATAAAAAATGTATATTGTCAAAGGGCAATGTGATTTTATTAATACAGTTAATTACTGTATTAATCAAAAATAAAAATTATCAAGGACAAAGCAACTGTAATAAATGTTGAACTAGTATTAGATTTAAAAGGCTCCAAAAATAGATCTTCTGATGTCTTTTGGAATGGTAACTGAGACATAGGCATTTGTTAAAGTGTTGCAGTCCCCCAAGTGTTCATGAATGCACTTCCTGGATGAGGTAACAAAATCTATATACTTTAATTCAACAGGAATTAAGAAATGGCACCACAGGAACAAATAAGAATCAACTAAAAGGGAATATCTGAAAATGGTCCGAGGGTACACAGCGGAAACACTGCATCTAAAACAACATTTTACTTTAACTCGAGCAAGGCAATAATGCCACTAAGATGCAAGGGGCTACTAATAGTGAAAGAGAAGACTTTAAGGGGAACCAGAAACCCAATCCTAAACAGGAAATAAGGGATAAATCTCTACTCCTATTCAAAAGACCAGAGAAGAGTGTGAACTGGATAATAAAAATAACAACCAAAGAGACGAACGTTCAATTAGATCAAAGTATAATTAAAATCAATTGTAATTTAGAAACTGTTGCTAACAATCAGCTGAAATTAGAGGACAGATAATGAGGAAAGGCGGCTTGGAACTCTGATTAACAATTCCAAGCCATTATCCAATACATCTCCCATACAACCAAGCTTACAGCAACTGGTATTCCCAAGTGGCTACCGATCTAGGTACTGACTAGACTCAACATTGCTTAACTTCGGTGATCATATTGGAAGTGTTGTTTCAATGTGATATGGCTGTAAGCCATGATACCTGTTTTATAAATGATTGACTATAGTGAATAGAAAATAGAGAAAATGTGTCCAAAACCTATTTGTTTATTCATGGATTTAACTGCAATCAAAACTACAGCATTGCTATTATTAATGAAATTCATCATTTGGTTGTCTACCTACTGGAAAAAATAAATAAATAAATAATTGAACATTTGTAATATTCAGACCGATGACCTAGTTTTTTTTTTGTTTTTTTTAATATTATTTATGGATTTTATCTAAAAAAGGTTTCTTGTGAGAACTGATAATTACAACTTGTTGGTGACAAATACAAAATAAAATCAAATAAAATCAAGAAATAAACAGTTTAATAATGACCAGAGAAAATAGTTCAGAGTAATAACAAGGTTTAACATTCAAGACGATTATACAAATTAATATGATTAAAAAGAAAGTTTAATCAATTAAGCATACTCTAATTTCTAGTCCTAGAAATAGCAATAGATCATGTAAAATAGCTTAGCGAGAAATAATCACAACATTAATTACCGATAGTGATAGCTAAGTAATAAGTGATAATGATTTAGCATTGAACTTGAGAGAGGAATTCAAGCATTGCCCCTAATAAATTCTAACAAAACTCTCAAACTAAGAAAAACTCATAAGGATCCCGATTTTGCTTACATTTATTCTGGAAAATTCAAAATGCTTACATGAAAGAATGAAGAAAAATCTTCCTATGTCAGCACCTTCTTCAAGGCTGAGCAAAACTCAATAATAATCTTTCTACCAAGCTTAGATAAGCAACCAATCAGTAAGATTGCTGGTGTATGACAGTTTGCATGATTTGCTAAACAATCCACTTTGCAGAAACTGGCAATGTTCTCAAGTGCTGATATCTGATGGACAGAACGGGTGAAAATAACAAGGAGAGATCAACAATACACGAGCGTGAATATTTGCATTCATCTACGCACATCCCAAACTCCAGCTGTAAGACTTACATATTTGTTTCAGCTGAGCCAAACCATTTAATCTTCTTACATCTCTCAGAAACAATTTAGTCAGCTTGAAGCCTATGGTTGTTTAACACTTCAATAGGTTTCATAAACACAAGAACATACAGCTTTGAGAATTTGAGCTATCATATACAAAAAAAAAAAAAAAAAAAAAAAAAAATTGAAATGTTCAGCATGTACTGATTTCAAATTTTATTTTATTTAGTCACAACTATTGCTTTGTTGCCCTATCACAGAATGCTTCGCTAGATAAATCATTTTTAGCAAAATTGGACCTTCTTTGTCTATGCAAAACAAAAAAAAACATGCAATGTCAAAAACAGTGTTTTTTTCCATTGATACCACTATTGCTTTAACTACATTCACTCAATGGTAATGTTTATAGTTTTAAAAAGCGATGATTAAAATTGTAATAAAATTTATATATATGATAAACATGAATTTATACTTTTCCTTGAGAATCTACCACAAAATATTAAACATTTATTAAGTTGTTTATTTACAAGAATATTTACATTCTAAAAACTAATACAATTAAAATTAATGCAACACAATTATCATTTACCAGTTTATAAAAAATATAAACAATTCGTATTCATAAACATTTACTAAATTATTAAAATATGTAAATCAAATATGAAGCCGATGTTTTGCCAACCATTCCAATAAACAGCCTCATAAACGGTGTAACTAAACAGCCTCATAAACGGTGTAACTAAACAGCCTCATAAACGGTGTAACTAAACAGCCTCATAAACGGTGTAACTAAACAGCCTCATAAACGGTGTAACTAAACAGCCTCATAAACGGTGTAACTAAACAGCCTCATAAACGGTGTAACTAAACAGCCTCATAAACGGTGTAACTAAACAGCCTCATAAACGGTGTAACTAAACAGCCTCATAAACGGTGTAACTAAACAGCCTCATAAACGGTGTAACTAAACAGCCTCATAAACGGTGTAACTAAACAGCCTCATAAACGGTGTAACTAAACAGCCTCATAAACGGTGTAACTAAACAGCCTCATAAACGGTGTAACTAAACAGCCTCATAAACGGTGTAACTAAACAGCCTCATAAACGGTGTAACTAAACAGCCTCATAAACGGTGTAACTAAACAGCCTCATAAACGGTGTAACTAAACAGCCTCATAAACGGTGTAACTAAACAGCCTCATAAACGGTGTAACTAAACAGCCTCATAAACGGTGTAACTAAACAGCCTCATAAACGGTGTAACTAAACAGCCTCATAAACGGTGTAACTAAACAGCCTCATAAACGGTGTAACTAAACAGCCTCATAAACGGTGTAACTAAACAGCCTCATAAACGGTGTAACTAAACAGCCTCATAAACGGTGTAACTAAACAGCCTCATAAACGGTGTAACTAAACAGCCTCATAAACGGTGTAACTAAACAGCCTCATAAACGGTGTAACTAAACAGCCTCATAAACGGTGTAACTAAACAGCCTCATAAACGGTGTAACTAAACAGCCTCATAAACGGTGTAACTAAACAGCCTCATAAACGGTGTAACTAAACAGCCTCATAAACGGTGTAACTAAACAGCCTCATAAACGGTGTAACTAAACAGCCTCATAAACGGTGTAACTAAACAGCCTCATAAACGGTGTAACTAAACAGCCTCATAAACGGTGTAACTAAACAGCCTCATAAACGGTGTAACTAAACAGCCTCATAAACGGTGTAACTAAACAGCCTCATAAACGGTGTAACTAAACAGCCTCATAAACGGTGTAACTAAACAGCCTCATAAACGGTGTAACTAAACAGCCTCATAA
This sequence comes from Acanthosepion esculentum, assembly GCA_964036315.1. NCBI lineage: Eukaryota > Metazoa > Mollusca > Cephalopoda > Sepiida > Sepiidae > Acanthosepion > Acanthosepion esculentum. The sequence continues at coordinate 73,762,253 of OZ038511.1, read as the reverse complement.
ACGGTGTAACTAAACAGCCTCATAAACGGTGTAACTAAACAGCCTCATAAACGGTGTAACTAAACAGCCTCATAAACGGTGTAACTAAACAGCCTCATAAACGGTGTAACTAAACAGCCTCATAAACGGTGTAACTAAACAGCCTCATAAACGGTGTAACTAAACAGCCTCATAAACGGTGTAACTAAACAGCCTCATAAACGGTGTAACTAAACAGCCTCATAAACGGTGTAACTAAACAGCCTCATAAACGGTGTAACTAAACAGCCTCATAAACGGTGTAACTAAACAGCCTCATAAACGGTGTAACTAAACAGCCTCATAAACGGTGTAACTAAACAGCCTCATAAACGGTGTAACTAAACAGCCTCATAAACGGTGTAACTAAACAGCCTCATAAACGGTGTAACTAAACAGCCTCATAAACGGTGTAACTAAACAGCCTCATAAACGGTGTAACTAAACAGCCTCATAAACGGTGTAACTAAACAGCCTCATAAACGGTGTAACTAAACAGCCTCATAAACGGTGTAACTAAACAGCCTCATAAACGGTGTAACTAAACAGCCTCATAAACGGTGTAACTAAACAGCCTCATAAACGGTGTAACTAAACAGCCTCATAAACGGTGTAACTAAACAGCCTCATAAACGGTGTAACTAAACAGCCTCATAAACGGTGTAACTAAACAGCCTCATAAACGGTGTAACTAAACAGCCTCATAAACGGTGTAACTAAACAGCCTCATAAACGGTGTAACTAAACAGCCTCATAAATAAATAGTGTTTATTACTTTTGTCATCAATTCTCAAGAACAAAGAAAATGTATAAATTCACTTTCACATGTGTTATGGTTTTATTACAATTCTAATAATCACTTTTTGAAACAAACATTGCCGAAGAGTAACAGTAGTTAAAATAATAGTGTTATCCATTAGAGAAAAAACAAACATCCTTTTGACAATGTTTTTTGGCAGGCACGAAGGTTCAAGTCTGCAAAATTTTTAATATGGTCTTTATAAAATCCTCAATTTTAAAAATTAAAACTTTTTTTTTTTATGATTGACCTTGGACCAGTCACAACTGACATTTGCTATTTCTTACAAAATAGAGGTTATCAATACACTGATGGCATAATTAGTATATTTATAAAACTACAAGACCTTTCAGAAGTCATAATACTTTGTTTTCACACACAAAAGAAATCCTTATGATTATTATTTATACTAACCTTTCACATGTTTGATTATGGAAAATTTAAGTCATTTACAATCCTGGATGTCATACAACTTTAAAGAGAGTACTTTTGTCTTTAAACAACAATTATATAATCTTGACTGCTTTTTACCTTTTGAGCAGAAGATTGCATAATTCTGAAAGAATGCTGAAAATGAACCAAACATCAGCAAGAGAGAAAATTTACTACAGTTTGGAGATGGTAGGTATCGCACCTTGACAAATAAGGGAGGTGGATAGAGAAGAATAAAGAAAAGAGTAAAAATCTTCCAAATTTATCTATTTCTGGAACAAGAAAACATGTCTGGTAAAACATGTTAACTGTTAAAAGAAAATTAAAAACTTATTTAGCAATTAGCAATATTTAGAAGAGAATGTAAAAAAAGATGCTTATTCATTAGATAAAAAGGAATAACCTGATAAACAATGTAGCTGTTGGTAAAATGTCCAAGGTCAGCTTGGATAATGAACAGAATCTGATCTTAATCCAGTTTTAATCTGGTTTACTACTTGTTGACAAATAACAGCAGCAAGGCAAAAGTAGTGGTTTTTATTCTTGATTTAATACTAATACAAACAATCAAAAATTGACACCATACCCACTCAATAAAAGGGAATTGGAATTTCCGAACATACTCATAAGCCTTTCTATCAAAAGAGTGCATCAAACTGATGCTTATAAGTTGGGAGTTAGTTATTTAGAATAAACAACCATCTTCAAATAAAGCACAAATACACATTTCATGTAAAAAAGAAATAGAAAAGCATACACACACACACAAAAAAAATAATATTAAAAGTTAGTTTTCAAGACATCTAGAAATCTATTAACATCACTCAGAAAAGAAAAAAACAAAATAGTAAAACAAATATTAACTACAGCTGACTTTATTGACTAACATGAATTAGATAGTAAAACCTACATTAAATTAACATTAAAAGCAACATATTTTTCCAATTGCTAAAAGAACAAAGTCAATTAAAGGCTTCATTTATGCATAAGCAGTAGTACTTAATTTTTTTTTCTTAGTGTGTAGTGAAAAGTTCAAGGCAATACTAACTTCTTAAAATCTCACTAGGTGATCCAATAGTTTCTTAACCTCTTCTTGGTCAGGCCAAACACCCCCTCAGATACAATCATTTTCTCAAGAATCAACTGAAAAAGTTCAAGCAAATTTTTCAATTATTTATTTTTTTTTTTTTTTAATTATACATTATAGACATCATAGGCAAAGGGAAGCTTACTTTACAAAAAATTAAAGCTTTACTATTGAAACAAAGTTATAAATTGAACACTATAAAGTACCCTATGGTTTAATAAAGTCAAAAGTATCAGTAAATTCTTATTAACAATTAAATCAAAATCCTAGTTTAGTGTTTTATCTCATCAAATAAACTCAGTAGATAAAATTAAAATTCTTACAGACCTATTTGAATGACATCTAAAAACTAAGAATGCATATACAATTGCTTAATTTGCTAATTATCAATAAAATGTAATTATTTTGCTTTCATAATACTGACTGTACCTATTTCTGTATTGAAGATACAATTTATATTTTGTAAACATTTTAGTATTAAGATTTTTAATAACAGGTTGATTGAAAGTGGATTTTATATAATTAACCAAATATTTGTTGCTGCCTTTCAGTCCAGTCATATAAAAAAAAAAAAATTTTTTTTATCAAATTTTAACCCTTTTTTATCTTCAAATGAAAGTAGGAGTACATGAATAAAACTGTTTGAAAAGCTCAAAACAAATTTGTTAGGCATTAAAAGCAAAAGACGGACAAAAGTTTTTTAAAAATGGTCCTTATAAAGAGGTCTGAGACTTCAGATATTTAGCAACAATCCGTTAATTCAATGTTTACTGGTTTAATATATAAACATGCATACACGTTTAGGTTATTGCAAAGTAATTACACAAGAGTGGTTTGCTATAAGCATTAGAAATATGGATATTATAAAAAGAAAGAATAAAGAAATGTTTTTAATAATCTACAAAGAATTGTCAACTTTTTTGTACTCTAGATTTATTAGTAATATTAGATAAGAGAGAGAGAAAAAAAAAAAAGACAGGAATAAAATAATTTTTTTTTTTTACATCCTGGCTTGCCAAAAACTATGGGATAACAGTGTGTAATGGTAATGCTAGGTGGTACCACTGCACTTTGGCATCATGAAAATGCCCTTACCTATATCAGTTGTGCTCTTACATCTGGTGGGTCAATGTGAATACTGGCTAGACTGGTTATGGTAAGGCAATGTGAATTATAATAGTTCAAACATGACATGATAGTGGATGTCAGGCAGATGGGACATTCCATTTCTGAAATTGTTGGGGACATTTGATAGACTTCAATCTATATATATCAGGAATAGAAGGCATTTTCCTGCCCACTCTGTACAGAGCAATGGCTGGCTATATGTCTTTAATGATTGTGAACAAAGGTATCAGGTTAGAATTGTTAAAACAGTAACAGATATCTGACACAACCAGTGCACATCTAATAAATCAGTTCAATAGCTTTTTTTTATTACTACTTCCATGGGATATGGAAGCAGAAACCAATCAGGATACACCCCGGTTAATAACATGACACTGGACATAACACTTTACCCGGGCCTGTGACATTGAAAACTGACAACAGAAAGATGAACAAAGTTCAACAATATCAATGATAATAGTGTTTCTGTGGTACAGATGCCATGGATCAGAGTTGTCAACAAAGTACCATGCAGACTGGTGCCAGTTCCATAATGGTGTAAGGTATGCTCAGGAGTTGGGTGTGATGGTCTACCAAAATGAACCATTAACCAGTGACCATCACTTGTAAAAGTTAATTTTTTCATATTTAAACAATTCAACCTTTTGAAAGAGTATCTTTGTTCATGGAAAGCGCAAATGTTAGCTTCCCCACTTATTTATGATGCATATCTATTCAATTCTCTTGACAAGCTGTGATCTCCCTGTCTTAAATTTTATGTTAATAAATCATCCAGAATTAAATTTTGAACTTATTTTGAGGGATATAAATATCAACATGACAAAAGTCATGGGACAGGTACCTAGTATCGTGCAGGACAAAGTTCAAACCCAACAAAGTGCAGCAACTTGATATGTCATTGATATAACAAGCGGTCAGCAGACCTTATGTACCATGCCGTCCTGGTAGCTCTCCATGGTTCCCTGATATTTAGAGGTGGATGATCTTGCATGTGAATAAACTTTCATCACATCCCACAAATGCTTGATTGAGTTCACATTTAGTGAACATGGTGGCTATACTATTTGTCAGGGACGTTCAGAGAACTCTTCAAATCAATTTTGAGCAATTTGGACCAGATGTCATCATGCATTAAACTGTTAGATTAAACCAGTGTGGCAGAAAATTTTATACAGCTTAATATTTTGATTTTTGTATATTCATTGTCCATTTTTGACAAAGGATTAAATCCTCACCAAGAGCAGGATTTACTGTATATACTCGTGTAACGTGAAATGAGTATTTTAAATACTGCTGTACTTTTTGACCATCGTAAATGGATATTTAGTTTGGTCAATGGTGTAGCCAATGCCAGTAGTATATACGCTAATTCTATATTTCGTATATGATGCAGGCCCCTTAAAATTAGCTTCAAAATTAGGTCTTCAAAAGTCACATGATATGCAAGTATGTACAGTAGGCACCTCCACTGAATTTTCAATACTTAAGTTTTAAAATTAAATTTTAAAAATGAAAAAAACATTCTTGAAGATTTCATTCTACTTTTAATTGAAAGCTAAATGATTAAATTTATTATTTCAAGTAAGTAAAATATTCTGGCGTATTTCAGATAGAAATTATATAGACTGGAATGTCAAATAATTGCTAGATTTAAAATTTTCTTAAAAGTGGCCATTTTCTAAATTTGTAAACAAACACATTTATCAGGTTTTAAATTCTTTACAAATTAAATTATAGATTTGTGACACGTTATTTGAGTAAAATTAGAAAATTTAAAGTTAAATTAATCTGATTTGAAATAAATATTACTTAATAAAAAACCAATATACAAGCATTTCTTAATAATGGGTTCCTCTTTCTTTGATCTTTATTGATTTATGGAGATGGACTTATGGTAATGACAGCTCTTATGGATGACCAGAAATGACAAATTTATGAAATCTTAGTGACAACTTTTTTTTTAACTACCTAGTAATTTTTACAAATTAACAGTTTCAATTATTTAATATTTTATTGACTTTTAGTTAAGTTTTTAAGAAGCTTTATGAAATTTTAACTTCATTTCTAGGTTCTTAAGTTTACTACTTTAAACAAAAAATTAATTGAATAATATTTAGTGAAATAGCAATTAAAAGTAAAACTACTTTTTTTTTATATTTTGAAGGGATGATTTGCAAAGACGTTAATGATGAAACCGAACTGAATTAGAAGTTAAATAATTTCAGTGCGTCAGCCGATACTTAAATCACATGACCTTTTTAAGGATTATGTCATCTATGGATGCCCATAGATAGAAATTAAGGACGTTTTTTTCAATAAAAATTTTAAAAATTAATATAAAAATATTCTGGTTCAAACGACTGTTATGAGTTTTCAAATTTTGATTCATAAATTTACTTTGCACTTAATGATATCACCAAGCCACCATCTTGAAAGCAATGAAGAATTTTAAACGATTTTTGAACTATTATTATAATAATTTTTAAAAAATGTAAAAATTCATTGCTCATCGAAAAAATTTTATTTCTTCAGACAATAATATCCTTAACATAACTTATTTACAAATGTAATTAAAAGCTTTTTTTAATTAAATAATGTCATAGTCTTATTGCATTTTTTTTTATTTTACAATTCAGAGGTAACTTTTACAAAAACAAAAAAAAAAAAAAATTGATGATTTACTTTCTCCAAAGAGTCCTGTTTTTAACTAATAAAAAAAATCCCCTACTTAAAAATTTAATTTCTCAAAACTTCATGAAATTGTCAGTGGGTGGTAACACATGTAAAAAAAATTCTGAAAAATTTCAAAAATAATTTAAATTCATTTCTGAATATGTCCTTAAAGTTTCATTAAAATCCAATAATTATTTGAATTTTGCAAGAATATCCAAATCAATGTGTTTTTCTTGGAAAAAGCACAAAATAAAACAAACCCTTTTTCTCTAGTTCGCTGCTGTCACACATGTGTGTATATATATATATATATATATATATATATATATAAAATAAAAAAAATTTTTAACCAAAATTTCGAACATGCTAGACAGGAGTAAAAACTTTTAAAAAATAATTAAAAAATACTTTGGTCTTTCCTCTTAATAATAAACATTTTGATGACAAAACTGTTTTTATTGAGCTTTTTTTCATCATGCTATGTTGTTTTTTTACACAACCTAGTGGAGGTACCTAAATTGTAAAGCAAGTCAAAATGTACCCATCTTCACAGTCAGCAAAGTACCAGAGATTTATGTTTAAGTTCTCAAAGATGAGGATGCTGACAAAGCTATAAAGTATACAAAACCAAAGGAGGATTATTGGTTTAATTGAAAATAGAATTTAAAATTAAAAAAAACAACAAAAAGAATAAAAGATTAACTTCAAAAGCAAAGCCTTTCCTTAGTTTATCATAAAGCATCCTTTAATTATACCAGCTGCTAGATAAGAGTTCAAATTAAAGTCATCTTTTGCAAATGACCTAGTTGTTGTTTCAAGTTTTAAGTTATTAGTGCTGCTATTGAAACTGCTGTGTCACATTTCAGAGGACTTCATTGTAGAGGAATGGCTAACAAGCAAATACTAGCTGATTAACTCGCATAGTATTTGCCCCTCTCCCTATACCAGTAGCTTTGTTAAACTAAAATAAATAAATCAAAATTAAGTTTCAAAACAAAACCAATTTGGAAATTTTCATATGCATCATTCTACGAGTTTAAAAATGGCTTCTCAATGTTTTTCTTTAATTATAAAAGTTAAATTAGGCACATGCCAAGTTTCCATCTATTCTTCAGTAAAGAAAAACTTTTAGTTATATAAAAAAAAAAAAAAAAAAAAAAACATACTGTCCCTTAATTTTAATCAATTACCATCTGAATACTATGAACAATATTAACACACCTATTCAAGATAAGGAGTAGAGGTTTATTCCTGGTTTCCTCTTGAGGATTGGGTTTCCAGTTCCTTCTAAAGTCTATATCAACTCTATACTTCTAACATCTGTCTAGACACTGAAATTTTATTTACTATTTATTCCCACCCCGCTCAATAGGAGTAGATAAGTTTGCCTTTCACACTCCTCTCTGGCCCTTTGAACAGGAGTAGAGATCTATACCTGGTTTCCTGTTTAGTACTGAATTTCCGATCCCTTCTAAAATCTTTCCCTTCTCTTTCACTTCCGGCAGCCCCTTGCTGCCATTATCACCTTGCTTGGGGTGGTGCCTCTTACTCTGTAACCCTCTACCACAGGTGGCTCTTCAGCCTTGTATAGGGTGAACCTCAGTATTAAAAGAAAAAAAAATGTAAATATATCAAAGCGAAAGAAAATTTGAAAGAGTTCACAACTCATAGTTAAATAAATTATTCCATTGAACTGAAATAGCAACAAACAAATAAAATACACAAACAATTTCTGTGTGGCAACAGTATAAACAGGCATGGCATACACATTGTTAAAATTTAATAAATTAATACTAATGATTAAAAACAGTTGGCAATAATCATAGTACTACTCCTTCATAATTCAGACTTCTAAAGAAACTTGAACCAAAATAAACAATTCCAAGTTTCTTGCCAATGCAGAGGAATGAGGAAGTGGTACCATACAATTTACTAAATGCCAACTAATTCATTTTTTTTAAATTTGTATAAATAAATACTAAAACAATATTATTAGTTTATAATTTAAAAGAGATCAATAGCAATTTTTAAAAAAGTTAAATTTTGATATGACTATTAATAAACCATAACCCATTTATCCAAAACTGAAACTTGGATGACTAATTTGATGGAATTTTAGGGGAAAAAAGACTTTAGGCTTTCAGATTCTCTGAAAGATTTTTTTTTTTTTTTTTTGGTAACGTTCAAGATTTTATTTTACTATCAAGGAAAAAAAAAATCTCATTACCACGTGCAATATGTGCTCCAAAAGAAGATTTATAAATATAATTCCTACATTTAATGTACTGTTTAGTGCTTGCATATTGTATTCTAGGACACTGACAAACAATTGACTAAGACACATATGATGTTAAAAAGTTTGTGTCAAGCCTAACCAAGAATCCATTCCAAAAACAAATATGACATCTGGTCAAATTTTGGAAAGTGAGGTGAGTAAATATGTTTTTAGCACCAACTCACATGATTAATGTATAGAGCAAATTATTTTACTGTTTTGTTTAAGAGGCATTCTGATGAATTATGATCCTAAAAGAAAACATTTGTGATATTATGCACAAGATTTATAAAAAAAATTAAAAAATGTGAAGAGAGAAAATATATGTTGGGGAATGTGGTGATTTTATTTGAATTGCATATCAATCAAATACACACAGAAGTCAAAGTGATAATGTCATTTAACCAAATACCATAATTTGTGTAAACTCACAAAAGATTAGCCTCTTCATTATAGCAGAAACTGCTGCCGGCCACAATGGGGATTTATTATATGTTTATGAATTTAATGACTGACAACACAAGATATTTATGTCAATATTTACTATCACCTTGTGAAACATTAAAACTGTCAAAAATTAAAAACATCTAAATTGATTGCAATGGCTATGTGTTTTATAAGACTTGTCTATCATGCTTGCTAATAAACTTAGATTGAGGAGTTTATACAAATATTACTAGTTAGGATCAATGCTCTCCTGATGGTCCATAATATTAACTATAGTTAAGTGATATTCAAAATATGTCTATGATAAACCAAATTGTTTACATCAATTCCTAAGATCATCATGTCTACTTGACTAAGGCAAAATATTTGTTTATGTTCTTAATTTTCAGTTTTAACACATTGTTATCAAGACATGGATTAGAAGTATAGATTTTTTGTATTCTTTTGAAACAACATATTTTAACTTTTTATTTATTCGCATGAAGTGCTGAAAAACCTGATCTACTTTACAAAATCTGATCAAATATCTGATACTTGAAAATCATATATTTTTAAAAGGCTTCTTGGTTGGGCTGATAACTTTTCAACACACTGTATGGGTGTTTGTAAGCAAGCTATTTTCGGACTTATCAGAAAATTCAATGATTTTTAAAACCTAGGATATGCATGTTTAAAACAGTTGGTATTCAAAAATCATAACTTATGTAAATAAATTTTTTTTTCCTTTCATTTTACTTACAGTAAAAATAAGAAAATTGTTCTATATGCATTACCTGGATGCTGTGACAAAATCTTTAAGCTGAGACATGGTCTATCTCAAGTTTTCAAAAACTATTTATCCACATGTATATTTCCTTTTGACTAACAATTACCACTTCTTGATTAAGCATAACTGGAATTATACAAAATGTAATGCCATCTTGAACAAAAATCAACTAGTCTTTTAATGCTATTGGTGGTCCTTCAAATGACTTGTGAAGTATTAAGCTTACATCATTTAGAAAAAAAAGTCATCTACACATACTGACACAAAAGAATTAGATTCTCTGATAATGAGGTTTCAACAGCCTCTAAATTACCTAACTTATTCTATGGATCAAGATTTATAAAGATTTTCTGCAGCAGATTTCAGAGAAAAATGAAAGACTTCTGTTTTTTAAATTTTTATTGCAGTTGGCTTCCACAAACTTTAATGAACACGGGCAGTATTTTAACAAGATCTTTCAGCTAAAACTTAAATTTCTACAATTTCAGCATTAATTCACATGTAACAGATACTTTTTCAATATCATTTGCAGAAATAATCCATTAAACATACGTCAGCATGAGAAGATTCTTTATTGCATGCAAAAACTTTCTATATATATTATTTCATTTATAAAAGCAGTGAAGATGCTAACAATTGTGCAACTATCATGAACAAGAGGTAAAGAAAGAAAGAAAGAAAGAAAGAGAGAGAAAAAAAAGTGGGAAGCAATAGATGACAAGGATTACAATGATCCAAGGTAAAGAAATTATTGAATGTCATCATGAATGTGCAACTGATTCAGACAGTATGACATCAGATTGGGATGACTTGTCTTTACAGGCACGGTTTTAAATATTTTGATAGACACTTAAACCTATCAAATAATCACTCTGAAAACTCTTAAATACAACAGCCATATTCTGCTAAAACTGAGTCAATGACAATTTTTTTTCCTTTTTTAAAACCCAATCCTCTCATTTAGAGAATCCCACTTGTAGCATTGTATTTGATTCACTTTTAGAGAGCAATTAAAATGGTGATGCCAAATGGAAATTAGTGATTAGAATTAATACCATCCAGTGAACAGATGTGCTATGGAATAAACTGAGATCAGAAGCGAATATTCTGAATAAGAGATTCGGGTACATCCCCTTTTCTAATCGACACTATTTTCATTCCTATATTGAGTATTAGGTTGTATCGATATAGCAGACTACTAACAATTCCTAATAATAATGGCAAAAATAATGCAAAAACTCAAAGCTTTTTAATAATGGGAAAATTCCAAGCTTTAAGATTTGATCCAGCCATTCTCAATTTTCTTAGGAAAAATAACTCAGGTTTTAATTTAAATGTTAAACTAAACTACATATAAAACATTTCAAATGAAACATTTCAAATGAAACATTTCAAATGAAACATGGCAAGCCTCTCACTACTCGATCGTTATTTTCATAGAACATGTTCAAACTAACTACATTTCTTATCTCAACCAGTTCGAACTTACCCGACATGCCACACACATTGTAGCCAACTATCCTAATTCCCTTCATATTCTAAGGGTGAGATATAAATTCCACTCGAGCAACTTCTTCCCATAAACTCCTACTTTGTGGATCCGACTACCAAGAGGATACTTCCCTTATTACAATCGTAACCTATTCAAAAATAGGCTTAACTGTTAGCCTCCACCACATATTCCCATAAACTGCGTCTCTTACCTCTTATTTTGTAACTCTCTACCTAGAGTGGTTCTTGGGCCTTGTACAGAGTTAACATAATTATAAAAAAATTTTTGTAAAAAAAAGACAACATCCAATAAACACCACTATAGTTAAGAAGGGGGGGGGGCAGACTAAAAACCCGTCACTCATTCTAAAAAGCTTAAGACAGTAAGAATTAGTTTGGAAAATAAAATCAATAGTAGATAAAGGAAGAATGGAGAATTTTATTGATAAAATCATGGTCATATAATATCTCAGATCAATATTAAAGTTTTAAGAGTATCCATATAAATGTTAATACCTTTTATTTGATAGCAATCAGATCTTTCATATATTTACATCAATAAGTATTAGACATACAGTCAATACATTTGTAAAGATCTCTGGCACATGTATATTCTCTACAATGCCAACAATTTTTATGATAAATGAATAGCAGTTAATGTACTTTTAATTTAAGCCTATCAGATTCAAATCCTGCAGCAACTTGTAGTTGAATATGGCTTCACCATCTTTTTTCTAAGGTCAAAGATTAAAAATTATTTTAGTTAGAGAATAATATTAGTGTTGATTCCTTACACCCTGCAAATTAAAGGAACATACACTTCCTTGTACTTATTAAAGGACTTTTAAAGCGATACTTTAAAGAAAGACGACATTCTAAGAAGTTCATTTCCCAAGTATAATCAAAATAAAGATGATGAAATACAAGTGGTATATTTTCTACTAATTAAAAGAATCTGCAAAACTATAAAATGTAAATATATTTTGCCAAATTATTGTAGAAAAGAGTGAGAAATGTAGAGATAAAAAATTCATAAAAATAAAATTTAGAATCATATAAGCAAAATATAGAAGAAATGTCTTTAACATTTCTTTGGATAACAAGAGTTAAATGTCAAAGAAAAAATGATTGCCAAAATAAAATATACAAAAAAAAAAAAAATAACTTTACTAATAAATTTAAGAGTTTTTTTTTGGGGGGGGGGGGGCTGATCTACATTTACAGGTACTGGATCAACAAAGCCATTGAAAAGAGAAGCAAGGTTTTTAGTTGATTTTTAGTTTGATGTTCAAGGACATAGATGAAAGAACAATTTCTCCCACAATGGATTAAATAATGGGTTCAGTTCAAAATTCATTGAAGATTATTCTGATCAACAAGCACCTGAATAAAGCCAGTGAGCATGATGACTAAAATGCTGTGACAGCAGCAACAAAGATGAGGGCAATAGTGCAAGTATAAATAATGTAAACAACAAATCTTAATTTCAATAGAATTCAAGGCATAACATACAAACAAGAAATTGTACATATGAGTATGATGTCACCACAAATTCATATGACAGCAACATAATGAATAATGTACAACCAATAAATCTTTGAATACTTTTATTTTTATTTCTGCAAATCTTTCCAAATTCATTCAACTGAGTATAATGTAAGACACTACAGTGTGTCATGACAGGTCACCTATTCTCACTCTTAGGAGATAGATAGTGCCATGCAATCTCTTCCCCACAATTTTCTGCTACAAGTCTATCACACATGCTACATTAAGGAATTTCACATTGTTTTGATGACAGCACATTCCAGTGTGGCATCAACACTTTCTTCTTGGGACTGACAGTTAATAAGTACCAAATTGTATACTGTAGATATTAAAATATATTTGAAATGCTACTTTAATGACAAATTCTGTACTTTATGGTCCTTAGCTTACTATACAGGCAAACCTTAGGTATATGGATTCTACAACCCAAACTGTCAGATGACTTTCTTTCCAAATCAAAAACCTTTCAGATTACCAATGCAGGTTTAAAAATTTATACTACATTTACTAATAATACAATATTTAGCAGTAACATTAAAAATTAAAATATTTTGTAGTAAAAAGCTAAAACATTTAGTAGTATGGTACAATAATCAACAGACTTTCAGTTGTATTCTAATGGTAACACCAAGAAATTAACCAATTTTATATTTTTATACATAATCCAAACCTTTCATGGGTTATCATTTATATGTACACACTTGGAAATGAAGACAATTAGACTGTTCTCATTACTTCCACCCAGTTCAATCTGAAAAATAATCTACTCTTAAAGTTAAATATAGAAATTTAATTTGTAAGAAAGAAAGAAAAAAAAAAGGGATATCTGAATAGGTTTACTTTTAGCACAATCAGTTATCTCCATTTCATAAGGTTCAGGGATTTGAAGGTTCTCTGCACTTAACACTGCTTAGAGAAAGAAAATTGTCATCTCCAACATCTTTATCTGACTTTCATTTAATTGATCAATTTTAAAAACAATTTTTATTTTTTTTTTAGCTTTATTGATTTCCTCACATGCAAAGAGGTTGAGGCAAAAATCAAACATAACTGCTTTTTAGGGAAATCTATAAGCTTTAAAATTCTTTCTACACACTATAAACAAGTATCTCTTAACATGGTAAATAAACACCTTACTGAGTGAGAGAGTGTTTGCGTATATAAGTTTAGGTACAGCAACAAATACAGGAATTGCATTTCATTTTTCCTATGTTTTGTTTTATTTATTTCTCCTAAACCCTGTTCTGACATCCATTTACTAAAGCTCACTAAGTATGTTATGTGCAGTTTTCCTCTATCCCTCTTTACTTCAATCTGTTCTGTGAGTATTGAATTTTCCAATCCCTCTTTCCTCATTATATGCCCTAGAAATTTCAAATGCCTCTTCCTAAGTACAAATTTCCATTTTCTCTCCATTTTTTCTAAAACTTTGTTGTTGCTCAAATATTGAGTCCATACTATCCTCAGCATCCTTCTGTAGAGCAGCATTTCTGTTATTTATATATATATATATATATATATATATATTATATATATATATTATATATATATATATATATATATTATATATATATATATATATATAAAATGCACACGATAAAATATACTTTTAAGGTATGTCATATTTATGGATTAAAGAGCTCAGTATCAGAGATAAAGTGCATGTAAATGTAATAACAACTAACAATAAAATAACAGAAGTTAATCACTAAATAGCCAAAAAAACAGCATCCAGATCTACAATCATTTCCACTCAATAACCCATAGAATAATTCAAAACATAACTTACCGCCCACCAAAATAAACTACCCACAATGCATCACTGACCTGTATATATAAATAATCAAGCAAAAACAACGCACAGCAGACAATTGCATATAAGAATGAAACAGACTGTCACTGCTGGGTGTTGGACTTCACTGTCATATATAAATAATCAAATCTGGTACAAAACAAATACATGGATTGCATTTAATTTTTTCCTATTTTTTTTTTTTAATATCACAGATTAGGATAACTCAACACTATTTGCTTCATAAAGTACTTATAAAAGTATGACAAACTGTAAAATTTCTTGTGACACATTTATCATTATATTTATAAAGTATACTTTATGATTGTACAGTCTATCTAGGTCTTCTGTGGCAATAGCAGAGGGAGGTATTTTCATAGTCATACCCAATGTGTCCAGCATGTGATTCTTGGCTGGTAATTTCATGACGCACAATAGATTAATCTAACCAGGAAAATAGCCAAAACATGATCTAGAGATAAATGGATTACATCCAAAGATTTAACAGTAATTGAAATGCTTTAACCATCTGAATACCTTGTCTAAAAAAATAAATAAATAAAATACAGGAGACAAAAAAACTGCTATCAGTTTTAAGAATAAAGATGAACAGTTAATTTTGACTAATACGTTGACTATTGAGGAATGTGTTCCTCTTTACAGCACTCCCAGTAATTAAGATAAAATTGCCATTCCAAATCTCAACACATTTTTGCTGCTTTAAGGAAGGTTCTAATTGTAGTGATATTTTACTTGTATGTTCTTTACCGGCTCCTTATAGTAATTTCATGCTTCTTGCTTCAGCCAACTCACTTGCTCAATTATCCCTTATCTTCTTGTTTGTGGCATGCATTTCTTATTTATAGTACACATAACCTAGTTTTGTTGGGAGGTAACATCACATTTCACCTGCCAAAAATTACTCCATGTAAAATATTTTGCTTTCAAATGCCAACATCAGCTTAAGGCACTCAGGTCTCAATATATGTTAATAAAGTGGCTTTTTATTAAAGGAGATACATTCGTTGTTATTTACTAAGAAGTAGGTTTATATATAAATTTGCCAAAAGTGAATCGAACAAAAGCAAAACAATTTTTTGTCTTTAGGATAGAAATTTAATGATTGGCTACTCTCATTTTCCAAGCACACCCATCTGATAATCAATCCTTGTTGTAGGCACCTGTTCAGGTACATTAGTGTTTTTTCAACACCCACGGAGCCCACCTGTGGTTTATGCTGTAACTATGCTGAGCAGATTATAGTTACAGTTTCTGGGAGTAAACGCATAATCTGACATAAAAGGCAGTTTGAATAACACTAACACGCAAAAACCCTCGGTCACGATGACTGAGGACTTCATGGCTAGCACAATAATTGATGGCTTCTGAACAGTTCCATCTACCCAATTTCACTTACAAGGCTTGGACCAAACCATGGTATGGTTGCAGGTACTTTCCAAAAGTGCCACATACTGGAATCACCTCCTCAAACTGACGACATCAAGCAGTCACCTTTAGTTTTTATTTTAATATTTAAGTTTTGTATGCTGAAATTTGAAAGTATTAACATTTAAAAAAAAAAAAAAATTTTTCATTTTACCAAATAAAATTTAAAATTTTTCTTTTAAAATTAAGTATGTTTGTTTTTAATAATCTCATAAGATTGTGGTTTCAAACCCTAACCAAATAAAACAATTTTGCAAAATCAAGTGAAGCCAATTCTAAACTATCAAGTGACTGAGTATAATATCTTTTTAGTTTTTCATGGGGTTTCATAATGTGCATGTATTTCTTTGTATTAGTCATCAACAAAAATCAATATTATTTTTACCTTTTGATAAAAAAGTAAGAAAAATCCTTGTTTTCATAGCTTGTTTTCAATATGTATGCACTTGGAAAAAGGAGACAATTAGACTACCATCAGTCATATTCCATCAACAGTTTCATTCATTACAATCGTAAATAAAAAGTTAAACAAAATAAGCTAGAAATCTCAAAATTCAGTTGTTGCTCAGATGAATCTTAAGTGCCCTACTACAATTATTGTATGGAGCAAAGTGTCCAATCATCAACTGCTGAAATTTATACATAAAAATTTATCTTAAAATATAGAGAAATAAGATCAATTGGTATTTGTATAACAAAAATAAAGGATAATTTAGGATGCTACTTTGGAAACAGCAATTACAAAGAAGTACCAAACAGATAGCAGCCATTATTAAATCAACAATAAAAAAAATAAAAATAAAATAAAATATACAATGCACAGATTTGGTCCAAAATTACAAATAGGTAGATACCCCACCACACACAAAATAATACTTTCAAGTTTAAGTTTCAACAAAAAGAAAAAAATTCAATTGTCAATTTATTATAAGTGGTGGTGGGATTCTTGAACCAGCCCCTTCATAAAAAATATAACTAGACATATTTTTAAATATTAAAAAAAAAAAAAAAAAAAAAAAAAAAAAAAACATTTGCACCAGTTAACATTCAGTTATGTGCCATGCATGATGCATGCTTAGCCGATCATGTAGCTTTCATTACATGACTGACGAGGCAGATTTTTTTATGCAGTAGGTTGCCATTTCTTTGTGCGGTAGACCAGTTGCCATCCAAGGCTGTAGAACACAGTCTGTCCTGCCATTTACCCATAGCTGGGGAAGGGAGAGAAGAGTATTCTTACCATTCCCAAGAGTATTAGCATGCAAGTGAATGTAACGGAATCAACTGGAATTTGAACTTGGCTTTCAGACTCGTTAATCCGAGCCATTATCCATTACTCCACCAGGCCTCCATCAGCTAACATTACAACACCAAATAATGGCTTCATATACAAAAACTGACAAACTCACAAAATATTTTTCCTTCATAAAAATGGATTATTTTTAGCCTCATGATAAATCAAGTTGAAAAACAATCATAGTAACATTTACAACATTTATTGTAACAGTTTTACAGACATTTTGATGTGAAAATTACATCAATAAAATGTACTAAGTAATGAAAATCTTTTTCTTTATAGTAATTGAAAAGTTAAGGTAAGATAACATTTGGCATGCATGTAAAATCTTTGGCATTAAGTGTAATATTCATATGCTAATAGAAAATCTGAAATTTTATAGTTAGACCGCAATTAGCAAAAGTATCTCCTCCTGAGAACAACAATTATCCCTTAAGAAAATTATCCATGGTATACTATGGTACCTAGACTTTATGAATTTAGGTGCAGTACTAGATTAGCAACAAGGCCTCATCAATTCACAATTGAATTGGCTAGATGTAACTGTAAATTCTATGCTAACAGTTTTTCTTACACTTCACTTGTGGAATTCCAGTTAACTTTGATCTTCAAAAATTTAAATAGAATGTCTATTGTCTTTCTGATTACTCTTTTATTGTTCCCACTCCTTAATGTTTCTAATTTTTTCACACCCAGTAACCCCTGGTGCTTTAGTGGCTTTACTGCCTTGCAAGGGGTAAATTCGATACACACACACACACACACACACACACACACACACACACATTTGATAAAAATATATTTTTAATGTATGCTATATTTATGAGTTAAAGTGCTCAATATCAGGGATTGAGTGTAAAAGTGTACATTGAAAGAGACTGTCTCCTCTGAGTGTTGAACCCAGAGGAGACAGTCTGTTTCACACTAAACGCAATTGTCAGGCACATGGCCTGATGATTGCATTTAGCATGAAACAGTCGCCTCTGGATGTTCACGTTAATGTACACTTTAAATATATATTTATTGTACAATGACAGTAAAAGAATTAGTCAATTGCATTTTTAGAAAATCAGTAATTTCCTATATCTATAAAAAGATATAGTTATTTAGGAAGTGAAATTGTTCAATGAAAAGCAAACATTTTAAACTTGAGGCTAAATTATAAATGTACAGTAATAAATCAATAGTCACCAACCAAAAGGAAATTACTGAAGTCAGGAAAACAAAACTAAATTTAAAAAATGTGAATGTCAATCATAAAAAGGAAGGTCAGGACAGATATGAGATGTCATTACCTAAGCAAAATGTGACTATAAGTGTTGAAGCTAGGCCATAGTGGAAGGGACACTGATAACAAAACCTATAGCATTTGGCATATCAGAAATAAATTTAATGTGAGCAAAAATCTATATGGGTCAAGCATAATGGCTCCTTTTAAGGGAGGGGAATATAATAAATAAGACTGATGATTTTTACACCTCTCCACCAAACTACTTATGAATGACTAGAGAAATCATGAAACCTGCTTTAACAATTTTAATATTAATACAATTTAGCTTAAAAGGCTGAACATTCAACAATATTGTAATAATTAAGTGTAAAAATTACAACCAATGACAACAGGTTTATATACATTTTACAGTTTATATTTCTAATAACTTAAAAAAAAAAAAACTTAGCGTTAAACAATTTACAAAGGAAATGAAATTAGAAAAACTCCAATAAAATTCTGACAAAACATTAATTTTTAGGATATAGATATACATACTGCAGTAAGTAGTATAGACTGCATAAATGTAATTTCAGAGTAAAAATAAAATAAACAAAAAGACTAGAAGAGAAAATAGAAAATACTGTTCATAAATCCAATTTGAATAAATAAAAAAATAAACTTGAAAACTTCCCTACTTTTACCATTAAATACAAATCCAACATCTCCAATAGGTAAATGAATCAGATTAAACTAGATTATTTTCCCCACTCATTTATTACTAAAAATGCCCTGTCATAAAGTAAAATGACAAAGAGCATAATAGCACCAGTGGATAGAGCAAGTCCTCAGCTACAAAGCACTCACCCCTACCCTAACAGTTAATAACTATTGATGATGCATTTTCACCATAAAAGAACGAGAGAGTGCATGTCACACTTGTAAAAATCTGCTTCAGTGGAAGTGGAGTGAATTTTCACATGCAACCCTAAAGCACATTACCAATTGCCTAACTGTTCACATACAGTTTGTTCTCTGTAAATGCTTAGCAAGCAATGACGTATGTCGATTAGTGCAATTCTTTTCTGAATGAAGAAATTTTTAAAAAAAAAACATACCTTTGCTTTGTACAAACTTTCGTTTCAGACACCATTTTACCAGATAGTAATTCAGATGCTATCTGTAACAAGGCAAACAAAAAAAAAAAAAGTTTCAACCTCCATTGCCATATAATTAATATCTACTTCTGATGTCATGGGTCAACAAAATAAGAGGCATTACCTTGTGTGTACGAGTTATTTATATATAGACCCAGGACAAAGCTGAATTATTTGCCTTAATTTTAAAACTCCATGGATTTACATTAAGTGAATCAAATATCAAAATACACACATGCACGCACACATAAAAAGAAAAAAAAAAAACAACCTTTATACTGGAGCCATAAGCAAAGTGTTTTCTTTACAAAACATCTTGAACTTGTTGAGTTGTTTACCATTAATTAGTCTTCCCAATGTTCTCAAAAGTCAATCTGACTTCAGAAAAGACTAGATAAGATCAATGACAAACATTTACTATTATATGTTAGCAAAGTTAAAATATCTTGTTGATGCAAGAGTTCCCAGCAACATGTTTTGTACAATGTTAGAGATTGTAAGGGTATCTTTCACGTTTACTCACCGTCTATATTGCTTACACAAGCAATCAACTGTAAGCTTTGAGAAAACAATGGGTTCCACATCACAGAAAGGAACCTCAGCTGAAGCTTATCTTTCTAGTCTCAGTTGACAGCCAATTTTGGACAAGATTAAATAGCAATGAAAAATGGTTTTATTACAAGAAGCCCAAATAAGAAAAACTGAGGAAGGGCAAATATCTATTTTCTCATCAGTGAAATAAATGTAATATAAAGAAAAAAATATACCTCATTAGAATTTAACAAACATAAAATATCTTTTCCATGCTCTAACCAATGTTTAAAACTAAAGAGTAATATTTCTTTGTAGAAGTCATTTGCATGTTTACACAAACTTAAAAAAAATTAAACTTCACAGAAAAGGAAATAAAAAAGGTAGTTTTAGCATTATAGACCTCCAGAAAATGTTATTACTAGATTATGTGACTTTCACTATGGAAAAGTCTGAAGGTCATCACCATAGCATAACTGAATAAATAAAGTGGTACCTTAATATTTAGCACTCTGCATCATTTATAAATATTACTTCCCCACCCTCTTTTACTGTCTATGGAATCCCGTCAAAATATAGTATTTTATATATATATTAGTTCTATATATTTGAAATTGCAGTAGTCTGGCTTTCAATTTCAATCAAGACTGTTTTAGGTGTTGCCATAGAAGGATATGACTACACAACCAAGAAATTCAAATTCAACTTGCATTGGCAGGACTAACATTTTGCTTGGCAAAAATAGTCACCTACAGAGTGCTAAAGGCTAACAACAACTGTAATGAACAGGCTTAATAAGGAAACTCAAGGCAGAGAAACATTGAACACAGTTTATAGGCAAGCCAAGAAATTAGAACGAGATATTTTTTTCCACAACATGTACAATGGGAGCACACCAGTCAGTTGACTTGGTAAATTTTTTTTCAATTATTGCATTCTGCTGCATTCGACCCAACTCTGCTTTCACTTTTTCTAATAGTTATATAAGTATTCTTAGTGCTGTAACAAGATTGTATGGTTCTATGACTATTATTATTACTAACAGGGCTCAGATATTGCATGGGATGAACCCTTTAAAACAACAAACAAAATGTTGACTGTAAATCAGGTATGATCGCAAAGCTTGCCGAGGTGCAAAAAATTTTCTAATTTGTCATTAAGCTGAATTCTTATGTTAATTAAAATATAAAAATGAAACCAAAAAAGTAAGGAGAAAAATTGAACCCTTGTGGAGCTAACCTAATTTTGTTTGTCTTTCTCCACTTTATACAGGTACTTGTTGCACAGTCATTGAATAAATTAGGATTCTTAGGAAAATATTTGTTTGGAGATATTCAAGAATATCAGGCATATGATTAGATCCTCTCTCTTTTTCTCTCTCCTTAGCGAAACCATTACTGGCATTGAATTGAATAATGTAGGATAAATCCATATTCTTTGCTCATGAGTGTAAGATGAAAAAGTCTCAAGTAACACAATCCCACCATTTTTCTAGATTCTAAATAGGAATACAATTTTCTTGCCTATCAACAGCAATATGAAGCACAAAGATTCACTTCATTTTATATTGAGAAAAAGATTAAAAAAAAAAAAAAAATTGTCATCAGCAATAATGCAGCTTTACAATAGGTTATGGTTCCTCTGCAGCAGTTTCTTTAATCAACTGATTTTTCCAAAGAATTGGTAAGTGGATGGGGTGGATAAAAATTTCATTTTATTAAGTAAAAATCATTTTCTTCGACATTAAGTTGACTGAAGAACATATTTACCATTTTCTATCTTTCATGCAAATTCATAATTCTATCCTCATAGAATATTTATCTCTCTAGTCAAAAGAACTGTTGCAAGTGCCTTTTGCAGTCTTTCAGGGAATTAGATTTTTTATCTTCGCCTAAGAGAATTGTCATCTGAAGATGAAATATTTAGTGAATACGTCCAATGGTTGAAAACTTACCAACCAAACTGAAGCAATTTTTGCCTGGTCACCAAAGTAGCATGTGGTCTAGCATTATCTTGAAAGAATATTATCTGCTCTTTCTCTTATGCAATTGTAGACACTTTTTCATCAATCACTGCTTTCAACTGCTGGTTAAATCAATTATATTCTTCTTGGGAAACGGCTCATAGTAGAGGAATAACTCCTAATCTCTCATTACATACATATCACTTTCTTTAAAGACCAACCTTTAACAGTCTGTGGCGGTTCATTTCACTCACTCTACAATCTCTTGGATTCTATGTTATAAAATAGCTGGATTACCTACTAATGCTCCACCAAGTAGGGTGGGTTTTTTTCTTTCCATTCAGATGAAAGCCAGAACAACATAACCAAGCTGGTGAAAATTATCAATTATATTTTGAATAGAGGCTTGCTCCTCGATGATTCTTGACCTCATTTGATAGCAATTCAATTACTCCAACAAATCATGGAGATCATTCAGCATTAATTTTCACAAACCACTTTTAATGTGTTTGATGATTCCCAACATCTTCGCCAAAAACAGTACAAATTTGTTGGTCCTTATCACATTTTACTTTCTTCAAATTAATTTATTATATATATATATATATATATATATATATATATATATAGATATAGATATATATATATATATAGATATATATTACACACACAAGTTAATTAAAATCATGCTTGCAACACAATGTTACTTCTGACATGAAACATCTGGTTACCTCCCATTCTACATCAGTGATAACGGTTGTTATGAGCATGTCGTGTATTGGTTAACGATCAAAAGCAAACACTTTTAGTACAACATTGAAAACAATACCCTGCCTAGTGGCAAAAGCTACTGGTGGCACCAGGGTTGGCAGTACCACCTTAGCCATCGAAACTGTGTTACCTCCCCTAGATGGCAGCTGACAAGAGCAGGATATTGCATGTGCTTTCACACATATGTAGAAAGAAAAAAATATGATGTTCACCTTGTACAAGGCCCAAGAGCCACTTGGGGCTACAGAGTAAGTAGCACAGTTTATGGGGATATGTTGGAGAAGATAACAGTGGATTTTAAACTTGAACAAGATTGTAGTGATTGGAGAAGCATCTCTTGAGAGTCAATTCCACAAATCAGCAGTTAATATATGCTGAGAACATTATTTTCTCCCATAATTGAAGAAAAACCAAGCTAATTTTGACAATATTTAAAAAAACAAAAACAAAAAACAAATAAATAAAAACTCATAACAGCTGTCAGAATTAAATCAAAAGAAGTTTTTTAATGTCATTTAATAACAAAAATTGAAGAAACTTTAACAGTATAATGCCGAAGTGAACCTAATACCACATACCTGTTACTCTTTCAAAGGTTTTCTACACATTCTTACCACATAATCTCACCAATAACTAATCTAGTTGTGATAGTAAAAGAATAAGATATATCAAATAACAGACTGATTTTTACAACTCAGTTTGATGTTTGTGATGAGAGAGAAAGCTGATAATGTCTAAAAATGAAACGATCATTAAGGATTTTTCATGAGCATAAAAATAGTAAATATTAACATGCTTTTAATTTTAAAAAAAATTTTGAAATCTGCAAAGCTTATAATTTAGTCATTAAAAAGGTTTCAAATTAGTCTTAAAGTGGTTTTACTTTACATCGATTGAAATAGCAAAGTGCACTAGAAAAAAAATAAAAAAATAAAGAAAAACAAAATATACACTAACCATTTTTGTTATTCATTTTTGTGAAGAAACCAAAATATGAAAGGAAGCTATTGGAAAAAAAAGTTAGGATAAATAATCCACCATTCTGTCACTTCCCAATCTCAAAAGTGCTCATTCATAAATAAATCTCCAATATAACACAAAAACAGAAATTAATACCAAGTATTCAAAGCTCCATATCATTTAATCAGCAAATCCATTCAACAAGTGAGAGGACTCAGTTCACTTTACGCATTTAGCGACAGTTACAGGGTTGCATTCAAAGATAAAAGTAATGAGAAGTTACACCTTATAAATAATTAGCAGTTATAATATTTAAATATTATCATGTAAAATAATTGTGTCCTAATCAGTTATCTGTGAGCTTTATCAAGTGAAAATGATATGTATTCTCAGTAATGAAAAAGTAAATAATAAAAGCATAGTGGGAAAGTTGACAGCATTGTTGCATCCCTAACAGTGTTTAATTTTAGTCTTGGGTGTTAATAATAATAAAAAAATAAAAAAAACATTTCACCTATTAAAAACGTCAGACTACTAATTACAACTTATTACTTGTGAAACTAATTAACATTTGAATTACTAAAAAAAAAAAAAAATAAAAATATATATATATATATATATATATGCGCGCACACGCTAGCAAATCAAAAAATTCATATTTACAAAGTGTAGTACTTGTTTTCTATTGTTTAAACTTAAATATCAATATTCAGACTGGAATGCATAACCCCCAACACACACACGTCCACTGGTGTCCATAAACCTTCAATAAATGTTTATGAATATCAATGTGTGAAATATTCCCAATATTGTCATGCTTTCTTCTGGGTCCTTACTTCCCTCACAACAATTTAAAAAAAAAAAATTTAAATGCAATGTCAATCATCATCTTCCGTCTTCTTGAATCCTGTTCTTTTACTGTTCACGGTTTCTCTCTCACTCAGTAACCCATTGCATCCTAGTTGCTTTTGTTGCCTTGCTTGGAGTAAAAAAAAAAAAGTTATGGGTTATTGTATTGGTAGGAAGGTTCAATCTCTACTTCCAGGTCACCTGCTTCTGATATTACAAGCCAACATAACAAAACCTGCAACATTACTTTCAGATTATTGTCCTCATATTTGTTGTTGTCCTACAGGACAAAGGCTAGCTGATAAAAGCAGTGGTTTGTGAATTTGGTGACATAGTGGTTGAGAGTTCAATCCCTAGATCAGGCGGTGTGTACTTGCACCCAGCAAGCAATAAACTGGACAGTACTAAATAAAAATAAGAACTAGACAATATCCCTAGACATGAACAGTAGAACAAAAACAGTCCCTCCACGCACACACTCCATAGATTAAATAAAGGGTTCAATTCAGAATTCCCTGCAGGTTACCCAGATCAATATACACCTGGCACAACAACCAAAACATTGTGATAACAAAAACGAGGACAATAGTTTGCATATAAATAACATTAACTCCTCATCCCAGAAATTCATACAAAAATTATTTTCAGAGTCAGTCATATTATATATGCCAAAAGAACGAAAGGAAAGCGACAAAATTTTTATAACTATTTATTGAAGAAGAAGAAAAAAAAAAAAAAAGGTGTGTGTGTGGGGGGGGGGGGGTTCACTGGAGATGAATTTTGTTAATCCAAAGATTTACAAAATAACAAAGATACTTCATCTTAAAAAAAAAAAAAAAAAAAAAAAAAAGATTTCCAAGTATCTCCTGACTGATGCCCTCTCCCGCTTTCAAACATTATATAAAATAATAAAAATTAAAAGAAAGTTAAGCGATGAGTTTATTGGTTGTTTAAATTTGTTTTCTTATAACAGATTGTTTACAAGAAAAATATTTTTCCCAAAGTCGTGATTATTGATTAACATTGATTCTTTATCCAAATTAACGAAGCATACCTGCATGCTAGAGAAGTTAGCCAATCCTGTTGCAGACATCTGCTCAGGCACATTTATGTTTGTAAAACACCCATAGAACACACCTGTAGTTTATATTGCAACTATGCAATATGCATAGTTCCAGCAGTTTGGGGAGTGCATGATCAGCAGTTTGAACAATGCTAGTACAGACTTGTGATGTCATGCTAGCACCACTATTGATAGCTTTCAAACAATTCAGTCTAATAATTTCACTCACTAGGCTTGGGTCAACATGTGGTACAGTTTTCAGGCACTTTCCAATGGTAATGCATGCTGGGATGACCTTTTCAGGTTGATAACATCAAGAAGTCACCTCCCTGACAAATTGACCATGGTGAGATTTGAAACCAAGTCTCGTGGCCAGAAAGCAAACGCTCTAACCACTCAAACGTGTGCCTAAATATCACATACACAATAAATATGTACAATTTAGTTCACTTAAACCTCCCTCCTGGTTCAAGTTTTATATTCAAAGCCAAAATGAAAAACATTTAGAATTGAATACAATGCTATCAAAATTTAGACAAAAATGTACTTATATAAACTAGAATCTTTGGAAATATGCTGACATGTGTTGAAATCTTCATGGTATTTAGTATTATTAAAGTTATCACTAACATTTTTTGCAGAGATTTACAAACTGTACATTTTGTAAACCAAATGATGAAATATAAAAATTTAAAAATATGCAGAAAACAATATTGCATTTTTATTAAATAAGTATTTGTTATTTTAATCATTAAATTGTATTTAAAATATTGGAAGTATTTTGTATGTTAAATAATAAATCTTAATTTTTTCCCCCAAAATTAAAGAAAATTTATTGTACTAAACTACACACCCTAGTAAAAGCAACTGTACTTTGTACCCCCCTACCTGTTTGCACTTCTCCCCAAAATTTGGTTTTAATCGATTAATGTATGGCTATTTTAGAGATATTAGAGATAGATAGATATTAGCTACAGATATATGTAGATACTTTATCGACATATGAAAGAATCAACTAAAGATTTAAAAAAAAACATACAAATATTTTTTTTAATAAATTACTATTAATCTACCATTTGAACATTATGAATTAGCTGTCATGTTCAATGCTCATCACTGGCCAAGTAGAGAACAATATTACATACATTTTAAACATGCAAGTGCATATATTCTCATTTATCAAAATGCAGCAATGTTTGTCTGGTCAACATCATGCAAAACTGGTATTATGGACTAAATAATGAGAAAATTCTTGTAAATTCTGCCATACACTTATAAACTTGAAATAACTAAATCTTTAGCTATATTAGATTTAATAAAATTACAAGAGCATGACCTGCTAGGAAGATACTACCCATGAAATACATAACTGAAATGAAAACTGAGCCTCTTTCCGAACTGGGGGAAAAAAAAAAAAAAAAAAAAAAAAAAAAAAAAAATCAAGAAATCTAAAAAGGACACACCCTTTGTGCTTAAAGCCACATTTGGTAGAAACTAGTTATCAAAATAGTGTTTGTAAATACACAAATATATATAGAATTTAAGAAACCAAATTTTAAGTAACATCCTGATCAGGAAAAAAAAAAAAAATTCAAGCTAGGATTAATGGTTTCAATTACATTAACATTTTGGCACAGCTTCTTTCCTTTATAAAAAAAGGAGAAAGCAGGTTAGGAACCAATTTGTTTCACTTAATTCATTTTCTTTTGTGAATAATTGAAGGATAATTTTCTATAGCATGCAACAAATTCACAGTAATATCAGTTTTAAGTTATTTATATAGGTTTAAATATATTTGTGTAGAAAATATATACGTATACAGAAATAAAAGGAAAGTTCTGAGCCCCTAATCCAAGATTAAAAAAAAAAAAAAAAAAAAAAATAGCAAAGAGCACTTTTCTATAAAATGGCTTCTTAAATTTACATGTAAAATTTAAAGAGTTAAATAAAGAATTTCATCAATAGCTTTTATGCAGTGAAGAAGAAAAATGACATATCAAACAGCTATATTGTTGGTTTTTCAGAAAATATGACTCTTTTACTTTACAAATCTATGGTAAAAAAATTGATGCCACTTTCCTTACATCACCATAAAAAATTAAGCAAAACTGTCTTCCACAGCAATAAATAGGTATTGAGTTAAAATATCAACAAAAGGGAAATAAATTCCTGGTCTTAGCAAATATGGTTTGTCTATTTTTAATAAGTATGAATTTCTGGAACAATCTCCTTTTTCATCCTAAAAGCTTCAATGAACAAACATGGCCATCCCTGAATGAAAAAAGAAAAAAAAAAAAGAAAAAAAAAGAAAATACAATGGTATCGCCAAAGCAGAGCCAACCACTATATTGTTGAGAGGTTAAGAGGGAAAGTCCTAAGAATATTATTGCTGCATTTACTGGCCGTCATATATACGAGTGAGGATTACACATCCTACCCTTGACTTTAAATTGTTGGGTTGACAGGAAGGAAACGGTTTCATAGACAATCCCTATTCTGGAAGGATGAAATTCCCTCAACATGATCCGACCATAAACTGCACTCTTACTATGCAGACAAGTAATGATCCATCTCACTGGTATTAAGGCTAATATTTTAACAAGAATTATAAGTAAAAAAAAAAAAAAATATAAAAAGGTTTTGGTTTCCTAATCTAAAATAAATTGTCTGTGTGTATAAGGAACTATCAGAAGCAAAAATGTTTAAAAGCTGTTGAAGGCCATGGTCCAGTTGAGAGGATATATTAATATTCTTTTTATTGGGTTTTTATGAATTTGAATTAAAGAAAGGTACTTCTTTTATGCTTCACTGTTATATTTTAATCTTAAAAATGGAATAAGATGAATTTTGGTTAAGAGAATATACTGTACAAAAACCAGTCTTTCAGTCACTCTCAGAAGTTTTATGTACAATATTAAAGATGAACAGAAAAGAAAAAATTCACAATTGAGGCTATTTTAACCTCTGAACAAATCTTCAGTAGAGTTCATTTTCAATATTAATTTTGTCAAACAAACACAAAAAAGGGATATTTTTAAAATAAAACCATAATACATTTCATTAAAATATGGAGGTGGGAAGGGGGGCATCTTTTTTATTTAATTATTTATGTACTATGTTCATTTGATCACAGCTCTTCACAACTTCCCATTTTTATTACTTTAAGTAACCTTTGACCCTTTATCATCTATTTATTCTTATTCTGCTACCATTCACACAAACTGATTAAATCAATTATCCACGGTTTATCCTGTCTCTTTTGTTCTGTTTCTAATCAGTATCACCTCAAGCAAGGCACTAAAGCCACTAAGATAAAAGGGGTTACAGAGTGTGAAGGAATTAGGAACAGAAACATTAATAATGAGCAGGAAGAGAAGAGAGTAATCAGGAGGACAGTAGATAGTGATTGAATTTAATTATTTGAAGATTAAAGTTGGTTGGAATGTATGGTACTGGAAAGGAGTTCCACAAGCAAGAAGTGCAAGAAAAGAAACTGTTAGCATAAAACTTATGGCTACATCTAGCCAGCTCAACTGTAAATTTATGAGATCTTGACACCAGTCTAATACTGCATTTAAATACAAAAAGCCTAGGTACCATAGCAAAGAGCTCATACAAACAATTACCATGAAAATAGTTATAGAAAAGACACAGAGAGGCAACCTTGTATCAATGGGAAAGTGATTGAAGCCAAGCTGCCAGAGCAGGACCAATAATATTGCTGATTGTTTTTTGAAACTCAAAGTAAATAACAAGACCACCAGACATGTGACATTAATATTTTAAGCATGGGAAAATGGTTGACTTATAGACATGTAAGATAGATTCTGGAGAAAAAATGGTCTTATACAACACA
The DNA here is from genome assembly GCA_964036315.1 of Acanthosepion esculentum. Taxonomy (NCBI): domain Eukaryota; kingdom Metazoa; phylum Mollusca; class Cephalopoda; order Sepiida; family Sepiidae; genus Acanthosepion; species Acanthosepion esculentum. The sequence goes on along the minus strand of OZ038511.1, from coordinate 73,732,694 downwards.
GGGAACAGACTTTCTTAGCAGGTGACCCAGCAATGGATTCAATACAGTCTTTCCACTTCATGTCAGCTGAGGATGTTAACCCAAGAAGGCACAAGGAGTCATTTTCCTGGAGGTTAACATCAGCCATGAAGATGGAAGGCAGAGAGGGGGTCTCTCAGATGATTAATGGAGAGAAGTTTGTGTCATCAGCATAGAGGACACAACCATTTACTCCTGCCTTCAAAATGCCTTGTGAGTGCTAAATCTGCCAGTTTTCTAACTCTTTTCCTGATCACATGTTCCAGAAATTTTAGTTATCCTGTCATCTACCCTGTTGCAAATATAAGTTTCCTTGTAGTTCCTATATTCCTTAAAGCATCCTTGTTGCTCACATGTTCTGTCTATTATATTCTCAGCATTATCATTTAATAGCAACTATAATTCCATTATTATAAATTCAGATTCTACCATAAAGAAATCACTTTCTATAAAAGGCAAGATTTTTTTTTAATAAATAAAAAAAAAATAAAATAAAAAAAAAATTTAGGGAATATTTTATGCAGATGGAACAAACTCCAAGATCTGTTAAACCCCTTATGATAAGTATCAAAATTCACATCCAGAAAAGAGTAATTTGGTAACAATACAAGAAAAAGAAAAATTTAGTACAATGTAACCCGGATATAAGAGAAACCCGGATATAAGAGATTTTATCTGGTCACAAATTAGAGCCTGTGTTAATGTATATATAATAGACCAAACCCAGATATAAGAGAAACCCGGATATAAGAGACTTCTTCTCCGGTCCCGACAACTCTTATATCCGGGTTACACTGTATATAAATATATCAGTACTAAATACAACATTAAATTAGAAAGCAAAACTTTTGTATTAAGTACTTAACCTTTAGAACTCTGTAGGTGACTATTTTTGACAAGCAAAATGTTAGTCCTGCTAATGCAAATGAATTTAAATTGTGTAGTCATATGCTTCTATGGCAACACCTTAAAAAGTTTTGACTGAAATTGAGAGCTAGGCAGCTGCAATTTCAAATATATAGAACTAATATATAAAATTCTATATTTTGAAGGGATTCCATAGACAGTAAAAAGGGGGGGAAGTAATATTTATAAAGGATGCCGAGTGCTAAATGTTAAAAGTGGCAGATGTTTTAAATACATGAATAGTGATAGTGCCATTTTAATAGTTAACAAACATGAAACCTGTATTTTCCTTTAGAAATGCAATATCTAAACCACTTTACGCTGAAGTATACTTAAATAAAGATGAGAATTTATCTATTTTTGTTAATTTACTCCAGACAGACATTGCTCCAGATCATCTAATGATGAGAAAAATCATCAATCTCAGTAGAAAGGATAAAAGAAACCCTGCTTATTTTAAGATGTTCAAGTTTGTAATTGAGAAGCTCTGAGCAACACCATTTTGGTAAATTTTTTTTTTTTTTTTACAGTAAGATTCACTCTGTATAAAGGCCCAGGGACCACTCAAGATAGATGGTTACATTAAATGGTAAGATAGGAAGATAACAGTTGACACTAGACTTAAGCAGATCAAGATTGTAGTGATCAGGGAAACATCCACTTGGGAGTCTGTTCCACAGGGCAGTGGTTCATGGGAAGAAACTGTTTGAGTGAAACTTCTCACAGATGAATACATAGGTAATGAGGGTAGTTTGTTACTATGTAAGTGGCATGGCAGGTCCTAGATGTGAAGGTCAGACATGGTAGAACCAGGAGATACAGTTTGTCCAAGCACTTTCCATGGTAGTAGCGATAGAGCAGTGAGAGACTAGACACATCCCGTCTGTAAGAAAGTGGTTGGAGTGTGTAAAATAATTTTTCTCCAACACAACAGGTATTCTGAGACACTTTTTAACGCCGTCAAGACTGGGAATTGAGGTCTTTGCAGTTCCTGCCTAAATATGGCAATGTGACAAAATTTTTAAATTAATTATATTTATTAATAATCAGAGAAGCAATATTATGAGTAAAGATTAATCAACACAAAAGAGATTTCAAATCATTTAAAGCAATTTATTCTACCTTGCACAGATTTCAATATAAGGTTAAATTGACTTTCCTTATCAAATAGTTTTATGTAAATAAAAAGCAAATACTCCTGGCAACAACAATTTTTTTTTTTTTTTTTTTAATATCAACATTAATTAACTTTCAACCTAACTAGAGAACTATATGGGAAAATATAACATTGAAAATAATTATTCCTCTTAGACAAGTAAATTCCAAACTTTGGACAAAAATGTACACAATAGCAAGAAGTTTTCACTCCTTGATTTACAGGGACTAACTAAATAGACATAAGGTCTAACAAGTAGGCAAAGTTTGCTAGTTTCAACAAGTCACTAAACAATCTGTAGAGTTTACATACAAAGGCATTGAGTAGTAGTAGTATGTTTTCAGTTTTAATGATTTCTCAGGCAACAGCATAGATTTGAGTATTAAAAAAAAAAAAAGAAGCATAAAACTACTTACAAAAAAGAAAATGTATTTTTCTTAGATGAATTTATTTTTCTCAAGGTATGAACAATATATAAATTAAGATTATGTCTCTCAAAAAAAAAAAAAAAAAACAAAAGAAAAAAAAACAAAAAACAAAAAAACTTATCTACCCAAGATCAAATTAACTGAAAATTGGATTTATATATTTACTAAAAAGTCAAAATGCAGTAAATAAAAAAATAGATGTTAAAATAGATTTGTGTCTAAATTTCAGGGATGAGTTATTCTTTACACTGTTTATATTTGAACTATTGTCCTCATCACAACATTTTGCCCTCTGACCTTCCTCAAGTGTATATTGATCTAGGTAACCTACAGAGAATTCTAAGCCAAACCAGTTATTTAATCTATGGGGGTAGACTGTTCCTGTTCCACTGCTCAAGTCTAGAGATATCATCTAGTTCTTATTTTTATTTAGTACTGTTCAGTTATTGCTTGCCCGTTTCCACTGAGTGCAAGTACATACTGCTCGACCAAGGGATTGAACTCACAACCACTATGTCACCAAATTCACAAACCAACACTTTTACCCACTGGCCTTACTCACAGCTTCTAAAGGACAATGGCCTAGTGGATTAAAAGTGTTGGTTTGTGAATTTGGTGACAGTAGTTGTAAGTTCAATCCACAGGTTGGGCAGTGTGTATTTGCACTCAGTGGAAACAGGCTAACAATAACTGAATAGTACTAAATAAAAACTAGACATTATCCTGAGATATGGGCAGTTGAACAAAAACAGTTTTCCTCCTGTATATTAAATAAAGGGTTCAGTTCAGAATTCCCTGTATGTTACCTAGATCGATATACACCTGAGGAAGACCAGAGGGCTCAACAACCAAAACATTGTGATAACAACAACAAAGATAAGGACAATAGTCAAAATATAAATAGTGTAAATAATGATAAAACTAATTACAAAGTAATTATCAAATCTGGACATATTCTTAAAAAAAAAAAAAAAAAAAAAAAAAAAAAAAAAAAAAAGACATTGAAACAACTGAATATTTGAACAACATTTACACAAGCCTTAATATAAGAGTCTGGCAACATTCTCTATACAAAAGCTCACTGCCAAGATGACCAGACATTCTTACATCAATGCTGTTTTCATGTCATTAGTGCTATTAACCAATTCAAGGTTTGTAGTAAAAAGTTTCTGCAAGTATAAAAAAGACACACAAACAGTTTAATGATAGAATTGCAGAACAAAGACAAAACCCTGCCTCTTTTTATTCAAAAAGATAATGGAATTATCCTGAAGTTCATATACATTAAACCAATGATTATCTTGCTTTAGGAACACTTAACAGAAGTAAAAAATTAACTTAATGATTGCTATTTTCAAATGCAATAGAGAGAGAGACATTTATTTGAATCAATACAAAAACATCCATTTATTTTACACAGTGTTAATTTATTAATTTCTGACTTAAAAAAAAAAGAAAGTTATCAAGAGTTTTCAGTTTTTAACATTAGAAAATGTGCATATATTATTCCCAGTGCATTCCATCTGGTGATATTAGTCAGAGATTATATACAGCAAATATTTAATATGAATTTCACAAAACAGCATTGATCAAACAATTCCAATGTATTGTCAGTTGTCAACAAGAAACAGGAGTGTAGAAACTAGATATGGGACAAGTGTTTCAGTAAACACTTAAAATATGCAAAGGGGGAGAGCGTTGAGGCTCATCTGGTAAAACTATTGTTTAACCAGCTGAAGTCTGGTTAAAGCCTAGAAGCTGGCAGGTCAACTTTGAAGTCATTCACAAGTACAAAACGATCAGTAACAGTGTTTTTGTTTTAACTTGTACTCATTATTAATAATGCTTGTAAAATTCACCATATATGCTTGTGTTATTAAATAACACTAACATTTATATAAAATATTGATTAGTTTAAAATAGTGAATGATCTTGTATAGAATTAGAAGAGAGTTTTATATTTTATAGAACCCCAGGAGGAGGCAATCTATGTAGATATATTAATAAGTAGGATACCAAATGAAGAAAAACATTTTTCAATAATATTCCTTGTCAATGCACATAACCCAATACTACTCTTTGAATCACAGATCAAACAGCATACAGTGAATTTCAGATCAAAATTCATGTTTGTTGGTTCATCCTTGCACATTCATTTCCCCATTTATTAATAACTGTAGTGTAAGTGAACACAAAGTGATTATGCCAATACTACCATTTATACATAGTTAGAATATTGCTGCCACATATGATCCGGTGCCACTGTTATTTACCTGGAGCTCCTTGATAAAATCCAAAGAAGAATCAGCAATATTATTGGTCTTGATCTGGTGGCTTAGCATCAGTCACTTTCCCACTACTATAAGGTTGCCTCTGTCTACTTTTTCTATAAATACTTTCATGGTAATTGTTTGGTTGAACTCTTCAATATTTTATCCCCCCCCCCTCCTCCGGTATGAATTGTACATATGGGGACTAGTTAGGATTTTCATAGAGACATTGAGGTATTACGGTGGATGTTATGGTAAGTAAGAATGCATTGCTTTGGTGTAAGAAATATTGTGGTATGTTTGGGTTAGGGATCATCGATAGCTAAGTTTAATGTTAGGACATAAGAAAACCCATCCTTTTATCCCATTCTCCATTTTGGCCTTGTGCCACATTTCTGTAAATAATGCGGAATAAATATCGCTCTTCACTATGATACCTAGATATTTTGAAATTAAACAGTACTAGACTGGCATTGAAATCTCATCAATGTACAGTTGAGCTGGCAAGATGTAACCATAAATTCTATGCTAATAGTTCTTCTCACACTTCTCACTTGTGGAACTTCCTTCCATCTCCATGCTTTCCAAACAAATTTAATATGCAAAAATTTAAATGCAATGTCAATTGCTATATACTATCTTCCTGATTATTCTTTTCTCTTCCCACTCATTATTAATGTTTCTGTTCCTAATTCTTCTACACCCTGTAACCCCTTGTGTCATAATGATATTGATTTTAAAAAAAAAAAAAAATAGAAAGTTAACCCAAACAGGTCAATGAGTGACCAAATTGTAACAGAAAATATTTCTGCAGAGAATATTGTGAATTAACTTTTGTGTTATCAAATTAAAGTTAAGAAAATTGTGAGAGAGAAAGAAAAAGATGCACAAAAAAAAGAAAAGGGAATCTCATTACTCAGTTATATGCTATGTGTGATACACATTTAGGTGATCAAGTATCTTTTGATACATGACTGATGGAGATTTTTTTCCTGTAGTAGATTGATATTTCTTTTTGCAGTAGACCAGTTGCTATCCAAGGTTATAGTACCCAGTCTGTCCTACTATCTACCCATATCTGGGGGGAGAAGAGGAGGATTCATACCTTTCCCAAAGGTATTAGCATGTAAGTGAATGTAATGGATTCGACTGGAATTCGAACTCGGCTATCCAATTCCTCAATCAGAGCCGCTATCCATTACTCCACCATAGACATCCTTTTTGTTTGCGAAAACGTGCCCAACTGCAGGTAACGAGAATTTCTATCATTGCAGTTGTTTTACGACTCAACTGCAAATGATGCATATTTCTGACACAGTTAATGGATTCAAATTGTGATAGAATGTCATTGAAATGTGTTCACCAAACAATAACATGCATTAGAATTTTTCAACTTTAGTTTCATCTTTCATTGTATTTCACACCTGGCTCCAAATGCATCCAAAAGTAAATTTGGTTAATAATGATCTCAAAAGATTGTAATCATAAATTCAATGTTCTCAAAAACTGACTTTTTAATATTAGTTAAAACTTAAAATACTCAGTGTAAACAAAAACTCAGACTTAAAAAAGTTGCAATAATGATGACTAAACACTGATTAAAATAAGACACCCGGCAATTTTATAAATATTCTTATCAAATCAAAAGAAATTAAAAAAAGATAAATCTATTATTACCAAAGATTAATTATCACCAAATGAGTCCATTACTAAAAATTTGGACAGATTTCCACTTAAGCTTTTTGTAGACTTGAAGAACAAGATATACTTGTAATTTTTTTTAAGAGATGGTAATCAAAATGCAGATAAGAAACTGAAATAATAGCCAAGTGAAGACATATATAAATATTTACTTTATCATTTAAGCATTAAAATTAATTAAATATGTAAAAAATGAAATACAATTTTCCTCACTCAAGAAAAGACTAGAATACCCAAAAATAAAAAATGACAGCCTGTCTAAAAAAAAAAAAAAAAAAAAAAAAAAAATGAAAGCCAAATAGCGACAATTGAAAGAAAAGAGAAAAGAAAAATAAAAAAAAACTGATAAGTGCATATAAAAAAAGACAAATCAAGAAGTATAAGCAGTCAATAGCTGATGCCCTCTGAAGAGTGGATGAATGGGTCCATCTATGAAACTCTGGAGTAGTGTTGCAGAAGGTAACATCAATCAGCTAAGTGATAAATGTTAGACTTACACACACACACACACACACACACACACACAGCTTCTGTTCAAAGAGAACTGTCAAAGAAACAAAGGAAATCAAAGAAAAAAAAATAGAAAAGTTGGTACTTTAACTAGGCATAGCACCAACTTATAAATAAACAATAGCAAGCCAATGTTTTAAAGAACCAAAGCTTAAAAGAAAACAAAATCTTGAACTTTGGAAAGTGAGATTTTGCAAGTTCCAATGACAAAAAGTCCTGAAAAAAAGAAAGAAAGCAATAGTGTTCACAAGATGATACCTTTGTTTTGATTCAAGATTTTGCAATGCACTTCAGCAACCAAACCAAAGAAACTTCTCAGGTAGCAATCTTATATTTTATTATTAAACTGAACCTGCAAACACCAACCTAAAAATCCTTAGTTCTAGTTCAAAGAAATTATACATACTATTTTTTAAAAAACAAATACCAAAATAGCCTATCAAGTCTCAAAATTTGTCACTAAGTCTTAAATAGAGGATACCTTAATAAATACAACCATGACTAAGCAGGGACCAAATCTATAATCAGTGATACATTTTTTTTATATCTTTATGCCATATTATTTACTACTTTGTAATAGTAGTATTCTAAACTTGTTTAAATTCTGATGTGAAGTATTTTCATATTTTTTCTCTCTCCCAAATAACATTCTAGGTCAAATATTCCCGGTTTGTTAAAGTATCTTTGTGAAGTCAGAATAAAGAAGCCATTTCTTTATTCTGACTTCATGCTATTTTAACTGTTGGAGAGTATTTAGCCGAGAATGTTGGAATAAACAACAAGAGGAAAATTTTAAATATTTCATCTCAGATCCAAAGTTTCTCAATAGAGAGAGAAAAAAAGCAATTTTTTCAAGGAGCCATTTTAAATCAATAAGTGATTGCTGCAAAGCAAACACTATCATATCTGTTCCCTAAATATTTCCAAAAAAGTTAAAACTACATATAAAGAAATTTATTTCACCTGTCCCAGACAGTTATTAATTTGGGGAAAAGAGGCCAAAGTATAACATTTCATCACTGAGATTTTTTTTTTTTAAGCTTTAAAATAGAAATTAAAATTTAACAATGGATAGAAACATTGTTACAAACAAAAGAAACATTATTTGCACAATGTCCCCTACTATCACATGTAAAGTGCAATAGGCATATTTTTATTCTGAAAATGACATTTTGTTGAGACTAAACTGAAATCCTTTTGTTTCACATTAGAACTATAATGCAAAACTGAAGTGATAACTACCTCCTTGGATATAAAGAAGTGATTTACTTTTGTTAATTTTTTTCTTTTTAGTTTTTTTAAAGATTCTTATAAGCATAGTCAGAGGGTAGACCACTAACATTAGCTAAAGAGAGAAGATTAACTGCAATTTCTTATGATCTAAGCCATAAAACAACGAATTGTTGTAATGCTATCTATTCTATAGATGCAGGATGTGCTGTGAAAGAGTCAAAAAGAAAATGTAAAAATACAAGAGACAGGAAAGAGAGAAAGACATTAGTGATAATGGAGAATCAATTTAAAAAAAAAAAAAAAAAAAATATTGCAACCTCTTATTACAAAGCCTGTAACTTTCATTTCTTTTTCATCTCTAAACCTCCAGGTCTCCTGCCAATGTTAAAAAAAATAAATAAATAAATAAAAAACAAAAAAAACACCAACCCATTATGTAATTTCGAATAAACAATATTTGTTGAAACTTTGTAATGTGAAACAAATTACATATACAATTTGACAAGCATACACAACATATCAAATCGTTTGTATTAGAATCAACTTTCAGATTAACTGCTTATCATGGGTACAACAGTTTCATGCCTTTTCAGATTATCTGAATCTCCTACAGAACTTAAAATCAATAATTATAGGTTACCCTTCTTTGAGAATCAGATATCCTAAAATAATCAAGCTATTTACAAGTTATATGATCAAATATTGTTTGTTTTTTTCAAACAAGTACAGATTTAATCGAAATTGCATGCATTTTAAAATCATTTTTTTTTTTATTAATTAGTTTCTTGCAATTGACAGGGTTTTTCTAAAAGCTTTTCAATGGTAAAAGGCATACTATACCAAGTAGATTTAATGAATATACTTCATACTATATCTCAAGAATTCTCTTACAAGTTAGAATTCAGAAAAAAAATAAATAAATAAATAAATATTCAAAACTTATTCTTGAAGTTAGAGCTTAATTCTTAATGGATTTGTCAGTCCAATCGGGTAAATTTACTTTTAAATAATAATAAAAAATAAAATGGTAAAGATTAAATTAATTTACACTCAATTTTCTCATTAGTTATCAGACAGGATCTGAACATTGGGGAGAGTTATGTTTTTTATCCTGGGAAAATAAAAGATGTAGATATTTAATAGAAAATTAATTGGGGCAATTTAAACACAGTTTAGTCAAATTTATTTGCAGTATAAGATACATTTCTAACAAGAAATGTATTATCAACAAGTGATGTGACATGAAACGCATTTAAAATACAGAACCCCAAATGGAATACATTACTTTCTTCCTCAAAGTTATCTGACACACCCAAAAATTTGATACCTAACTCAAGCCAACCATGTTATATTTAAGATCAGAAAAGGCTTTCCACCAAAAGATAAGTTCCACACTACATCTCTTGATAATGACTGAAGACTTACTAATGGAAACAACAATCTTTTAATACAAAGGATGAAGAAGATACAGCCCAGATACATATGACAGAAAACAAATATAAATACACTTTATGACCTAAAAATATTGTGATTAAAATGTTGAACACAAATAAAAAGAGCAATTTGATACCTGCAGCAAGTGAGGCTCCTGAGCACACAAATACACAAAACTAAAACAGGTGGAGCTTTTTACAAAACAATATCAAATCAATGCTATATTATGATACTATTGGTGAATAAAACATCCCGATCCTATTGGGTGAATTAGGAACTTCAAAGAAAAGTATCAATCATCATATTAAAGACCAACGAACAGAGAAATGATAAAAATTACTACTACATTAAACAAATATCAAAGAAAAATAACCCCCCAAAAATGCAAACTGTTATGAATCTATAAACATTTCAAGAGATTCTGTTTAATGTTTAACCTTGAAGTCAGAAAGAGATTAGACTATTCTTCTTCATGGCTGACAGAACTCCAATGTCAGCTCTTATAATTTACAAACATTTTTAGAAGGAAACTGGCATTAACTTTCTCTGGCAAGAATTATTTGAAAGCATGTCTACAACATTACAACTTGATTCTGTTATTTGAAACTTTGTGCTTAAGTAAAATCTACTTAAAATCCATCAATCCCACAAAATTTTTTCATGGCTACATATTACATACAAATAACTTCAATCCTAAAAAGAAATGTATTTAAACGATATGAACGAGTATTAAATCATTTCTCTGTGTGCGTTAGATACTAATGAACTAACATCAGTATTTAAAAATACTTTCATTATATTTGCACAAACATTCATATAATTATCAGCAAAATCAAATGAGGGGGGGAATTAACTGCTGTCCTAAACACCAGACAACTTGTACCGAGTTAATCTTGAAAGACTTGTAAACACCATTCAATCAATCTGAATAAAAAC
>OZ038511.1:73514602-73717102 GCA_964036315.1 Acanthosepion esculentum | reverse complement strand
CCCACCCATTTATTTATTTTGTTTAAATAGAGATTTAAAAATATCTTGCTTCAAATATATATATATACAGCAATAAAAAAAGGGAACATACTTAACGGCCAATGAGAATAGAAACAATTTCTGACAATATGAGAATGTACTAAAAATGGCTAATGTGACAAGTGTTTTCCTAGAAGACTTCAGTTTGCAATACATTTTGATATATACAAAATATTTTTACATTTTTCAATACACAAATAAAAACTAAATTCTTTCTACAAAATAAACACTGAGAAAAAAAAATAGGAATAATTTTACTAAAGGGAGGGAGATTATATATATATATATATATATATATATATATATATTAAACAGTCTAAAAATTTAAATTTTAAACCTAGTTGGACACAACGAAACATGAAATACAATACAAACGAAGGTGGTTGTTGTTTTTAATTCTTTGTTTTATAAAAGAAAATGATAAATCAATCTACAATTTGTTCCAGAATAGAAATCACCTTCAACAACATATGATAATACAGCCTTGGAAAGGAAAAAGAGAGGTGAGAGAAAAAAAATAAATAAATAAACGAACGAAAGACACTCCCTTAACAAAATGTACTACCTTTTCCTACTACGGATGGCCAGTGATGCTGTAATGTAATAATTTTAAGTCTGTATGGTCTGCCGTACGTCGCCTCTGATTGCTGAATTAGCAGGTACGAGGTGGGCATAAAGATTTCTTACACACACACACACACACACACACATATGGTATATGTTTACAAATTTTATGAATACGTGTGGAAGGAGTGATAATTTCCCTATTCATTAATTAATTAGTGAATGGGACTATTTTTCTTCTAAAAGTTCTAGTCGTAATAATACCCTTCTTCAAAGATTCATTTGTAATGAAAACTACAGCTGTTGTACAGTTTCTCAGGGATTTTTTCTTTTAAATGTTTATCTTTTCTTATTCAGTCAAGCTAACTAAAAAAAAAAAAAAAAAAAAAAAACAAGCAGTATCTCAGATATTGAGACTAAATAAATGTTAAAAATACTTATCTTTTTAAAGAAACTCAGTCGTTGGTTACAATGTGGCCCGTGACTAATGACTAGTGGTTTTATACAACGAAATAATTGTATCTTGTTTGTTTCTAAAAAGTGAGTAAAAACAAAATAAAAAAAAGCACAATCTCTTGTCATCGCGTACAAAAAAGCAACATAAAGGAAAGCAAGGACAATAAATCAAATTTAAAAATCACACGAAGAGGTGAAAAAGGAGTAATTATGATTGGGGTCTGCATTCTTTCCTTTTCAATTACAGCAAGGTAAGCAAAAAAAATATTTCAGAGTTTATTGGGAGGATAGTGAAGCACCAGATGATAGTGTGTAGGTGGAGCTTACCAATAATAATCGAAATCAATCACTTACCAAATGTCTATTAACTTCTCATTTCATAACTTTAATTATGATCAATCAATTGTTCGGAGGGGAGAGAAAGAAGGTAAATTCAAAATCACGTCTTCACACACATCCATTATATAAGGAAAGAAAGATTGTTACATTTTTATTTACGTATTATTAATTGGTTTTTAAGATTCTCACAACAACGAAGACGAGAGATGTTTCGAAAGTCATCCCCCCCACACACACACACTTTTTTTTTTTTTTTTTTACACAATAGAAACTAGATGTGTCATGCACTGTTGTCTTGTGTATTAATGTAATTGTACGGACAAAAAAAATCAGGGATCGGTTTTAAATACATCGAAATTGTCCCCTAACTAATGTCTGGAAAATTAAAGAGAAAATAACTTTTTATTTTTTTATTTTGTAGCAACCAGCAAAGAATACAAGTTTAAATAAAAATAAAATTTTTTACAAAAAAAAAACGATTAAAAAACGATCAGTTTGTTAATGTTGATTGTTGAGGTAACAATTTTTCCTTCTACAAAAAAAAAAATTAATTCATTCCATGATGATAGATAATTACATACGCAACAAAAATATTTGCAGTTAGGAACTATGGTTTGGTTTGTAAGTAGGTAAGTAAATCAAACATATACGCACTACTAAGGGTCATTATTTGGGAGGTAAGGGTGCAAATGTCAAAGGGGTGATACGAAAAATGTATTTTTGTACTAGTTATTAATCGTAAACGAAGAGAAAGAAGCGTGTAAAAAAATAAAAAAAACGAAAATCACGCCATGACTGAAGAAAAGGATTTCAAATGAAATTTAAAGGCTAAATAATAATTTAGTCCGGTAACCACGTCGTACACAATAAAATAGACGACATAAAACAAAGATTTTATTTTTATATGCCAAAACTAAAGTAAACAATAATGAAAAACTAAAAAAAGGTTACACTATCGATTTCAAAGTAAACGAAATGATGCCCTTATGTGAGTGAATAGTTAAATTAAGGATCTAGAAAAAAATATCTAGCAAGTTACAAGTTTAACAGCAGCTAACTTGTTTTTTGTTACCTATCCATAGCCAGAAGCCAAGCAAAAAGAAGTACAAAGAGAATTGATAAAGAATGGTAATAATAGCAAAAACAAATCCATAAATTATAATTCAGACAACTGAAAAAAAATAAAAAAAGAAATTTTATTTCGTCTGTTCTTTTTATTTGAATTGTTGAATAATGATAATGTAACGATCATGTTAGTTTTTAAAGTTCATTATTTGGGTGGGGAAAAAAACTGATGTTTAACACACACACACATATATATATATAAAACATTAATTAAAAACAAACTACTTGACTTCAAAAATACAAAGCACTCACCCATGGCATTTACTTCGACTGCTCTCGTAGCTATCAGACTAAGATTTTTTTTTTAATCGGTTTTAAATTATCAAAATTCCAGGTTTATGAATTTTAATAGAAAAGAAATTTTTTTAATCATTTTACCCGCAATCCCTAACCAATAACGATGTGTTTTAAATTGGTAACCAATTCAAAACATTAACCCAGTACTTTAGACTACTACACACAGTCACTACATAATATTTTCAAAATCATCAATATAGATTTAGGAGAAATATTAAGAATATTTTTTTTTTAATTACAAGTAGTAATTAAAAGTCAAACTCCTTCCCCGCAAAAATGCAAATTTGAGTTCATATGACAGTTGGAAAACGTGAGTATCACCTGAGCTAACCGTACCTTGGTCTCAAAGTGAGGGGTCAGTTTATTGTATTTTATTTTGGCAATTTTTAACCTAACCCGGACGGATAGCAGAGAGTAACGATGAACAAACTACACAGACATTTATCCTATAGTGAGCAAAACACAGACGAACATTTTGCAAAAGGCAACCAACACAAAATGTCAATTCCCTAAAGGCCATGTCTTAAAAGAAGAACTCAACCCCGATTTTATGACCATCCGAAAAACCACGGGGAGGAGGCACACTTATTATTTATTGAAACAAGAGAAACTAATTCTTCGAATGTAAAGATCATTAGTTAATTTTAACAGATCTTTGCTAATAACAAAAAATATATCGATAGAGAAGACGGAAAATATTAATTAAGAGGAGTTTATTACTTTAGACCCAGAGTTAGGACAAGATTTTTTTTTTGTTACACCCTCCTCAACATTTTGCTTATAAAAAAAAAAATGACAGTTATTCCCAAAAAGTACTAACTTGTTTTTGGCGTGATTCAAGAAAACAGACCAAGAATATAATTACAACGGCTTTGGAAGTGAAAATAATGATATTTTAGAGTTATCGACTTGTAAAATAAGTTAAAAATTAAAAGCAACACTATTTCATACTTTAAAATTTGCCCTATTCCTCCAGACTTTTTTTTTTCAGTTCTTTCCGAACTTTCTAAGTTTTAAGAAGTTATTTTTAGCGAGGTAATGAATTTACTTCAAAGAGATTTTCGAAAGACAAGTTGCAATATTTTTTTTTAATTACTAATGTCCCTCAAACAAATCATGATGACAACTACTCTAACATGTTATGCGATTGTATTATGTATACAGACATCTTAAGTAGTTCGAGATTACAAACCAGCGACCCAACTAGGTTTATAACACTGTCTTTTGAGTAGATTAGGGTTCAAGTACACCTTACCTGACCAGGTAATGTCAAGCTGAGACAATGATTCCTTTCAAATCATTCATTTTCCTTGTTTATTCCTATTCGCCTTTTCTCAAAGAGTTCCTTTCTTGCTTTTCAATATGGCAGCTTGACGCATGCGCCCTGGCCGCCACAGCTTCCGTGCAAATTTCTCAAACCGGCAAAAGGCGAAGATTTTGGGAAAAAGAACAAAGTTTCTGATTTGCCTCCAGTTTCCCCTCTCTGGATATTGTCGATGACAAGTAGCGATTTAATGTCGAACATTTAATGAGGAAAAAAAACAAAAACAAAAACAAGAAATAAGAACCCGGAAAAAGTCGGAGTAGTTGACGTCACCGGAAGTGACCTCTTCGGAAACGACCAGGTCGTCTGAACTTACTCTTTTTCCTTGTTCACTTTTGGAGGATTCAACCGGAGCATTTATCTCCGATCATTTTATTTAAAAATATCTCAATATTTAAGCGCTGACAATTACACTAAATAAATTGGATTTTTTTTGTATCCGTGTGCGTCCATCTTGAAGTCCCAGTTTGAAATCTTTCATGTAAATTTAAAAAAATACTTTTGTTTGCAGTTTTTTGCTCAATAATTTCCTCCTGTCTTTTAGTTCCCTGAACTTAAAAAAATACGAGTAAATAAAATTTTACGCTAATGACTAGACAAGGTGAGGTTTCCTACCACAAGCCTAAAAAATTCTGATGTCTAAGAAGAGTGTTTTGACGCTTTTAAATTTAAAATATTTATGTTTAATTTATTTTAAACTTAAATATTTTTTTAATTATATTCGTATTCATTATTAGTGATTATTAATTTAATTAAAAAAAAATGAATTCTCTCTTCTTTTCTAACTTCGTATTACTTTTTTCCACCTTGAAAAGTAAATTAAAAATAAAATTTAAGAATCAATCTCTAACATAATTTATCTAATTAAAATTTGAAAAAAAATAATAAAATAAAACGATCGTTAAACATTTAAAAAATATTTTTAAAAAAAAGAAAATTGTTCTGTTAAAAATGCATGTGGACTTTTAAAGTCAGAGATGATGCCTCACTTAATTTTCAAAAACACATTTCAGAACATGTGATATTTGACCGTAAAGAGATGTGAACAGAATATAAATCATTTCATAATAAAACACAAAAGAAATCATAGAAATATTTTGATAAAAGTTAACATTGGAATTAAATAAGAGAAAAAAAAATTGAATTATTTTAATAATTTCAATTAATTAAATATTCTCATAATGTTAATAGTGGAAAATTCAAAATTAAAAGAATTTATTTATATACTCTTTATTATTTCAATTTTGTTTATTTTGGTATGATACAGTTTAAACTTTGAGAAAGAGTATATATTTCCCCAACATAACCCTAATACTTAACTAGTCTTGAAATAAAATAAAAAAAAGTTTTGCTATATAATAATAATGATAATAACACCTTACAGAATTTAAAGATTCCATGTTGGTGTGCATGTGGGGTGCATGTTCACATGTAAACAATTAAAGAAGAAGCAAACAAAAACTTGTTTTTATACTACAGACTGTTTAGTCTTTAATTTTTATAGTGACTATAGGGTTACAAAGTTCTCTATATCTCTTTGGGTATATCTATTTTTATTTTTATTTTACTGAAGTTTGGCTAAGTAGTAAGGATAAGCTTCATTATAATGTTTGAGCTCAAGTCAGCTTTGCACAGAGTTAGAACAACTAAAGAAAGGTTTTACTTGCTTCATCAGTAGTTATAATGGTCAGTCTCAAGTCAGCTTTGTGCTGAGTTAGAATGACCAAAGTAAAGGTTGATTTACTTCTTAGATGAAGGTTTTGGAAGAGATGTGCAAACACTATATGTTGGAAAATAGAAAGAGAGTTCAGTTGACCAGGGAAAAGAGATGTTTCCAGTAGGGATCTCTTCATCCACTTCTACTACATCTTGGAGCAAGTGAGAGAAAGAGAGTGGGGAATGAAAACAGTGCCACCTAATGGGCATTTGGCGAAGCCAAGTGGAGTAATAAAATTTCCAGTTCCTTTATTACTAGCATCATGGGAAAATGTTTTTTTTTTTTTTTAAACATTATTATTATTTTATTTATTGATTTTATTTCATTTTCCTACAATTTACTGATATACATAAAATTATGTAATTTAACATATGTTAAGATGAGCAAAATTTTGTCAGTAAGAGTGCTCAATAGATATCTAGACTAATAACTATTATTAGTAATAAATAAAAAGTTCACAATACTTATCTATTACAGACTAAGTTTCACGATGTTAACACCCCTCAGAGTCAGACAAGAATATTGTATTACTGACAGAATATACAGAATGCGATGGATAAATTGTCATCTAAATTACACAAAAATAAAAATAACACTGGCATCTCATTTTAACAGATATATTTATCAAAATTACACAAAAATATCTTTAAATACTATAATTTATTCAATAAAATTGCCATTGACTTCAACCATGGCCTCCAGACGACATCGGAATCTCCAACAACTCTTCTGGATGATCTCCTTGTTTAAGTTGGTCAATGCTGTCATAATTCTTGCCTTCAGTTCATCTTTGATATTACAAGGAGTTTTGTTGGTCTTGCACTTAACTGCACCCCACATATAATAATCAAAGGGTTGCAGTCTTGGGAGTTAGGTGACCAGATATAAGGGGTGATGTGGTTACAGAAATTGTCTGACAGCCATGATTAGGTTCTCCTACTTGTGTGGCATGGTGCAGAGTTCTGTTGCCAAACATAGGGTCTTCCAGTAGCAACCCTTCTTGAACCAGGGCAGCACTACCTTCTGAAGGCATTTCATGTAGACCTCCATGTTGTGTCTGAGGCCCTCACCAACAAATACAGGAGTTCTTTTCTTATCAAAATGATCAGAGTGAGTTTTCTGAACTGCCATAACTTCATAATCACTATTAGACTCATCCAACTCTTTCCGAATCCTCTGCACTGTTCTCAGATTGATGATCAAACACTCTGAAATGAGTTGAGTCTGAGGCCCTGTGGGAAGATGAATAGAAGGATAACATCACCATCACTAGTGATCACTCTAAATACCATGATGCTGATTGGATGTATCATCCAACTGTTTCCGAATCCTCTGCACTGTCTTCAGATTGACACCCAAACACGCTGAAATGTTCGTATTGGAGCTTCTGGCATGAATGCCAAGCAGTACAGCCTGCTGTTTCCAAATTTCTGGCAGAGTGAAATGTGTCATGGTACTATTTTTTTCATAGATGGTACCCAACAGAAACCTACTATACTGTGCAGTTGACAAAATCAAAAACAAAGAACGCGCATGTGCAAAATTAAAAATTATAAAATGGGCACAATTTTGCCATCAAACCCTGTATGTATTTTCATAAAAGCTTATTAAATACTGTAACTAAATTTTTGAATTTAAAATCTTCTATACTGACAACTGTTCTTGGGCACCTCGGCGTGGTGTAATGGTTAGCAAGCTTGTCTCGCTAGAACAATTACAACTGAGTCATGAGTTCGATCCTCACTGGGTGTCCCAGATTTTCAGCCTTGTGCCACATCTAAGCTACACTTGGAAAATCATTAGGGCACCTCGAGGTGGTGTAATGGTTAGCAAGCTTGTCTCTCTAGAACTATTATGACTGAGTAGTGAGTTCGATCCTCACTGGGTGTCCCATACTTTTGGCCTTGTGCCATATCTGAGCTACACATGGAAAATCACTACTGACAACTGTTCATATGTGTGTGAAGAATTAAACACTGAGAGAAAATGCATGGGATTATTAAATTTAAATTTTTAATTCCTTGCATCTGATGTGTCTAGCTTACTTAATTCAGTTTCTTACTGCTTTTACTTTTGCTTTTATCACTGTTGCTTTTAAATACCCCACATTGTAATAGCACTTGTGTTGTTATGAAAGGTGAGATACTGTATGAACTTGGCCCATAAATTTATCATGGCAGACTCAGAAATGAATGCATTTGCAGGTAATTCTATTGTCCAGGTTTTTCTATATTAAAAATCCAAACGTCCAAATTCTGAACAATAATAAAATAAAAAAATAAAAAATAGTGGTATGCCTGTTAAATAAATCATTTGTATTTCCAAACATATGTACATGAATTGAAAGGTGTCAAAAATGAGTAAAAATAGTCTTTTTCATTGAGTTAAGGGTAGTTGGTCCAAAGAAAAAGTTGTAGTTTAGAAAAGACTTTGATTGTTAGCAAAAATTCACTCACCATCCCAGTCAATGAATTAAGTCAGTGTATCTGCTGTTGTTGTTTTAGATGATTCATTTGAAGTGACTAACACATGTTTCTTTAAGCACGCACAGTGGTGGTGGTGGTGGTGTTGAAAGTGATGTAGTTATGTCTCTTGTGTTTGAATGGCTTGGAGACAGTTACATCTCTGCTTCTGAAAGTCAAAACATGCATGTGTTTACAATAAAATTTTTCACAAATATAGGCTTGAGAGAAATAGGGTTTTATTTTTCTCTGATTGGTCAAATATTTCACATGGTGATGTCGGTTTCTAACCAATAGACACTTTGATTTAAACAGTTTGTGTTGGATTGTAGAATCTTTTTGGCATGTTTGTAATATTGTCTGTTATTGGGTAAAAAATAAAGTGGTGTGTTATTGTGTTGGAAAGAAGGTTTATTTCCTATGTACTTACTATATATTTCCACCTTGTTATATTCCATGCTAATAGGAATATATACTTGACAAACACAGTGGTTAAAATAAGTAAAGGTTTATTGTAAAAACCAATACAATTGAGTGATTGATTTTACTTATCAATCTTTTGTTGGATATCTAAAGTTTCATAAGTAAAATCAATCACTGAAGCTGCTCGGCCTGGAGGCCCGGATCATAGCATAGTATCTGTTCGCAGATCGCTCGCTTGGTCGGCCTTCTGGCTGAGAGCTTCACTCGATACTTGCCTGTGTAGGGATTCATCCCTACACTGGTGGTATCATGCCTACGACTAGCTTGGACCGGCTCTGGCCTGGACCAGCTATGACAAGCCAAGACTAGCTTGGACAGGCTAAGACCAGCTATGACTAGCTTAGACCAGCTGCCCGGGTGAAAACACTCGGGTCCCCACGTTAAAAACCGACCTTGTGTCACAACCTGACTCAGTGGTGGGTCAAGTAAATACCTGGATATCTAAAGCTGAGACATATTTCAGATTGTAGGATGTTCTTGCGGTACCTAGTGTTCCAAAGTAGACCCCCATCTAAGTACTGACCCCTGAGTGAGCTCAATACTACATAACTTTGGTGATGAAACAAAAACCAGTATTTTCAGCATGATTTGACCATAGGCACCATATATATATATATATATATATATATATATATATATTGTCATCCACAGACAGACTGTTTCGCTGTATCACAGCTCATCAGTGTGGCTAGACATCTGGTTGCCTTTGGCTGGAATCGAAAACCGGCTGAATTCGCGTCAGTCGGAAATTTTGCCCTGAAGTCGTTGGCGCACGGCAGAGAAGAAGGTGAATTTAAGCGTATTTATTTTTAGATAAACACACAGTGACTGAGAGAACTCGATTCGATTTACCGAAGAGTCTTGCATTATTAGCCGTAATAGTCACTGTTAACAAACCCACACATCCTCCCCAGAGAGCTCAACCGAAATAAATTTTTCAGGAGCATATAACAAAATCGAATCAGTCTCTCTCTCTCTCTCTCTCTCTCTCTCTCTCTCTCTATATATATATATATATATATATATATATAGAGAGAGAGAGAGAGAGAGAGAGATAGATAGACTGATTCGATTTTGTTTTATGGCTAATCAAACTTTTGTAGGTTATTTAAAGCCAGAAAATATTTTTAGATTTTAAGAATTTTGGGGCGATAATAATTCTTTACTGAAACAATAGCTGGAGGAGAACAGGTAGATTCATACCTTTCTCAAGGGTATTTGCACATAAGTGAATATAATGAACCTGACTCGAATTGGAACTCGGCTCTCCAATTTCCAATTCTGAGCCACTATCCATTACATTGCCTGCATATCCAAGCTTACAGCCTCTGGTATTTCTAAGTGGTCACCCATATAGGTACTGACCAGGCTCAACATTAAGCAGTGATCATATGAGAACTGGTGTTTCAATGTGTTATGGCCATAAGCCCCATATATATATATATTAATATATTTTCTGTTTAGATGTTATTTTTATAGATACAAATATTTAAGTAAATGCTCTGCTTATAATAAACAGTATTAATAACATTTACCAGCCTGAATGTCTGAGAAATATTGTAGAAAATATGTATCCTCCAACAGGATTTGAACCTGTATCCTACACAGAACTGTCATTTGGCCTGACACATATTTTCTACAATATTTCTTGTATATTCAGGCTGGTAAATCTAGTTAATACTGTTTATTATAAACATAACCAAAGCATTTACTTAAATATTTTTATCTATAAAAATAATGTATAAACAGAAAATATATTAAAATAATTGTCATACTTAGTTCATTTCATTATATTGCTTTTCAACTGAATTGAATTGAGCTCCCCAGGCCACTGACGTATTTCACATAGAAAACATCAAAATTTCCCTTCCTCTCTGCTGTGTGATGATAGCCTAGGGGTAGAATCTCTGACTGATACCAAATCGGTCAGGTTTCGATCCCGGCTTGAAGCAATCAGACATCTAGCCTCACTGAAGATCTGTGATACAGCGAAACAGTCTGACTGTGGATGACAATATATACTCCCGGAAAAATCTGGTTGAGCTCTCTTGAGAAAAGGGTAATTTTAAAAACAGTAGCTCATACCGCTATTGACGCATTGATCTTCATTGTAGTGAACCATCCTCATTCCCTTCTTATTCTATTGGTGAGATGTAATTTCCACTTGAGCAGCTTCTTTCCACAAACTGCTGCTTTGTGGAACTGACTCCCAAGAGGATGCTTCCCAATCACTACAATCTTAACTTGTTCAAGTCTAGGATTAGCTGTTATCTTCCCCATATATCCCCATAAACAGTACCTCGTAGTCTGTTACCCTGTACCTTGAGTGCCTCTTGGGCCTTGTACAGAGTGAACATCATTGTAAAAAAAGTCATTTCAGGAGGATATTTCTTTGAGATAATTGCAAGTCTGCATGCTTTGTGGAGATTAAGTTTAGAGATGATAGCAGAAACCATGGACAGAGTTATATGCATATTATACAGTAGAAATTGGGTTCTTGGTGGAAAATCAAGCAGAAATACTCCGAAATGAATCAAGAGTAGAACTGGAAGAGAATTTACAAGCAAAGCATTCTCCTTTATCAGCAGCAGAGAATCCCACTTCAAATTGATTGAAAATAGGAGGAATTGAGGACCTATTCTTATTTAACAAAATCTTGGGAAATCTGCTGAATTTTTATCAGATAGCATAGTTATACTCTATGTAAGAATCACTGATCTTAGACTTCAAACAGATTTCAAAATATGAAATTTGTTCTATGCTAAAGTTTGTTTTTAAAGAGTAATTAAAATTTGCTGTCTCTGTTAAAAATTGAAATACAAATAATATAATCAATAAAGAAAAAAATGATAATCCGTAATATATACAACAGACAGGAACTATTAAAAATTCAGATCAATAATGACTATCAAAATATGTAAGATGATTAGAATTTAATGTATTTCAAGGTGAGCTGAATTATTGTCAAGAAAGCGCTCAATAGTGAATGAGAGCAGTAATAGTCAATAAATTAATAAATCGATGAACAAAGCTTTGAAGTCAGTCAAAATATAAATCATCTGAACCTTTATTAATTTACTAGTGTACCCATACCATCAGAAATTACAGCAATTTTTAAAACATATTAATAGTGAAATGCCATGAAACAAAAGTCTTGAAACAATGTACTGCGATTCAATAAAGTGGAGATAAAGAATTCACAACTAAAATACGAGGTCTGAAAAGTAATGGGACTGATGTCACAAATAGTTTATTTCAATTCCAAACAACAAACTACATGGTTTCCCCTTCAAAATAATCCCCCTCGAGTCTAATGCACTTTTCCATCCTGCTCTGTTACACTTCCATTCACTGCTGGAAGGATTCTTCTTGGATATCCCTCAGCTTTGGCCCTCTTGATGACCTCCACAATGGGTCCCTTTGATGATTCCTTTGAACTTGGGGAAAAGAAGAAAATCACATGGAGCAAGAGCAGGTGAATAGGGTGGTTGTTCCAGTACGGCGATGTTCTTCTCAACCAGGAACTGACAGATGGTCAGTGCGTTATGAGAAGTTGTATTGTCATGGTGAAGCAGCCATGATGTGTCCTGCCACAACTTTCATCTCTTCTCATGCACTGAGTGAAGCAAATGCTACAGGATCTCTTTGTTGACTTGTGGCAAGAACTCACTGTAGACAATGCCTCTCACATTGAAGAACCAATAAGTCCCATTACTTTTCAGACAGATCTCACAGAAGCCATTGATCTGTTTAATTAATCCATTATATTTTTCAGATTTCAAAAATTCTGATGAAGACAAGAAAAAATATGTAAAATAATAAGTGTAACTTTACCTCATCTCAAAAATTTGGATACAAAAGAACACCAAAGAGTAGAAATCCCAAAAGACTGTATTAAAGATAACAAGGAAATACTTTTAGATGCCTAATACAATGTGAGGGTCTTAATAATGGAGGGGTGAAAAAATTTTTGTCCTAAATAGGGTGTCTTAAGAAAATTATTTTGATTTATTTATTTTCTACAGCTTGCAGGTTATTTAAAGCCAGAAAATATTTTTAGATCATAAGAATTTCTTTCTTTCTTTTTTGAAGATAATAATGATTTAGTGATACACATCTTACTAATTAACCCATAGCTGGGGAGAAGAGGTGGATTCATACCTTTCCCATGGGTATTTACACGTAAGTAAATATAACAAACTCAAGTGGAATTGGAACTCAGCTCTCCAATTAGCAATTCCAAGCCATTATCCATTACACCACCCGCACATCCAAGGTTACAGCACTTGGTATTATGAAGCAGTTACCAGTCTAGGTACTGACCAGGTTTGACGTTGCTTAACTTCAGTGATTGCATGGGAACCAATGTTTCAACATGATATGGCCTTAAGCCATACCACCTTCACATCCAACTTACTGCACCTGGTATTCCCAAGTGGTCACCCATCTAGGTACAGAGCAGGTTTGATGTGGTCACCTCGAGGTGGTGTAACGGTTAGCAAGCTTGTCTGGCGAGAACATTTACGACTGAATAGTGAGTTTGGTCCTCACTGGGTGCACCATACTTTCGGCCTTGTGCCACATCTAAGCTATGCTTGGAAAATCACCAGAGCAGGTTCGATGTTGCTTAACTTCAGTGATTGTATGGAAAGCAGTGTTTCAGTCCTATATGGTCATAAACGTCTTACAAGAGGATTGTCAGATTGGATCTAAAAAGAGCATAATTAACAAAAAAAAAGGTGCTTTTAAGTTCCAGGAGGAGTCTGAAATTTTCCTAAAACAAAAAAAAAATGTCCCAACCTTCCACTTGGCACCTAAGATTAAGTTTAAAATTGCTGGTTTCTTGTACCATTCCAAAAATTATCTGACTCCTTCAGCCATGTTCTATCTTTACAAGAGTCAGATCAGAGCAAAAATGTAGTTTTTGATGATGTCTGACCAGCTCTTGTGTTGCCATCCTCTCTTGTGTCCACCTTCAATAGTACCTTACATGAGGCTGTCATACCATGTCACATAGTCGAACCATGCCATCTCCCAATGCTTAATAGTGGTGAGGAAGGATTCCTGTCGACCCACAAGACTTGTTCCATACATAGTTGTTGGTTGTAGGGATGTGAATGAACTTTTTCAAGCATTTGTTCTCAAATGTCTGGATCCTTTTTCCTGTCCCAGCCATGTATTCCAGTCTCACACCCACAGAGTGGCTTACCGCCACATCATGTTGAAACACTGGCTCCCGTACGATCACCAAAGTTAAGTAACATTGAGCCTGGTCAGTACTTAGATGAATGACTGCTATGGAGTACCAGGTGCTATAAGCTTGGATGTGCAGGTGGTGTAATTGATAATGATTCAGAATTATTAATCAAAGAGCTGAGTTCCAGTCAGGTTTGTTATATTCACATATGTGCAAATACGCTTCAGAAAGAAATGAATCCACTTTTTCTCCTCCCAGTTATGGATTAATTAGTAAGACTTGTATCACAAAATCATTATTATCTAAAAAAAAATGTGTATTTATTTATATATTTCCTATCCTATCAGTAGTGATAAGGGAGGTAAATCAACTTAAGCTAGTAAACTTATGTGTGATTACTTCCCTTAGTTATTTTAATAATTTTTACAAATAAAATATCTATCTGCATTAAGACAAAAATTAATTTCCAAGCAAAACAATCTGTTTAATTAATCACTTCCTTTACTTCTACATTTCTACAGTTACAGTCTTGTTGTTTAAGCCTTTCATGTGAAGCACTCAGATACCTTTTTCTATTAAGCGATTGTCTTGATTCAACTTGGTCTTGAAATAGTCTTTGTTGTCACTATCTTTGTCATTCTGCTGCTATTTTCTTTCTTCCAAGAGATATTTCAAATTCATTGTTATATTAAACATATAAAATCTTTAGCAAGAAAAGATATTGAACAAAAAAGTGATTTATATAATACCAGGAGTAATCAATGAATCATAGATACAATTGCATTTATTTACAAGTAACAATTACTTTCAAACAAATATATCATAGGATTTTCATTAAGGTTGACACAGAAAATGCACCAGTCACTAGATATTATATTTGAATATGTAAATTATATTCTCCTATTTTTCATTCCTATCTGCTCTCGCTCCGGATCTTCTGTGGCCCCCTTGCCTTGATCGACCCACTGTCTTTCTCTTTCACCACATCCCCTCCCTTGCCACTCCTATCTGCTCTTCCTCTAACCCTTCTTTAACCCCTTGCGTGATAGTGGCCTCCTGCCTTGCTTGGGGTGATACGATTAAAAAAAAAAATAAATAAATTAAAAAAAAAAAAAAATTCAGCACACTTTTACTCTATAAATATATAATTGAATAATGATTAAAAGATGAATATAGTATTTATAGTGTAGGCATAATTACAAATTCTCCTATTATTTAAATACATTTTCATTTTACATTGGTATCCAAGACTCAACACAATCTTGCTCTGTAAATGTAGAATTAAATTGAAATAGTTCCCTGTTTTACATTGGTATTTGCATTTAAGATTTTGTTCAGAAAACATCATAAAATGGAAAATCCTCTTGAAGAAAGGCGGAGATTATAATGAGAGCAAAAACAAAGGCAGCAATTACGCCTATCTCAGGATCAGATACAGGCATGCCAGGAGGTTGATAGGCAAAAATATTCACAGGCATGCAGGAATGTCATGAAGTAATAAGAGCACAAGCCAGGAGACGTGATGCTCTGAGGCAAACTAAAGAGGGTACTAGAAGAGCAGATCTGTGAGAGAGAGAGAGTGAGGGAGCAGTGCAAAGTAGACAAAATGAAAGAGATGAAGAAGCTCGTGCCATGGCTCTAGATATCTCCAAAGTATTTGATAGGGTTTGTGTTGTGTCGGAAACCTACCACCCCTCTTGAAGATGAACTTGACTGCGTCTGTGAACAAAGACTTTAAATAGTGGCATGTCAGTTGACACGGGGGAGACAGGGAGACAGAGAAGTTCTTGGCTGAGCTAGTTATTGACTACTCAGGTGATTTCTGTACCTTTTTACCAACCTATTAAAACCCTTTTTATTGTTACGTGTTATTTGGCGTTTGTCTCTACTAACCCCAAATCAACATCATAACAGTTTGGCATGCCAGCCTTCTTCGCAAGTTGACATGAGGGAGACAGGGAGACAGAGAAGTTCTTGGCTGAGCTAGTTATTGACTACTCAGGCAGTTTCTGTACCTTTTTACCAACCTATTAAAACCCTTTTTATTGTTACGTGTTATTTGGCGTTTGTCTCTACTAACCCCAAATCAACATCATAACAGTTTGGCATGCCAGCCTTCTTTGCAAGCTTCAGGTCGATTGTTTGACTTAATACAATCATTCCTGTCAAACAGTGTATTGAAGGTCGTTCTCAATGGATTCTCCTCCAGCTCCTATCCCTTGAATGCAGGTGTTCCCCAAGACTCCATCCTAGGCCCTACTCTGTTCCTTATATTCATCAACAATCTTTCTGATGTCACAGATTCCCAAATAGGCATCTACATGGATGACACTACAATTTACTCCTGCCTCAAAAACAAATCTAGTGTCGTTGACAAAACTAACCTGGCCATTCGTTTCAAAAAGTACCTCCAATTGGTTGTGAACTGGGGCAGGAATTGGCTGGTTAACTTTAATGCCTCAAAAACAAAACCGCTCTCTATTACTCACCACAGAGAACCATCCCTGCCCCCCATTAGAATGTCTGACGCTCAACTTCTCGAGAGCTTCTCTTCTCACGCTGACTGCTGACCTGAGATGGAACAAATACATCGAGTCAATAGCTTCATCTACTGCAAGGAAAGTTGGCTCCCTGTGCCGCACCAGGAAATTTTTCTCGCCAGAGTCAATCCTTCAAATCTACAAATCAACCATCCGCCCTTGCATGGAGTATTGCTGCCATATATGGTCTGGTGCCCCTTCTGTTTGTCTCAAGGCTCTTGATAAGATCCAGAGACAGATATGTAATGTAATTGGCCCTGATCTGGCATCTCATCTGCAGTCACTCTCTCACAGACGTGCCATCACCACCCTCTGTGTTTTTTACAAATACTTTCATGGTAACTGCTCAGATGCGCTGCTTTCGCTGGTTCCCAGGCTTCATGAAATTAAGCATTCTATTAGGCTGGCATCTCGCTCACACCCTTTCACTGTCAAAACTATTAAATGTAGCCATCTCTTCTACTCCAATAGCTTCATGTCTCACACCTCTCGCCTGTAGAACTCCCTCCCTTTTTCCTGTTTCCCTGATAGCTATAATCTCCAACTATTCAAATGTAATATCAATCGATGTATCCAGATGCCCTGATCTATCCCCTATCCTTCTCTTCATCCTTTCCTCTATCACTCCTATTTGCTCTCGCTCCAACTCTCTGTAACCCCTTGCATGCTAGTGGCCACCTGCCTTGCTTGGGATGAAATGCTTAAAAAAAAAATACAGCTAATGCAAGAAGAGCAGCGATGAGAGAACATGTAGCTCAAAGGATTCAAAATGAAACAGAGGATGTATCTAATCTCTCTCTCTCTCACTCTCTTTCTCTCTCTCTTAGGCTGTCTGTCATTGCTGATGATGATGCTGTTCTTCCATCTCTGTCCATCTTCTGTGGGCTGCCAAATGAGATAGCAGCTCGATCTGCAAATGACATGTCCTTGGGCACAGGTGGCAGGGAAACATGCCCAGTGCGGAATTCGCAGGTTGCAGATGACACTGGTGTTGTCTCCCTTTGAGTGCTCCTCATCTCTCTTCCTCAAAGTGCGCTACTCTGGCATCACAGAGAGACCACCAGCCAATCCGATCATCTTGTAAGGGTCTCCAATTGTGTTGGGTCGATATTGCAGGAGACAAGAAGGAAGAATCTAATTCAAGAAGAGAAAATATACGAATGCGAATGCGAATGGAGGAATGTCTTTGACAAGTAAATAATCTTCTGTTCCCCAAAGCCAATTATGAACAACATAAAATGTGGCAGATAAAAAAATAATCCGTCATTTTTGATGAGACAGGTACACTAGTATTTATATAAATGTACCAGTTACTAATATGTTATTTGCATTGAATCTAAAACTTTGTGTGCAGCAACCTAATGTTATGTGATCTGCACTTGGTGAGTTTTTTTCTTTAATTCAACTAATGGTAGTAACACCATGCTTGCTTTACTAATCGCACGCAGGTCAGCAACAACAGGAGTGTTCTCTCTTGGTTGCAATCCTGGGTAGGTTTTTTTTTTAAGAGAGATCAGTAGTTTCCCATGCAGCATATCTCTCCTTTACATGCCAATAATGTTATCCATGGAAAAGGCAGAGGTTGATAATGCCTGGACCACTGTTTGTGCAGGAGTTTCCAGAATAGTATTTGATGCAACATCAGACTTTCTTTGGGACACTGGCTCCAGATATCACTCTC
This sequence comes from Acanthosepion esculentum, assembly GCA_964036315.1. Lineage (NCBI taxonomy): Eukaryota > Metazoa > Mollusca > Cephalopoda > Sepiida > Sepiidae > Acanthosepion > Acanthosepion esculentum. The sequence continues at coordinate 73,698,878 of OZ038511.1, read as the reverse complement.
AGAGTTTATTCTTGAAGCATTTTCAATGATTGGTAATGTCTGCAAGACAAAAGAAATTTGAAATCAGACCTATTTTTGTCTTAGATGGACTGCCTTCCCAGGCTAATGAGTCTGTGCAGGAGTTTCAGAATAGTATTTGATGCAACATCAGACTGTCCTTGGGACACTGGCTCCAGATATCACTCTTAGAGTTTATTCTTGAAGCATTTTCAATGATTTGTAATGTCAGCAAGACAGAAGTTTGAAATCAGACCTATTTTTGTCTTAGATGGAATCCCTTCCCAGGTTTATGAGTCTGTGCAGGAGTTTCCAGAATAGGGTTGGATGCAACATCAGACTGTCTTTGGGACATCAGCTCAAGATATTATATTTATTCTTGAAGCTTTTTCCATGATTAGTAATGTCTGCAAGGCAGTAAAATTTTGAAATCAGAGATTATTTTTTGTCTTGGATAGGCTGCCCTCCCAGGCTAATGAGTTCTATCTCCCCAATTTAAGTATTACTCCTTCCATTTCATATTTACATCATGCATTTTAAAAGCCTACTCCAGTGAAAACAACCTGTAGATAATCTCAACTGCCTGCAGTAAATGCCAACAGTGCACCAGGCAATATGGTAATGACTACTGGCTCCAAATCCGCTTCCACGTACAGAGTGCAGCAGGCAGGCAACATCAAGGGGATGTTCTGTTCCTTGAAAAGAAAACTCAAAAGGAATGTTAGGAGTGCATATTGTAAACAAGTGCCTGTTATATTCATCAGTAAAAAAGACAGACTAACTGTGAATCCATCATCTAGTTCTTACAACCCAACTGTAATTAAATACATCTCGAAAGACAAAATATATATATATATATATATATATATATATTATAAATATACATTTTTCTCATCAGTAGAATGATTCAGTATAAAACTCAACTCTGAAGATTATGCTGTGCATGTTCAGTTTGAGGCTCTTACCAACAAATTCAAGAGTTCTTTTCTTATCAGAATGATCAGTGTGAGTTTTCTGGGCAGCTGCACCTTTGTAATCACCATTATACTCATCCAATAATTTCCAAATCCTCTGCACTGTTTTCAGATTGACACCCAAACACTCTGAAATGTTTGTATTGGAGCTTCTCAGGGCAAAAGGCCAAGCAGTACAGCATGCTGTTTCCAAATTTCTGGCAGAGTGAAATGCATCATGGTACTCTTTTTCTCACAGATGGTGCCCATACTGTGCAGTTGACAAAATCGAAAACAAACAATGTGCATGTGCGAAATTAAAAATATAAAATGGTGACAATTTCCCCATCGCACCATCTATCTATCTATCTATATATATATGTATGTATGTATACATGAGCTAAAGATCAAATACAGATTGGGATCTGACAGGATGTGATAAAATGAAGAACAAACAAATAGGAAACATATATCAACCTAACATGTTTCACTTTTATTAAAGTTTCATCAGAGATTGAGAGAAACTAGACAAAAAACAGAAACTCTGATATTTTCAATTTTGTTTGGGTCAGTTCTCATTGGTCAGTCATGTATCCCGTGCATTAAAATCATATATAATTCTATGTGTATCTAGGTTTTCAAAGATTCTTGTATGTCTAAGTGGGCATTTAGATGGTAATTTGTATTCGTGATTGTGCATGTGTATTTGTCTAGTGGGAGTTCTAATGTCTTCACCACTGTGCAGTCAGCCAGCGCAAATGGGGTGTCTTTTCGTTCTAATCTATGGCTGATCTTTTTCAACATGTATTCTTTGTAATAGATAGATATAAGTTAGATTCTTTAAGAATGGATTCAAAGAAACATGGTGATGTAATGTAATGTTTTAGTTGTGTTTATAGTTGGTAATAATGTTATTATTAAGTTTTCAAAGTATTTTCTCAGTAAAGAATTATGTTCTTTCTTAATTATTTTTTTTTATAGCGAGGTTCACACTTTACAAGGCCCAGGGGCCACTCAAGGTAGAGGGTTATGTTTGGAGGCCATTTGTGTGTATAGGAGTGGAAGATAATAGTTAACCCTAGCCTTGAACAGGTTAAGATTGCAGGAATCAGGGAAGCATCCTGTTGGGAGTCAATTCCACAAGACAGTGGTTTGGGGGAAGAAGCTGTTTGAGTGGAATTTACTTCTCATGAAATACAGGGGGAATATGGGTGGTTTGTTAATATGTAAGTGGCATGGCATGTTCTTGCTGTGAAGGTTTGACTTGGCAGGACCAGGGAAAGTAGTTCATCTGAGTACTTTCTGTGGAACAGCTTTAGAGCAGCAAGAGGCTTACCCCATCCTGTCTGTGGGAGAGAAATTGAAGGGTGGAGAATAATTTGTCAACAACAAAGGGAGTCATTAGTGTAATCAAACTTACATTCAGCATCGTTTCAATGCAATACAAGAGAGTTATACACACAAGGTGGTACTGAGTATTTGGCTCAACCTACTTCACAAAATATGATCAAAGAACAATGTGAACAATGCTCTTAAAATGTGAAGCACCAATTTACAGAATCATGGCTCTCTTTTGTTTTTGTCGTTGTTTTATTTAGATCATCGATTTATATGATCACTGACCAAACAATTTCAACAGGTAGTAAGAAATTTTCAAGGTGTTAACTTCAAACTGTCATGAAGCGAAAAGCAGTCAGTGAAAGACAACAAAACAGTCAGTGAAGGACAGTTGGCAAAAGACATTCAGCAAACCAGATCCTGTCTCGATCAACAGCTTAGACACATGTTACAATGACAACACGTCAGTCAGTGATGATTAATCTACATACAAAGCTCTGCTGAAAATAAGTCCTATATCACCTCTTTTCGTTCACTGTGTTTTTAAATTACTGCTATTGCATACAATCAGTCAGCAGTCACACACATTTCATTAGCTTGTGCTTCACACACACATATTAGTGTACCATATCACTTGATTTCCTCACTTGTAACAAAAACATTTTGAAACTTTGCAGACTCACTTGCGACAAATTATTTTGAACAATCAAACTATTGGTCTTTTCATGGCCACAACAAGGAACATTGAGTTTTAATACGTAAATACACGTATCTGTCTGTATATTTAGCTTGGTCTTCTTCCTTTTCTGTGAAGATCATTTCCTTGTGTTGTATAAAAAACTGTGTTGTATTTGTGGACACAACATTTGGTTTTTATTTTTCCTCCTAAAATTCGGGTAGACTGCCCTCTCCCCCCAATTTCGTTTTGCTAAGGCAATAAAATATGTTGTTCTTAGTTGTACAATATTGCTTACAATTTCATCCCTATATTCTGTTCAAGAAAATTCTCATGAACAATAATATTAATCTCTTTTTAAATACTAATTAGTTTTGCTGAGGCAATAAAATATGTTCGTAATAATATTGCTTGTAATTTAACCTCTATATACTTTTTAAAAAAAACTTCCACAAACACCAATATTATTCCACATACTTTCTATTTAGTTTACTCTATCACTTAATCACAGCATAAAATGGCAATGCCACTACATATTGTAAAAAAAAGTCCTGCAAATATCTGCTCTGGTTATATGAAGTGCCAAAGCTACCCTTTGATTTCAATGTCATGACGATTGTCAAATTACTATCAAATTGGGCCATAGTAACTAAGCAACAGCTAGCAAATTTGATTTTGTAAGGCTGGTGGCAAAATAGTAAAGCTAAAAGGTTTTATATGACATGCAGTTGTTGCTTAGAACGTGGCCATACATTAAGGAATGTTATTTATAAACAGGATTGTCTCATTTTGTTTTTCAATTGGCCATGCACTCCTTTTTCTCTCTCTTCGTATTTCTTTGTTGATGAGATATGAGGACGATCCTTCCAACATCCCGAATATAGGTGCAAAATCTTTGTCACAGTTGGCAAGCGTATCTATAAGAAAGAAACGCTATTTTAAATACATTTACATACCCACATATTAAAACACACTGAAACTTTATTTTTTTACCCAGGACAGACAATATTTACAAACATGTCAACCATCATGAATATGACAATAAACTACATCCAAAAGCCTGTCCTGAATATGACAATAAACTACATCCAACAGCCCGTCCCGTGTATGAAAATAAACTACATTCACGTCCTGGATATGACAATAAACTACGTACAAAAGCCCATCCACTGATCCGTCCTGGGTATGACAATAAACTACATTTGCGTCCAGGGTATGACAATAAACTAAATCCAACTGCCTGTCCTAGGTATGACAATAAACTTCATCAAACGGCGCGTCCTGGGTATGAGAGTAAACTACATTCACGTCCTGGGTATGACAATAAATTACATCCAACAGCCTTCCCTGAATATGACAATAAACTACATCAAACAGCCCATCCTGGGTATGACAAAAAACTACATTCATGTCCTGGATATGACAATAAACTACATCCAACAGACTGCCCTGGATATGACAATAAATTACATCCAACAGCCCGTCCTGGGTATAAGAATAAACTACATCCAACAGCTCGTCCTGAATATGACAATAAACTACATCCAACAGCCCATCCTTGATATGGGAATAAACTATATCCAACAGCCCGTCCTTGATATGGGAATAAACTACATCCAACGGCCCCTACTGGGTATGGCAATAAACTACATCCAACAGACCTACCCGGATATGACAATAAACTACATCCAACGACCCGTCTTGGATATGACAATAAACTACATCCAAAAGCCGGTCCTGGTTATGAAAATAAACTACATCCAATGACCCGTCCTGGATATGACAATAAACTACATCCAACAGCCCGTCCTGGATATGACAATAAACTACATCCAATGGCCCGGCATTGGTATGACAATAAACTACATCCAACATCCCGTCTTGGGTATGAGAGTAAACTACATTCACTTCCTGGATATGACAATAAACTACATCCAACGGCCCATCCGGGTTATGGCAATAAACTACGTGCAACAGCCCATCATGCATATGACAATGAACTACATCCAACAGCCCATACTGGGTATGACAATAAACCACATCCAACAGACCATCCTGGGAATGTCAATAAACTACATCCAACAGCCCGTCCTGGATATGACAATAAACTACCCCCAACAGCCCGCCATGGATATGACAATAAACTACATCAAAGGGGCCGTCCTGGGTATGACAATAACCTACTTCCAACAGCCCGTCCTGAATATGACAATAAACTACATCCAACAGCCCGTCTTAGGTATGACAATCAACTACATACAACGGCCCGTCCTGGATATGACAAGAAAATACATCCAATGGTTCGTACTCGGTATAACAATAAACAATATCCAACAATCTGTCCTGAATATGACAATAAACTACATCGGACTGCCTGTCCAGAATATGACAATAAACTGCATCCAACGGCCCATCCTGTATATAACAATAAACTACACCCAACAGCCAGTCCTGGATATGACAATAAACTACATACTACGGCCTGTACTGGGTATGACAATAAACTACACCCAACAGCCCGTCCTGGGTATGACAATAAACTACATCCAACGTTCCGTTCTGTGTATGACAATAATCTACATCCAACAGCCTGTCCTGGATATGACAATAAACTACGTCCAACAGCCCCCCCCCCCACTTCATTAATTTGAATGCCTGGCTCAAGGTACAGGCAACTTGGGTATTTTCCTGGAGTTCCATCTTGCTGCCATGTCGTATGTTTAGGATCTTCCAAAACTAAAGCTTATAAAAACATGCTTGCAGTTATCCATGGCTCAAGACAGATTAAATTTCTTGGTTATTTTGCCAATAGAAAATGATCTTGTAAAGAAGATAGGTATAGAATATGTTATGAAAAGATTTGCAGATCTAAAGGCCAAAAATGTTTTAGGTAGGATAATGAATGTTTTCTTTAGCTTGTATTAAGTTGTATATTGTAATAAATTATTCTACATTTTCAGTTTTTCTCCTTGTGGAAATTTTCGGGCTGTCACTGCTTATTTATTATAATGAATGATTGACATGTCACTTGGCTTATTTAAGAGGATTCTTTAATGTAGAAATCAGTTAAAGCTAGGAAATTGTCATTTTTATCAGGCAACAAAAATAAAACTTGATGGAACCTACACTCAAATGCTAAGAGCTATACTTAACATCTTCGTCCTGGGTATGACAATAAACAACATCAGTGTCCTGGGTAAGACGATAAACTACATCCGACAGCAAGGCTTCTGATCAGCAGGTTTTGAGACGCGTGGAACTACATCTTAATTGCTGCTGTTCCCAGGTCCACCCTGACCTGGGGTGGTAGCACCTGTTAGGGCCCAAACTGGGGACAAAACACTAGGAAAATATAAAAATAGGTTTTAATACCAGTAATAACTTTTTTGAGGAAAAATTTGTAGTAAAAACAGAACCAGTGAATAAACTTATACCAAAACTTTATTGAACTTTGCTCTGACTACTCGCCTACTAACGGATATAACAGGGTGCTTTTTATACCTCCTAGATCGTAAGGGGAGGTAACTGATGATTTATCAGTACAAAATTATTACCAGCAATACATTTTTTAAGAAAATGAATATTACTAGCAATACGTTTTTGGGGAAAAAAAAATATTAGCAACAATACATTTTTGAAAAAAATATTATTATCAATAAAAATCTTGTCAGCATTAAATAACCCATTGAGGTGTTGATATGCTGTAAAACAAACCAAACCAAACCAAACCAAACCTTAACATATCTCGGAGATAACATCCAATTAAATCACAGCTATATGGACCTAGCCCTGATATTTCTGCAATATCACTGAAACCATTTAATGAAGTCTTCACTTTGTCAAATGGTTCTTCTTCTTCTTCTTCTTCTTCTTCTTCTTCTTCTTCTTTATGTGCTGTATTCCTTCATGGCTCTCCACAATTTCCTGTCCTTCATAGTTCTTTTCGTCTGTTTTCCATCTCTCCTAAACCTTGTTCTGTCCTTCATTTATTCAAAATCACTGGGTAGGCTATACATTGTTTTCCTCTGTCCTTCTTGCCTTCTATCTGTCCTGTGAGTATCAGATTTTGCAAGCCACCTTTCCTTACTATGTGCCATAGAAATTTCAACTATCTCTTCCTGATGTTAAGTATAAGGTCCCTTTTGTTTCCATCTTCTCCAAAACTTTGATGTTGCTCACATATTCAGTCTATGGTATCCTCAGCATCCTTCTGTAGAAGCACATTTCGGTTGTTTCAAATCTCTTCTTTGAGGAGATTGTCCAGCATTCACTTGCATATAGGAGGGCTAATATCACATAATAGCTTAGGTTTCTTAAGTTATTCCTTGTACATAGTTTTATACTCTTAGGGTAAAGGTATGTTTTTTTGATATATAGATCATGAAATGTATTGTTGGTAATTTTACTATAAAAATGTATTTTTATATTTTTTAGTGTTGCCTTGCTTGTCATTTTGCTATAAAAACCTATTATTGCTCATTTTATTATAAATTATACTGTTGATTTTTGTTTGGGGGTTCACTATTTGCCCTAACATGTGCTACCACTCTGGGTCAGGGTGGACCTGGGAACAGCAGCAATTAAGAAGTGGTTACACTCTTCTGAAACTTTCGAATCTTCTGATTGGTGGCCTTGCTGCCAGATGTAGTTTATCGTCATACCCGGATGATTTCCTTGTAGGAAAATAGCTAATATTACCGTTACCATTATCATAAAGAAATGACAAAATTTTTTTAAATGATACATAATTTAAATCAGCATGATACAGATCTAAAAGTTATCTCCCTTTAATTTTCTAACTCTAGCTTTTTTGGCTGAAATGAACCATTTGACAAAGTGACGATTTGATTGGATGGTTTCAGGGAAGCCATTTTTCAGGTAAATGACATTCACAGTTATGATTAACATCTTCTTTATCAATTAATCAGATTGAAGCAGGACACAAAAAAAATGGCCCCAAAAACTTGATGGAACCTACATTCAAATGCTAAGAGCTATACTTAACATCTTCATCCTGGGTATGACAATAAACAACATCAGTGTCCTGGGTAAGATCTTCCCGGATCTGCAGAAATGTTGAAAAAGATAAATATTTTTGTGTAAAATGCTTTTTGATTATCTTTAGGATGCAAACTTATTGATGTACCAAGATATTCACAACAGTCTACCCCAGTGAGCGAAATAAAGGATTCAGTTTGACATTCCAACCACCTGAAGAAGGCTGGAGCATACAACGGCTGAAATGTTGTAATAAATACGGCGACAAAGATGAGGACAATAGTCCGAATAATGTAAATAGTGATTATTGTCATTGTATATCCCTGAAAAGAAAATATAAGTGTTATTTCAAATGACGTTCTGCTTCTACTTTTCCTTCAGAAAATAACATTTTCATGTTTCATTTTAAAAAGATGTGTTGCAGTTGTTGCTAAATGTTTGGAATCCTGACATTTAGATAGCAACTAAAACCTGGGTAGACAGATCCCAACAAGACCACTTAGAATCAATTTGCCGTACAAGTTAAATTAATCCAATGAAGAAAAACACAAATCCTTTTTTCTGTCTTCGTCTATTCATTTAACTCATTCTCCAGCCGTATGCTGACTGTTTGTTCACAATACCAGTTACAGATTACTTCAATATCTTTTCCATGTAGATGAAGCTTTTTAACATTTCAAGTTCTGTATCTGTCTATATTTCTGAGATGAGGTATTATGTTCACTATTTACATTATTCCGACTATAGTCCTCATCTTTGTTGCCATATTTATTACAAGGTTTTGGCCATTCAGTATCTGTCTGTATTTCTGAGATGAGGTATTATGTACACTATTTACATTATTTGGACTATTGTCCTCATCTTTGTCGCCATATTTATTACAAGGTTTCGGCCCTTCAGTATCTGTCTGTATTTCTGAGATGAGGTATTATGTTCACTATTTACATTATTCCGACTATAGTCCTCATCTTTGTTGCCATATTTATTACAAGGTTTTGGCCATTCAGTATCTGTCTGTATTTCTGAGATGAGGTATTATGTACACTATTTACATTATTTGGACTATTGTCCTCATCTTTGTCGCCATATTTATTACAAGGTTTCGGCCCTTCAGTATCTGTCTGTATTTCTGAGATGAGGTATTATGTACATGATTTACATTATTTGGACTATTGCCCTCATCTTTGTTGCCATATTTATTACAAGGTTTTGGCCATTCAGTATCTGTCTGTATTTCTGAGATGAGGTATTATGTACACTATTTACATTATTTGGACTATTGTCCTCATCTTTGTTGCCATATTTATTACAAGGTTTTGGCCATTCAGTATCTGTCTGTATTTCTGAGATGAGGTATTATGTACACTATTTACATTATTCGGACTATTGTCCTCATCTTTGTTGCCATATTTATTACAACGTTTCGGCCGTTGTACACTCTGGCGTGGTTGGAATGTCAAACGGGGTAGACTGTTCTAGTTCCACGTGCCATGTCTAATGGATGTCAGTTATCAGTTATCTCCTGTTAATTCACCTGCCTTAACCAGGTATTGAACTCACAATTCTTTGGGTCCTATCATTGGATCTAACCAACGCCTTTATGCACTGTCCCATGTGTCCTGTGTATGAACTTCTGGGACTTATAAACTTAATGTCTTCAGCAGACATTTTTTACCAGTGCTCATATTGCAATTTTTGCTGTTATCATTGCATGTTTTTTACCAGAGCTCATATTGCAATCTTCGTTGTTCTTATTGCTTTTCTCTGACACTCCTTATTACTGGTTCCCATATTTTTTCATTTCTATGTTTGGTTGGCTCAAGTTCTTTGTGTCATACTTTATTAAATGCCTTTGCAATCTATGAAATATAGGTAAAAATCTTTCTTCATTTTTACTGCTTCTTATGATTTCATTCCGATCATAATAAAAATGATAAACTGAGTCAACGGACATGCGCAGAAGAAGTCTAGGCATGTCAGAGTTCACAGATAATAAACTGGTCAGCAGAACACACAGGAAAAATCAGGAACGGTCAATATTTCAAAGAAAGGTAAGCTGTGTGTTCATGAAAGTATAATGTCTGCTAATGAGGATTGTTGGGTGTAGAAAATGCCAATGTGCTTGGGAGAGGATTGGTAAGTGACCAGCATGATTGCTTTGAGGGTTAGATGCTGAAGAATTCAGGAGAAAATTGGTATTGCAACAAGAAATGACTGTAATGCATAGTAGATGCCAGAAACGGTTGGTTGTATGCAGAAGATATCGAGGCCATTGACGAGTGTGGAAAACCCCAGAACAAATGGTCCTTCATTGTGGGTGTGGACAAACACTGAAGATACCAGAAAGAGATGTCATGGCTGTGAGTGCAGGTACCTTTGAGAAGTGCTGTAGAGACTGGAACAAAAGCTTGAGTGCTGAGAGTGCAGGATACTGTTGAAAAGTGTCATAGATACCAGAACGAGAGGTTGTGTGCTGCGTCATGCAGTCAGGGGGGAAGAAAACGAATTTGCCCTTAAAAGGACAAATGGTAACCAGGCAGTCCATGGGCTGTACATGGGCTTGGCTGATACAGCAGGACCCCATAGCAAACCATGGGACATACCATTTAGAGATGACCTACTTCTAAAGGCAGTGAATTACACAGTAACCTGGTGAAAAATATTAGGAACCTTTAAGATTGCAACCGAGTATATGGGAAGACGGCATCAGTGTCACTAAACAACCCTAAGCTCTCATCTAGCTAAAAGTGCATCAACTGCATAATCCGGGTCACTGTATAGCATAGAGAGATAACCTATCCTCTAAGGAGGTGATCTTTTAGGGCTGCTGATTTTATGGTATTGAGGGTGTTACAATGTATGACAAGTATCATACCAATTTCTAGTCATAATAAAAAAATAATAAATTACTCAAGATTAAAAACTATACTATGAAAAAGACAGGAGTAGTATTTAGATTATGTTACCATAATCAAGTATCTTAAAAAATATCATAGTGAATTATTAAATTTAAATACCTGTTTATGGTCACATAGAAAAGGGTTTTACAGAAAAGGGATGTTATAACAAAGGCAAGGTCACGAGAAATAGATCATCAGCCATGACAAAAATGAACAGAGTAGTGGAATGCTACAATGATATGTAAGATAGATTCTAGATAGAAAAATTGTCTAGTACAGTGGACCAACATTCTTAGCAGGAGCAAACCTAGCAATGGATTCAGTATAGTCTTTCCATTTCATGTTCGTCCGAGAATGTGCAACGTGTCACTCTCTTGGAGGTTAGTACTATAGTCATGCAGATGGAAGGTAGAAAGGGGTCACTCAGATGATTAATAGAGAGCAGGTTTGGTTTGGAGGCATTAAAATTAATGAGCCATTCTTTGCCCCAGTTAACAACAGACTGTAGGTCATTTTTTACATCAGCTGCCAATTTGACCTTATCGATATGATCAGACTTACTACCGAGACAGGAGTAAATGATTATATAATCAGCATAGACCCCAAAGTTGAGAGTTAATGCAATCAGGAAGTTTGTTAATGATAATTAAAAACAAAACAAAGTAGAACAAAGGATAGTGCCCTGGGGGAACACCTGCATTAGTACTGTTGTGGACCCGATAGCGGTGCAGATCTGGCTTACGAAAATAAGGCCTTGTGCCAGACGCTACACACTACTACCGAATCCACAGACAAAGTAAAAAAAGGAAAATATAAAGACGTGCTCTTTCCACCGTACAAACGTACAAAGTGAAAAGAAGTAGACAGGCAAAACAACGAGAGGTTAAGAACAAACATAGATTTTTATTAAGAGTTTAACAAGTAATATGTCTTCAGTGAGGACCTTCAGTAAATGTACTGGAAATGTAGTTGAAGAAGAGTTCAAGTAGATTAGTAAATTGTCTTCAGTGAAGACCTTCAGTAAATGTACTGGAAATGTAGTTGAAGAAGAGTTCAAGTAGATTAGTAAATTGTCTTCAGTGAAGACCTTCAGTAAATGTACTGGAAATGTAGTTGAAGAAGAGTTCAAGTAGATTAGTAAATTGTCTTCAGTGAAGACCTTCAGTAAATGTACTGGAAATGTAGTTGAAGAAGAGTTCAAGTAGATTAGTAAATTGTCTTCAGTGAAGACCTTCAGTAAATGTACTGGAAATGTAGTTGAAGAAGAGTTCAAGTAGATTAGTAAATTGTCTTCAGTGAAGACCTTCAGTAAATGTACTGGAAATGTAGTTGAAGAAGAGTTCAAGTAGATTAGTAAATTGTCTTCAGTGAAGACCTTCAGTAAATGTACTGGAAATGTAGTTGAAGAAGAGTTCAAGTAGATTAGTAAATTGTCTTCAGTGAAGACCTTCAGTAAATGTACTGGAAATGTAGTTGAAGAAGAGTTCAAGTAGATTAGTAAATTGTCTTCAGTGAAGACCTTCAGTAAATGTACTGGAAATGTAGTTGAAGAAGAGTTCAAGTAGATTAGTAAATTGTCTTCAGTGAAGACCTTCAGTAAATGTACTGGAAATGTAGTTGAAGAAGAGTTCAAGTAGATTAGTAAATTGTCTTCAGTGAAGACCTTCAGTAAATGTACTGGAAATGTAGTTGAAGAAGAGTTCAAGTAGATTAGTAAATTGTCTTCAGTGAAGACCTTCAGTAAATGTACTGGAAATGTAGTTGAAGAAGAGTTCAAGTAGATTAGTAAATTGTCTTCAGTGAAGACCTTCAGTAAATGTACTGGAAATGTAGTTGAAGAAGAGTTCAAGTAGATTAGTAAATTGTCTTCTGTGAAGACCTTCAGTAAATGTACTAGAATTATTAGTTGAAGAAGAGGCCAAGTAGATTGTCTTCAGTAAGGTACTGGAAATATTGTAGTGAATGAGAATAGATCCCGCGCCAAAATTCAAATCCAAGATGACTATGGCGGGAAGGAGTTCTTCGAGAAGAAAGGTTCAGAAAGTCAGTTGTAATGCATAGTAACATACGGCAGGGAAAAATACTCACTGCGAGAGTTTATGATTGTGAGTGTATGTAGTTCTTTTTAAAGTAACAGGTTCTGAGAGTACAGTTCGAAGAATGTGAAAAATGCTCGTTCATCAGGTTGGAAGTTTTTTGAAAGTTGAGCGGCTCGCTAAAAGATGTTCGCTTCTGTCATGAAGGTGACGACCGTGTCGTATGTATTAAGATAAAGCGACGAGCCCATGAGGTCTAGGCAAGGTTTTGCCAAATAAAATTCTCTGCCAGCATCTATGGGTTCATCGGCGAGAGAATAAGGTGAGCCTGCCCGGCCAGGTCAAACGACCTGGGGCGACTAATTTTGAAAAGCCAAATTTGCCGTGACGTCAGCGCAAAAGCGCGCAAAAAAATGAATTCTTCCTCATCTTTGGCTAAGACGACGGTTTACTACTATAACCGGCCGAAAGTGAGAGGAAGGGGTGAAAATGTCGCACGTGCGTCAAAGTGAAGGTGGGGGGTAGCGTGAATCCCACAGTACAAATGGATCTAGAAGAGTCATAAATCAGGATAATTTTCATGTTACAATTTGATAAGAAAGACTCAATTCGTTCAAAAATTTGTCTAGAGACACCATACGTCAATCGCTATCTACTATCTTCCTGATTAATTTTCTACTGTTCTCACTCCTTAATAATGTTTCTCTTTTCTAACTCTTTTGCGCCTTCTTTTTGCTTGCTTTGCTTGGCGTGAATTCTATTAAAAAAAATATCTTTCAATGAAAGTTTTAGAGATGTAAAAGAATTTCTATGACAATGGGGATTTCACTAGTTTAATAGGCAAATAAATAATCATTTAGCATTATTTTAGACAGTATATTGAAATAGTGTTCAATATTATTAAACACTCTGTCTCTTCTTTTTCTTTTCTGCAAATCATGCTCTCCTGGAAGTATTATTATTATTGGTAGCCTAATTTTAGGTGACTGAAAAACAAATTTACATATTTTTCTTTGTTATTCCTGTAGTCATTAACATATTAAATATGCATAATGTTGCACCTCCAAAAACATAAAAGATATTTTCCCATGCACAGACAGATATAGTCAGGATTAAAGCATTAAACTCAGGCATTTAGACATGATAATGTAATTAATGCGCAGACATAAGTTTCAGTAAAATAACAAAATCAGCATAGCAGAATTAAGGATTCAACATATGACTAATAAAAAGAAAAATCAGAAATCCAAAATTTTCCTTAAGTTGAGCCTATTTCTACTGATATAAGCAGATGAGAATTAGCATTTATACAGATAGTGGAACAACACATCTGCATGACACACCGGTGCCACAAATTTCACCCACTACATCCCAGACAAGGCATTTAACACAAGAACTAACACTCCACTGATAGATTAGTTTGTAAGTACGAGCCTCACATACTAAAACCAAATATGCTCCCAAAATTGTGTGATTATGACCAATGCTTGTCATTCCCACAACAAACTAATTGCTCTGACACTCATCCTTTTTCTTTTCCACAGCACCAGTATTCCACCTAATAAATAGTTGTTATTGTTTATTCTATAAATCCATTTTTGTATTTATTCATGTTTCTGAAGTTAGAGGCTTTGCTAGCTTAGGGCTGACAAAACAAATTATAGCTATTGTACCTGCTACAACAATATAGTTAAAATGATCTTGAATCAAAATCTTTAAAATATGGCTTTCCACAATTTCCTGTGTACTCTTAATCAATTTTGTCTTTTTGTTATCTCTTCTAAACCCTGTCCTGCCATCTTTTTACTCAAGCTCTTTATTCTTCTTCTATGTGCCGTGTCCCTTCAGGATATTATGACTATGGCTCTCCACAGTTTCCTGTTCTTTATCACTCTTAATAAATTTTGTCTTTTTGTTATCTCTCTTAAAACCTGTTCTGCCATCCTTTTAGTCATGCTCCTTCTTCTTCTGAGCCATGTCCCTTCGGGACATCGATGATTATGGCTTTCCACAGTTTCCAGTTCTTTGTAGCTCTAAATAAATTTTATCTTTTTTGTTAGATCTCCTAAACCTTTTTCCTCTATTCACTTACTGAAGCACACTAGGTAGGTTATAAGTTGTTTTCCTCTGTCCCTCTTGCGGTCTATATTGTGAGTATCAAATTTTCCAAGTCCTCTTTCCTCACTATGTACCCCTGCTTCTTTGCAGATTACTGAAATTAATACAAGTTTTACACATTAAAAATGAGCTTGATAAATATGAATGCGGATGTGTATTTGTTAATATTTGTCTGAAATATTTATAGTAAAATGTGTTTATATCTTGGCTTTCAAATATCTGAAGTTTATCATTGGTAGCTCTTGTATTAAGGAAGTTCAGCCACCCCAGACCTACACTATTATTGTCTATGTACAAAATGTACTAATAATCAGAATATAGCATCTGTCCAATACCAATTTCTAGCCTGTCTGGGCAGAGTGAGTGTTACAAAATCTCAGCAGCAATATTAAGTTAGAAGAATCAGGAAAAGTGAGAGAAAGAAGAAGGGAGATAAAAATGGGGAAAGAAAAATGGTAGGAGGTTAAAATAAGTTGGAAAAAAAAATGACAAGAAAACCAGGGGAAAGGAAAAAATGTACAGAAGAAGAGGACAAAAGAAAGTCAAGATTGAAAAGCAGGAGAGTTGGAAAGGCATAGAAATTGCAATATATTACATTTCTGAAGCAAGAGAGCAGAAGAAAGATAAAAATAAAGATAAAAATGAAAAGGAAATCAGGTGAAAGGAAAAAATATAGAGAAGAGGAAGCCAAAAAAAGACACAGAGAAACAAGAAAAGATTGAAAGACAGATATTAAAATTGTAATAGATTAAACTTTAAAAATTATCTACATAATATTATTACACATATTATTGCAAATATCACCAAAATATAAATCTGCCCCCCAGATTTTTTCCAATAACTCCATTCCTGAAATAATTACTATTTCCCAAGCCAAGATACACGTTAAAAAATTGAAAGAAAAGAAAAAAGAAGCCTTAACCTCATGTTATTCAAAATAGATAACACATAAATTAATACTAAACTAAAACAATTTAAATACTAATTTGCATAAAACAAAAGTTCAAAATCATCACTTACACACTTTCATTTATCAGACATTGAATTGAATCACGTCGTGTTCTCCATATTTTGCCTGACTTTTCAGCTAACCCAATGAATATTTATAAACATTCCTAAACTTAAAAATTTAAAAAACCAATAACATTTTTGCTCTTGTATATAAATACCTGTTATAAAATAAAATCCTTGCATTTGCCTTGATAACGTTCCTCAGAGGACAAAATGTGCTGGCTAAGATAAGTATTCCTTTAGTCTTTATTCATATTGTCCTTTTACAGATATACTCTCTCTGGAATCTTTACATATATGTATTTGTTTATATAAATAAACTACTTTTAAATATTTAACAAAAAAACAGGTGTATATTTTACATATATCTTGCAGCTCTATAACATTTGAATGTCTTTTGATTGGTTGTTTTTTAAGGTTTACCAACCCTTTGTAGGTTATTTAAAGCCTAAACATATTTCAGATTGTAGGAAGTTACTTACAGTAACAGGGGTTTCCAAGTGGTTCTCCCATCTAAATACCGACCAAGCTGGATGCTACTTAACTTAAACAATCACCGGCGACTGAAACATCATAAGTAATGCTTACATTGGGCAAATTTAACCATTACTGTTACAAGCCATCCAATACAGTACTTAATGTTTGTCTTTTTAATTACAAAGATGCACCATGGAATTTCTGTTGGTTCAGCTTATTTTAATTTTAAATCCAAGTCAGGTACAAGGACAAATTTATGGAGCTCCAGTTAAAATTGTATTAAAAAATTAGTTGATAAAGTTTTATGCAAATGGGAGTGTTGGAGCAATTTTGAAATGAAAAAAAGATACATTGGCCAATCAAGTGTTAGGTCAGTCAGATGACTCAGCATTTATTGATACACTGTCATGTTATGTTGAATCATTGCTTTGTTGCTGAAACAGAAGTATCATTAGGTTCTAGAATGCCCTGCTAGAAAAGTAGTTAGAATTCAGGCTTTTGAAAGTAAGGATCATTTCTAATGGGGGGGGGGCTTAATAAATATGGTCTTGTGTCAGACTTGGTTGAACATTTCATTTGTAAAATAATTATCACATCAGTTTTAACAGCTATCAAAAGAGAGTAACTTCCGTATATAATTCTTTATAAATGTTACCTTGTGTCAGACTTAGTGGAACATTTCAGTTTGTAAAGTCATTATCACATCAATTTTAAGACCTATTAAAAGAGTTAGTTCCTAGTATAATGCTTTATAAACGTGGCCTTGTGCCAGACTTGGTTTAATATTTCAGTTTGTAAAGTCATTATCACAAAATTTGAAGACCTATTAAAAGAGTTAGTTCCTAGTATAATGCTTTATAAATGTGGCCTTGTGCCAGACTTGGTTTAGTATTTCAGTTTATAAAGTCATTATCACACTAATAGTAAAAGCTACTAAATTTTAGTTACTTATATAATCCTTCATAAAGTGGCCTTGTGTCAGACTTAGTTAAACATTTCATTTGGTAAAGTCATTATTACATCAGTCTTAAAAACTATGAAAAGAGAGTTACTTTCTGATATAGTGTTATAAATGTGGCCTTGTGTCAGACTTGGTTACATACTTCATTTGGCAAAATCATTATCACCTCAAACTTAAAAGCTATTAAAAAAGAGTTACTTCCTTAATAAATGCTTTATAAATATGAGCTTTTCCTCATTGAGTACACAATTCATGTTTGCCCTGTATCAGACTTGGTAATTATACGCCTTGCTATTTAGGCCAGCATGCTAATCCAGGTTGTTATATCCAAAATGTTTTGACTGTTATATCTCCCAACCTTCTTCAAATGTCTGTTGTCATATTCTGTATCTTTTTTTAAATATGATATACAAATCTATATATTCATCTAATAGTGGGTAATTATAAGATAGAATGAAAAAGAAACTCCTAAGTAAATTGTTTCAACCCTAAAAGAACTTCTTCAGACTAAGGGTATTCTATTACCCAAGTTAATACTCACCAATCTTATTCACTTTTGTGTTGCTTATTTGTTTCTTCCACTGAACCAGAGCATGTGTCTTTTCAGCTTTAGCAGAGCCAGGGACTGAACTCACAACAGCCAGGAAACCAAATATGTTTTAACCCACAAGGTCATATATCTCTTAAACAACAGACATCTGAAGAAGGCCAGATAATAAGGTAGCCAAAACATGAATATGATATGAATAGACTGAGATAGATAGATAGATAGATATGAAGAGACTGAGATAGATAGATAGATAGATAGATAGATAGATAGATAGATAGATATGAAGAGACTGAGATAGATAGATAGATAGATAGATAGATAGTACATAGATAGATAGATAGATATGAACATGCTGCAATAGATATGACTAGGCTGTGATAGATAGATAATGAACAGGTTGAGATAGAGAAGATAAATATAGTCAAATAGATACTAACAGACTAAGACATATATAGAGATATATTTGAACAAAGGTAGATAGATATGAACAGAATGAGATATAGATAGATAGATAGATAGATAGATAGATATAAACAGACTGTTACCCATAAGAATTATGAAAAAAAAAAAAGAAAGAAAGAACAAAGAATTATAGCACTAATAAAAAAAAAAGAAATGAATGTAAGAAAAAAAAAAGTCAGAAAAATAGACGAAACTCACTAATTGAGTCAGAATTAAGTTCTGGAGAGCAGAAAAAATAGTTTATGAACGACAGATGATACTCACATTCCTAAAGCCACACACACATACACACATATGTAATAACAACAGTCTCTTCAAAACCAGGAGAAAGATTTATAAAGTACTGTTCTAGCCTAGTCTTTATCCCAAAAAGGACTAAAATTAATCCAATGCTAAGAATCAGTACTACCAGATCCAAGGATTGAACTCACCAATTGAGAAACCAAATATATTTTAGCCAAATTTAACCCACAAAACCATATGTCACTTCAGATGCCTAAAAAAGGTTAAAGGTCGCAATAGTACAAACATTGCAAGTATAACAACTGTTGTGAGAATGGAAGTCATTCAGTTTATGCCTCCTGCTATATTTGTCCCACAAACAATATTTGGCGGACTCATATGAGTCTGGGTAAAAAATAAAGACAAAAATATGGAATTCAAAGCAAGTAACACTTAATAAATCTATTAACCAAACGTTACAGAAAGAAAAAATAAGAAATAAAGTTAAAGTACTCTGATAGTTCAAAGCAACCATCAGTAAGTGTGTCTTGTGAGTACTCGAGTCTATCCAAGTGAAAAGGAAATGTGTTGATTGCTTCAAAAATCAAAGGGAAAAGAGGAAGACACTTTCAAATCTCACACCACTTGTGATTATTGTCAGCGAGCAGAAATTCACTATCTCTCCACCTGTAATTATTATTAGGGGGAGATAATCCAATACAATCAAGATGAGGATGTCAGTCTTAATAGCAAGGTATTATAATCATAATTGTATGCGTCCCTCCCTCCATTAGTTTGAACGACCATTACATCCTGCTAGTATCTTATAAATAATGGACTATTCTGTTTTGATCGTGTGGCAAGTCAAGGGACATATCAAAGACATTACTTGGTTTTAGTGAAAAAAAAAAGAAAGGTAGAAGTGTTTAATGTCTTCTGCTAATACCTAATAAATAATGGACTATTCCATTTTGATCACTTTGAAAGGCAAAAGACATATCAAAGATTCAACATGATTTCAGTGAGAAAATAAATGAAAGAAAGACAAAACAGAAGAGAGAAGGGAAAATTGAAATGTTTAACATCTGTTTCAGTGAAATAGAAAAAGTTGTCAGTTTCAAATCTTTTCATTTGTACCCCCTTACATCATAAAATAATGACCAGCATTCATATTTAAGATTGTTATTGCAATATTTTGTTAAAGTTGCTTAGCTCAAATATTTAACAAGTCAATGGGATATTTTAGTGTCATAAAAGTCACCATCAATTTATTCAATCATTAACTTAAGAATTAAGATTCATCAGGAATTCAAAATAGAAAAACCTTGAAATTTTCATGGGTTAAAACTATTATCGATAATTTCTCATCCAAAAAATTTCAACAGATTTGGTTAAGTTCAATAACAAACAATTGTATACTTAGAATGAGTTGAGTATTAATTTTGTAAGCCATTATTTAGGTATATATATATATATATATATATATATATATATATATATATAAAGGTTCATTTTTTTATAATTTATAGAGATCTTTTGAGAACTCCTGCATAAGTTTTAATGCTCTAGATGTGGCATTTTTTGGTAATTCTAGATCTTGATGTTTTCAAGTGTTGGTGGTTGGGTTTTCCTCTTCCTTGTATTTTAAGGCATTATAATAACTGATGGTTGTCGAGCTCTAGGGTTTATTTCAAGGGACATGTTGCCACACCTAAAAATCCTTAACGCAGTCTGAGGCAGTACAGTCAGATATTGTTTCAATTCTTTCTACTCCCAGAATTCTGTAAGCAGCTTCAGTCACTTCAAGACTCAGTTTAAAAATAATTCCTCAAAAATAAATTCCTAAAAAATGCCAGACTTGCAATAACTGTATTTACCATGATGACATCTTAAACATAAAGTACAACTGAATGGCATTAATGATTATAATAATCAGGATCAGTGCAGCAGCCTTGTGCCCCACCCCGAATCTATGATTCCCCCCACCCCCTCCCTGAATCTATGATACTGAGGCTCCCCATTCTACCATATCCCCGTTTTCATATAAAATACAAAATTTATTGTAACTCAATTATGTACGACATTTTTGTGACGTATGGTGGCCGTTAATGATTAAGTATAACTCAAGACTTCAATGTTAAATAAAACAGTATTTAATTACAACCGCAAATAAATACTTAACAAGAACAAAGAAGTAAAAGTCAACCAAAGATAATTAACCATTTCAGTGAATATCTCGGAGTTAGCTCCTCCTTAATTCCCTAATTGTTCACTAGGTGTCACTCTCCCTACACTGTAAATACTGGGAGACTTCTTGCCTCGTTCTCTTTCTACTTTGCATTTCAGCGGGCACATTTAAAAATGTGATCTCTCGCAGAGATCTGTGTTTTCACCCACTTGTGGGAAAATGCCATGAAACACACACACACACACACACACACACACACACACACACACACACACACACATACACACACACACATACATATGAACATTCACCAAAATACAAACTCTTTATGTTCACACACAAACACAAATGTTGATGTCTTTGTCACTTGTAAATTTGTTGTTTAATACATATATTTGTTGATATATATATATATATATATATATATATATATATATATATATCGGTCTTGTTTGTTTTCTTTACATCTTCGTAGCACGGCCCAACTTGACATCCGGTAAATCCTAAATCAAAAACCAAATCATCAACGCACAATAATTCACACTAATTCGACTGGATAGTTCCACTCAATAATCACCACAGTCAGTAGCCTGACACCACTATTTATACACCTGGCCCGAAAACATATATTCATAAGTTCAGATTGTTATAGAAAAAAGGCTACTTTAAGGCGATAGGAAAGTGACTGAAGCCGATATGCCAGGTCAGGACAAATAACAATACAGATTCTTCTTTGAATTTTGTCAAGAATCAGCATTCGCATAGCAGGTGGACCACTAATATTTAATAAGTTTTCTTGTTACTTTAATTAACCATTTAGTGAATACCTTGTTAGTAGCGCGGCTCAGCTTAATGTTCAGTAAATCTTAAATCAAAACCCAAATCATCGACACACAATTATTCACACTAATTCAACTGGATAGTTCCACTCAATAATCACTGCAGTCAGTAGCCTGACACCGCTATTTATACACCTGGTGGAAAACATAAGTCCAGAGTGTCATGTTCAAACCTTGGTGTCAGTAGTTATTCATTTTCTTCCTACATGACAAACATAAAGAAGAAGAAGTGCGGATAATAACGGATCGGATGCAATATAAGTGAACAATTCAACTGGAGAATTTGAAAATAAATACAATGTATCTAAATACAAATTAGAGACATGTCAAAATGGATCATTCCATCTTAAATAAATCAATAATATTTTGTGCCAATTTTTAACATCAACTTGAGATTTTTCTTGTTAAATAATTTTAACACATTTGACATTAAGAATAAAAAATAGTGAGTTTTATATTGGCATGAGCAAAACAAATTCACAGATTTAGACAAAAAAAAAACAGGCCTCAGAATGATGTCAAAATCCACAAAAATTGTTCATCCTTTATTAGTCACTTGTTCTCAGTTTAATTTATAACGTATATAAACTTAGATAGAAAAAAGCAAATGTTAATAAGATAGCGTAGGGTCAAAAACCACAGCCTGGGTTCACCAGTCAGATTTTGTCCCCCTGCGGGTCGGGGATTCAGTGGTAGTATGCATTGATCTGGATAATAATAATAATAATAACAATAATAATATAATGGAGTGGATAAAATAAACTTTAGTTTAAACGGCTGTAAAAAGTGAAAATATATAACTAGTAATCTCTGTGAACATTTCATGGTTTTCCTAATTGAATTGTCTAATGAATCTTTATTCTTCCGTTAATGATTGAATAAGCTCATGGCAAGTTCTACAACAATAAAATATCCATAGAAATTCCCCTATTGCATTGTTAAATATTTGAGCTTAACAACTTTAACAAAATATTGCAATAAGAATCATAAATATGAATGCTGATCATTATTTTAAGAAGTGGGTACAAATGAAATGATTTGAAATTGACAACTTTTTCCATTTCACTGAAACAGACGTTAAATGCTATCTTTGCTTCTTTCTTTCATTTTATTACTGAAATTATATTCTACAGCATTTGTCCCATAATAGTTGTTACATAAATATATATATTTTATATACTAAATGTAGCAAGTGTTATGGGACAGAGGAAGTACATTATATTAATATCCAACATGTGTCCCATAATAATTGTTATATGAGTGTATGCATTTTATATACTAAATGGACTAACTTTTATGGGACAGAGGGTGTAAACTATATTCTTCAGCTTTTGTCCCATAATAATTGTGACATAAGTATATATATTTTATATACTAAATGTACCAAGTGTTATGGGACAGAGGAAGTACATTATTTTAATATCCAACCTTTGTTCCATAACAATTGTTTTAACCATGAAATTTCACGGTTTTCCTATTTTAATATTTTGATGAATCTTAATTCTTCACTTGAGTAAGCTGATGATGTGTTCTACAACAATAAAATCTTCATAGAAATTCCTCGTTTGCATCGTTAAATATTTGATCTTAACAACTTTAACAAAATATTTCAATAAGAATCATAAATATGAATGCTGGTCGTTATTTTAAGAAGTGGGTACAAATGAAACGACATGACACAGCAATACAATATCTGGAGAAATTCCCCTATCGCATCGTTACATATTTGAGCTTAACAAGTTTAACAAAATATTGCTATAACAATCAGAAAATATGAATGCTGGTCTTGATTTAAAGCAGTAAGGGGGTACAAATGAAAAGATTCAGAGTTAAATACATTGTTTCTTCTATCATACCTTCTTTCTTTCTTTCATTTTCTTCCTAAAGCCAAGTAGCATCTCTGATACGTCTTTTGTCTTTCCACATGATCAAAATGGAATAGTCCATTATCTATAAGATATTAGCAGGAAACGTTAAACACTTCAATCTTTCTATTTTTCACTGAAAACAAAGGAGCATCTCTGATATGTCTTTTGTCTTTCCACTAGATCAAAACGGATTAGTCCATTATTTATGAGGTACTGGCAGGGCGTAACGGTCGTGCAAACTAATGAAAGGAGGGACAAGCACAATTATTATATGATTATAATATCTTGCTATTTGGACCGACATCCTGATCTTGACTGCATTGGATTACTGCCCCCAATGCATCTTTTCCAGTTTTCCACATAATTCAAATGGAATAGTCCATTATTTATGAAGTATTCGCAGGGCATAACAGCCATTCTAACCGAAGAACTAAGTGAGAGACAAGCAGAATTATAAGATAATAATATGAATAATATTGTGGATTACTTGATCGGCATTAGTTGTGCATAGGAAATAAACTTTAGAGTAAATGGTAATGGTAAATATTAGCCATTTCCTTACAAGGAAACGTTTGGTATTTAATGACCCAGCAGCCAGTGCTGCTTGTGTTCCACTTTTCTTTATTCCCTGGCCATCAGGTTGGGGTCAAAGTGTAGTATCTGCCTTCAGAAAAACTAAATTTTATTTCTCAATAACCAATAAATAAGGGATGCCTGGTGCAGGGGATTCCAACCCTGTCACAGCACCTCCATCATTGCAGCAAAGAGCGACAGTTGGTGGAATATCAATGCCAGCATGACGCTGGTTGTGGGATCTGCGCACTTTAAACAGGCATGTGTCATATCCTGTCACTTGAGGTGAAAGTAAATATAAAGTGTTGTATCTGTTCTGCTCATCTCTAATAGTAGTAATGGTAATATTAGCCATTTCCTTATAAGGAAACATTCAGCATTCACAGAGTAAGCAGCAAGTGCTACTCGAATTATGCTTTTCTTCACACGCTAACAACTGGGCTGGGATCAAAGTGTAGTATATGTTCCAAATTTCTCTAATTGTAATGGCAATATTAGCCATTTCCTTATAAGGAAACATTCAGTATTCATTGAGTGAACAGCATGTGCTACTCAAGTTATGATTTTCTTCACACCCTAACAACTGGGCTAGGATCAAAGTGTAGTATATGTTCCAAATTTCTCTAATTGAAATGGTAATATTAGCCATTTCCTTATAAGGAAACATTCAGCATTCATTGAGTGAACAGCATGTGCTACTCAAGTTATGCTTTTCTTCACACCCTAACAACTGGGCTGGGATCAAAGTGTAGTATATGTTCCAATTTTCTCTATATTAAATTTGTTATAACTGGTTATTTCAAAGGTTTAAGAAAAGAAAATACATGTGTTATATACTGATATATAATAACATTAATAATATAGCAGATTCATAGAAAGTATTCAGATGTGTACATGAAATAAGCTTTAGAGTAAAGGGCTATAAAAACAAAGACTTCTGGTATACCTTAATATATAATATTAATAGAGTGGAATCATAGTCTTTAGAGGTGTACATGAAATAAGCTTTAGAGTAAAGGGCTATAAAAGTGCAAATACCTCATCTACACACTTTTTCTTTTGGTGTTATCACAAGCTCTTTGACCAGTCTTTTCTCTAGCCTTTCTTAGGTGTATAATCGGCAGTTGGTCATATCAGCATTTGCCAAGGAATTGGTCTTCTGATTTTATTTTCTTGCCATTTAATCAGCTTTCATACTTGATCATTCTCGTTTATTATGTCATAGAAATTTCCTCTCTTGCTTTAGAATCATTGGTCATCTTTGACATGGAATGAATTTCAATCATATTCTATGCGTTGCAGTTCAGTCCAGCATCTGCACCTTGGTTGTTATACTAACGGTGTTTGGACAATGGTGCTCTCTGGCCGTCTTTAGAAATATGAAGAGGCTTGTGGCTTCATGGATGAAAATATGTGTTCTATGGTGAATAGTGGTGACTCTTTTCAGAAAGTTAGCATTTTTAAATTTTACAGTATTGATAGACTCTCTGTAAAAAAAAGAAATCCCTTAGTCCATAGGATTGTAAACCCGAGGATGGTCAGAGAATGGGTCAGTCAGAATGTTTCAGACAAAAACAACAAAGACAATTGGCAACCTTTTGCTAAGTATGTGCCGACTTAGGGTTTTAAAATCATTCAGTGTGCCAACAGCAGATGTATTTTTATACAAGTCAAGGTCAATATACCTGTTCTATAATAATATATAGTATATATACTTTAGTATATATTAAAATTAAAACAGCTAAATATCTTCTTTGCGTTGTAGTAGTTATTGGTTCAGACTTTGTGATGTCATTTGCAGCAGTGTGCCATTGGAAATTGCTTGGCATGTCACATGTGGCACGTGTGTCGTAGGTTGCCGACCCCTGCCTTAGAATATGCAGTCCAGAATATGTAGGTGAAGAAGAGAAATACATTGAAAGAAACATTTAGACTTCTTCACTCCCCAAATCATTTCATCCTTAACGCTAGAAAACAAGCTCATAAATTGTGGTGACCAGCCCCGTAGAAGCGAGTGAGCCAGAGTGGCTTGCATCTGGTGCATAGGAAAATAAGGGTCTTACCTCAATGTGCGGCACGTGACATCAGCATTTTGCTACTTGAAAATAGCATTACTCTCCCGTCTAGCCATTCCAGCAGTATGTGCAGTAATGACGGTTTTTGTACAATTTGGCATGCTTCAACCAATAGCAAGTCAGGTGCTGATTGGTTGAAATGGAGGAGGCTATTTACCTGGGTAAAAGAGAATAAAAGTGAAGAATGCTGATTGGTTGGTCGACCATGGTGTTGGCCTGATAACGGAAGCAGTGAGAACGGGAGAAAAAGACGGATTTACATTTTGAAGTGTGCGGAAAGCAAGAGCAACGGATTGAACCAGTGGTATCTTGAATTGTACGAGCAACATCCGAGCATTTAAGCTGCACAAATCCAAAAAATTAGACACCGCTTATAGCACTTCTAACATTAACAACACAAAATTCATAATCCTATCCTGTAACACTATCTACAAAATTCAAAAATAAATTAGTTATCCCCAATACCAGGGTCTTTATCACCACCGCCAAGACAATCAAAAATATAATCAAGAAGGAAAAATAGATTCAACACCATTTCAGATGCCAGGATTTGTGGGAGAATGAAAATAAACTTTTAAAAAATATAAAGGATTTCACAGCATCAATGGTCAGCATCAAAAATATCAACATTTATGGAGATGGCCGTTGCTGGCTGGTTTACCATTATCGAGTGCCAGTTCTGCCAACAAAAAATAACGAACACAGAAACAAAATTTTACAGTGTGCTTTCAGCCCTGCAATCTGAACTGGTAATGAAAATCTCGGTGTCCATTTTAACAAAAAAGAAAAAACAATCATGAGGATCTGAAAAAAGCTGTCACCAAAAGTTACGAAAAAACAAAACCAGAACTTTTTAAAAAAATTGCTTAATAACTTGAGGATGACAGGCATGTATGTCCCTTATTCGGAATCCTGCCAACACTACTTACACCGAGAATGAAGGCATTTACTCCGGTACTGTCATAGGTCAGACAGAGTATAAATACAGGTGAGAGTTCACCCACCTTTGCTAAAGTGAGACAAATGTCTGAAGAAAAACTTAAAGCTTCTAAGAAGGAATTTACAATGCTACTCCAAGCAGGAATCATAATACAGTCAAACTCTCTCTGGTCGTCATCCTTTCAAATGGTTCCAAAATCCACACCTAGACAGTGACATGCCTGTGGAGACTACAGGAATTTAAATGTATTGACAAAACCTGACATATACCCAGTTCTGAATATCAACAGTCTTTCTTCTAAATTAGTTAAGAAAAATATATTTTCCTAAATTGACCTTCTACAAGCCTATTCTCCAAATACCTCTGAGAGAAGAAATACTTGGGTGTACATGGCTGCAATTGTATAACCGCACCCACCTGTATACCCACACCCACCCATCTAGAAATGTCCACCTGCCTCCCTGCTTGCATGCATCATCCCTTGGTATATTGTACTACTCCCCACCTCATCATTTTTATGGTATATATCCTTCGCAAATGTTCTTCATAAAGGAATTCCATTGATAAAACCTTGTTGTGTGGTTGTTGCTCAGGGTTAAATTTTAAGTAATATGAACAACCCAATTTTTTCAGTCTTTTGCAATTTTTTATGTGAAGCCAATGTCCCAGGAAAACTATCAAACACTCTATATAAACTTTGTAACATGAGCTATGTCATACAAAGAAAATCAGCTCATCCAGAAAAATTTGTTCACATGGAACTTTGCCTTGGTTTTTGCAAAAAATCGTACCCATCTTCAATTTTATCAATGTATTGGGAGGGGCTGGAGATTGAAAACTTGGTCTTGACTTATTTTGGTAATTTTGCAACATGTGTGTACAATTTCATCAAAATTGGTCGAGAAATCTGGATGTGTATAAATAGCATACACAGACAAAGATATACACACACACACACACACATCTTTTGTTTTATAGATATAGACAAACTAGAATTATGATACACTTACACACATGAATTATATACTTGAATGCTGCTTGACAAGATAAATGTACATGAAGTCTGCTTAACCAATGTATATCAAACAACTCAAAAAATATTTAAAAAATTTTTTTCCATATCTCATTCTCCGATGAAGTTTTAATAAAATTGAAATATTTTAGATTGATAAATGTTTTCTATTTATTCTTTATCTTATCATTCTGTCAGATTCCAATCCATATTTTATCTGTATGTGATCCCAATTCATATATATATATATATATATATATATATATATATATATATATACACATATCCAGGCAAGATGAGAACGAATAGAATACAATTCCAATGTTTGTAACATTTAATTTAAAAGAGGGCTCAATACAAAGTAGAGCAATATTCTTTATTTTAGGATCTTACATTGAAAACGTCTAAATCGCTACACAATTTTTGCTTCTTCCCTTAGTTTAAGTTTAACGTAGGTCATATTTGATTGGTGGATCTAAGCAAAACCCACAAAATATATATATATATACATATCCAGGCAAGATGAGAAAAAAAATTGTATGTTTTTTGCGAAAGTATTTATTTATATGTTTTTATACATATTTAATATTTCAGACCACCTCGGTCCTTCCTCAGAAATAAATTGAATTGTAGCAATTCTGACATGTTTTCAATGTAATATCCTAAAATAAAGTATATATATATATATATATATATATATATATATATATATAATATGGATAAAACAAATGAAAAAAAATTGTGTGTTTTTTGCGAAAGTATTTATTTATATGTTTTTATACATATTTAATATTTCAGACCACCTCGGTCCTTCCTCAGAAATTAATTGAATTGTAGCAATTCTGACATGTTTTCAATGTAATATCCTAAAATAAAGTATATATATATATATATATATATATATATATATATATATATATATATATATATATATAATATGGATAAAACAAATGAAAAAAAATTGTGTGTTTTTTGCGAAAGTATTTATTTATATGTTTTTATACATATTTAATATTTCAGACCACCTCGGTCCTTCCTCAGAAATTAATTGAATTGTAGCAATTCTGACATGTTTTCAATGTAATATCCTAAAATAAAGTATATATATATATATATATATATATATATATATATATATAATATGGATAAAACAAATGAAAAAAAATTGTGTGTTTTTTGCGAAAGTATTTATTTATATGTTTTTATACATATTTAATATTTCAGACCACCTCGGTCCTTCCTCAGAAATTAATTGAATTGTAGCAATTCTGACATGTTTTCAATGTAATATCCTAAAATAAAGTATATATATATATATATATATATATATATATATATATATAATATGGATAAAACAAATGAAAAAAAATTGTGTGTTTTTTGCGAAAGTATTTATTTATATGTTTTTATACATATTTAATATTTCAGACCACCTCGGTCCTTCCTCAGAAATTAATTGAATTGTAGCAATTCTCACATGTTTTCAATGTAATATCCTAAAATAAAGTATATATATATATATATATATATATATATATATAATATGGATAAAACAACTTTAAAAAAATTGGCTGTTTTTTGCGAAAGTATTTATTTATATGTTTTTATATATATTTAATATTTCAGACCACCTCGGTCCTTCCTCAGAAATTAATTGAATATGGGAGTTTGTTTACAGCGTCCATCATGGGACGCGGACGTCACATGATGTGGAATGCAACTGTCTTTGAATTTTTTAACGTATCAAGAAAGTATACGTGGCTTCTCATTATGCTATATATATATATATATATATATATATATATATATATATATATATATATATA
This sequence comes from Acanthosepion esculentum, assembly GCA_964036315.1. NCBI lineage: Eukaryota > Metazoa > Mollusca > Cephalopoda > Sepiida > Sepiidae > Acanthosepion > Acanthosepion esculentum. The sequence goes on along the minus strand of OZ038511.1, from coordinate 73,668,858 downwards.
TATAGAGAGAGAGAGAGAGAGAGAGAGAGAGATATTGTTTGTATTGTCCTTTTCTTAACTATATGAGTCTTCAATTTTAAATATTTTCAAAAGAGCTTTTTAAAACTTATAAAAAACAACATTTATTTAGTTACCCATTTACAACCTGTTTCATGCATAGCAATTTTTTAAAATGGGCATTTGTTTGCCTTGGAAACAGAAAGAAATTGAAATCTACAAAGTATGGAGGAGAAACTGTAAATCATAGAATTCAAAAACATGAATGGATTAATAAACAGGAATTATTTCAAATTGTCAACAGGCTGACACATTCCTCTAGAAAATTGTGGAAAAAAAGGACAGATCTCGGGAGTGTTCAAGATAATCAAACGTCCATTTTAAAAAATGCTATGCATGAAACAGATAGTAAGTGGGTAATTAAATAAGAAATGTTATTTTATATATGTACATACATAGAAACACACACAAACACACATACATACAAATATATACAGGGTGTGGCATAAATGCTGTTACAAAAGAAAAAACTCATAAATCCTGAAAAATGTATTATGTCAGCCTACAATTTTAGCATACAGTAAGTATTAGTCTGCTAAATAAGACCAGCAAACCTCATTCAGTATGGTTCCCTTTAGCCTTCACTACACGTCGAAGTCTTTTTGGAAAGACATTGATGGTGGCGCAGTTTTCAAATTTTGCCTTCAGAGCTTCAATAATGTGTTGTGGAGTAGAACAGGTCTCACACTCAAGAACTACTCACAAATAACAGTCAAGAGCATTGATATCTCGTGATGAGGGAAGCCATTCGTTCTTGGTGATGAAGTCAGGAAAATTGCCCTTGCACTACTGCTGTGTTACACAAACAGTATAGCACATCACTTCATCTTGTTGTAGTGTCCAATGCTCATCACCATAAGTGGCATTGCACCATGGCTTGAGTGCATCTTCCAAGATGTCCTTTTGAGGTATGAAAACAAGAGGAAAGTTTCCTCTTTCTGAAATGGTTGCCCAAGCCATAACTGATGTTGGTTTTGGGGTTCTGAGGCCTTTTTCCTGAAACGACAATGATGACTTATTTAAAGGACATGATCATTTTAATGATTAAAAGTCTGTTAAAAATTGAATAGTTTCTCATCAGCAAAGATGATGTTTTGCAGCATGCCATCACAAAACCACTTCAGCAACTTCTTACTTCTTTGAAGACTCTTTTGCAATGTTTCTGAAAAAAAAAAGATGCTATTTCTTAGTTATCTTTATCTTATAGGACGACCTCTCTAGGTCATTTTGACACAGCCTCCACATGATTCTCTCTGATGTTCCGATCTCCTTAGCCATTTTTCTTATTCACCTTCTTGGATTAAGCCTGATTTTTTCACACACTTGTTTAATGAGTTTTGTTATTCTGAAGATACAAGGACATCCTGCTCAAAGTTTATATTTGATGGAGGAAATTTCATTGTATCAACTGATTGTCCTTTTGAGAAACATTCTATTGATTCCAAGTTGTTTTCCAGGTTTTAAAATCTCAGGTGGATTCAGTCTGTTTTCCTGTTGCCCAATGATATACTTTCTTAAAGAAAAGTATATAAATGAGCAATATAGACATTGTTACCAGTAAATACTAAAACAGAAACTGACTGATGACTTGATCTAGAAACTGATCTGAGAAACTGTTCACTGATTAGGTTCGTTCAATAACAAAGATGATCAGTTTCTCATCAGCGAAGATGTTTTGCAGCATGCCATCATTAATCTGTTTCAGCAACTGCTTACTTCTTTGAAATCTCTTTTTCATTGTGACTACTGAAAGAATCTGTCTCTTGGTTATCTTGTAGAGCGACATCTCTAGATCCTTTTGATATAGCCACTCTGATGTTCCAGCCTCCTTAGACAATTTTCTCATTAACCTTCTTGGATTACGCCTGATTTTTTTCATGCACCTGTTTAATGAGTTTTGACGTTCTGAAGGTGGAGGAAGTCTGGTTGTATTGACCAATTTACATTTTGATAAACATTCTATTGATTGCACGTTGTTTTATAACTTAAAAAATCTCAGGTGGAGTCAGTCCATTTTCATATTTCTCACTTATATATTTTCTTTTTATTTCTATCGGTATTGTTGCCAGTAAATAATAAAATACTTTGAAAAAACAAATAGTATACATTGTTTGGTGAGTATCAAACCATAAACAACTTTGTAATGGCCAAAAATTTAGAAGTAGAATTTATTTGAAATTTTATAACAGAATCTATACCGCCTTCTGTATACAAATTTCTTTTGTGTAATTGCTGAATTCAAGAGAATATGATAATTTGGGCATGGTAAGAATAACAAACTCTTATGCAATATCAATCGTCCTATCTGGCAGTGAATGCTGGACAATTTCCTAACAGATGAAGAGAAAACAGAAATGTAGTTCTACAGTAGGATGCTGAGAATATCATGGACAGAGTGTGTAAACAATGAGGAAATCTTAAGGAAAATGGAAACAAAAGGACACTTATACTCAGAATCAGAAAGAGACAGATGAAATTTCTTGGATACATGAGAAAAGAAGGCTTGGAGAATTTGATACTTACAGGGATATATCAAAGGCAAAAAGGACATAGAGAGACAGCGGGCCACCTAACTGACCAGCTTGGGTGAATGGATGGCAGAACGAGGGGTGAGATGGATGGCAAAGGAACAAGCATCACTGAGAGCTACAAGGATGTTGTGGAGAGCTGTGATCACCCATGTCCTGAAAAGACACAGCGCATAGAAGTCTTTTGGGGGTCCTACTAATAAAACTACCATGCACAGAACAGCTCATTTCTAGGGATTGGCCAAAGGGTGTAGCACAGACAGAAGGTCAGTCTGTGTTTTCACACTCACTGAGATGAGACATGATTTTCATGGGAGTGCCTTTTTACCATTTGTTTCATAAACAGGATTTTGATATCTGTCAAGCTAGTAAGGACTCATATCAGTGGTTGGGGGATAGGAAAGGAATGCTACTTCCAACACAAATTACATATCCACAGACATCCCATATTAAAACACGCCCAAACTTTATTTTCTACCCAATAACAGACAATATTACAAACATGCCAAAAAGATCTGACAATCCAACACACACTGTTTAAATCAAAGTGTCTATTGGTTAGAAATCAACATCACCATGTGAAATATTTGACCAATCAGAGAAAAATAAAAACCCATTTTTATTGAGCCTACTTTCAGGGAAAAATTTCTCATAAAACCCCACAGATTTTGATTTTCAAGGAGCAGAGTGGTGATCGTCTGCATACTGTGGCTTCATAGCTTCTTCCATTCCCCCCCCAGAGCATTCCGAAAGAAACATACGTGTTGGCAACTTCAAACGAATCATCTGCAACAGCAGCTTGTGCAGCCAGTCAGTGACTTTAAATGAATCCTCTCCAGTAACAACAACAAAGACACTCAGTAAATTTTTGCTAATGATAAAAGCCTTTTTTCAACCACAGATTTTTCTGTGGAACAACTAATTTTTAACACTTTTGACTTCATGTACATATATTTGTAAATACAAATGATTTATTTAACATGCATAACCATGTTTTCTGTCACTGCTACAGAACAAACATGTCAACAAAATACGACCTAGTTTTTATTCTAAGCTTTTTCACTTGAATAGAAAGAGAAGTTACCAACACCCTTATTTTTACAACACACTTTGGCTTTTTGTTATACAAGGTGAGGCAAAAGTCACACACCATAGAGGATAATGTATAGGTTGAAGAGCTCTTGTTGAGTGGCCACCAAGGTCACCAGACCTCACATCCCTGGATTTTCTTTGTGGGGCCATTTGAAATCAGTTTGTTTCTCAGATGCACCCAAGAAATATTGAGGAGCTTAAAGAAAAGATTAACTATGAATGCAGAAAAAATAACAGAGGAAACTCTCCAACATGTTAATGAATCCTGCTGGCACAGAATTGAAATGCGTTTTGAAAAAGGAGGAGGACATTTTGAACAGCACATATAACAATGAAATAACTAGTAAATAAAATTTTCATCTGTAATTATACTTTTAATAAATTATCCCTATGGTGTGTGACTTTTGCCTCACCCTGTATATTTTTTTAATGTGGGATATTTGCATGTGGATAGGTACAAAAATTGCTGAGTTCCATTGATAAGTTACTTCAAGTGAGCGGAAGTAACTCTCTCAATCTCTCTCTCTCTTTACATAAGAAGTTATATAAAAGTAGAAAAATTCATTATAATGGCCTCCCTGTTTTCAAGTCTAAGGGAGGTAACTCATATTTATCTCAAGCACAGAGAAATCTGAAAAGTTGCAAACCATTGCAGATTTAAACTTGCGCGACGTCGAATGAGATATGTTTAAAAATTGACAAATGAACGTATCTATGGGTCACAGACAAAATTCGAACGTAGTTTTTGAAAGATAACGATTGCAAAAAAAGATTCAAGAAAGATATTGGTTTGTTATTTTTATGCAAAATTATCCATTCATTTAATAAAGTTTTGTCAAAAGCAGACTGTTGTGTCCTTAATGAGGTTACAAACAGACAAAGGTGGTACTTGAGTGAAGGAACAGCAACACGCGCATAGACAAAAGAAGAGTGGTTTATTGTAAAAGAGAATATACTAATGAAAGACAGGGAATCATGTGGCAGGCTAGTAATTCCCGAAGCAAGGATATTTGCCAACAGCCCCACACGGTCAGATGTGGCACAAGGCCGAATTTAACGTGGGGTGTCCGAGCCCGTAGGCTCGGGCAAAAATTCCCCGTAGACCCTGTAAAAAACGGGGTCGGGTAGCTGTCTACTACCCCAGACAAGACTCTACCCTTCAGCATAGCCTCGTCTGGGTTCCTCTCTACCCAAAGGCAGAGAGTTTGACTAGCTTAGCAAGCCCCCAAGTGTATCCTGTGCCCACTATATATATAGCTATTGATATAGTCAGTCCCCATAGGCGATAGGGAGTGAGGGACATTCCATTACAATGCAGACAAGGTCTGTATTTTCACAAATTTTGAATAAGTTGTTGTGCATCCAAATCAAAAATGTGGATAAGTTGTCCAAAGTTCATATTTTGTTAAGATTTTGTTAGCTAGAGGGAATTAACTGAAACAGAGATACCCCCCCCCCACAAAAAAAGGCATGCCATTTGGAATTAGAACAATCTACCCACATGGGCTAAATAAAAAGTTTGGTTCAAAATTCCGTATATCACCTGACGAAGGCCAGTGCGTACAATGGCCGAAACGTTGTGAATATTGCAATAAAAATGAGGACAACAGGCCATACAATGTAAATAGTTGAATTATATATATTATATATATATATATATATATATATATATATATATATACCCAAGTTTGAGATTGGTATATACGGAGTAAAATGGCTATTTTTGTCGTGATTTTATAACATATTTATGTTGTAATATTCAAATAAATGATTATATATATATATATGTGTGTGTGTGTGTGTGTGTGTGTGTGTGTGTGTGTGTGTGTGTTATGCTCTCGTCATTTCGATCAAGCACTATTGAGAAATTAGTAATTCCCAAAAAGTAGCCATCGCCACTATTAGTACACTGCTCTTCATTAATGAATTCAGCACTCTGGCCTGCTGGCACTTGTATATGTTTGTATATAATGCATTAGAATTTCCTTTTCTCTGCCATGCACCGGTAGCTTAGGGGTAGGATCTCTGACTGATGCCAAATCAGTCAGGTTTAAATCCCGGCTTGAAGCAATCAGATGACTAGCCACACTGATGAACTATGATACAGCAAAACAGGCTTGTATGTGGATGACTATATATATATATATATATATATATATATATATATATATATATATATATATATATTTTTTTTTTTTTTTGAATTGGACATAGTCCAACAATTTATTTAAAGACATTTATATATATTATGTTTAACGTTCTTTTTATAGATAAAAGTATTTAAGCAAATGCTCTGTTTTATAATAAACAGTATTAAATAACATTTACCGGCCTGAATGTCCGAGAAATTTTCATAGAAAATTTTTGCTCTCCGACAGGATACAGGATATAGGATACAGGTTTGATTCTTGTCGGAGAGCGAAAATTTTCTATGAAAATTTCTCGGACATTCAGGCCGGTAAATGTTATTTAATACTGTTTATTATAAAACAGAGCATTTGCTTAAATACTTGTATCTATAAAAAGAACGTTAAACATAATATATATAAATGTCTTTAAATATATATATATATATATATATATATATATATATATATATATATATATATATATTTTAATATATATATATATATATATATATATATATTTTAATATATATATATATATATATATTTTTATATATATATATATTTTAATCAATTCACCCTATGCAATGTGATAATGCCATTAAGATGAAAAATAAACCTGTCAAAAGGCAGATGAGCTTCTTATAAGAGCCAACAGGGGCTACTAGGAGTAAAAGTGAATGAAAGGACACTAGAAGGAACTGGAAACCCAATTCTATGCAGGGAACAAGGGATAAACCTTTACTCTTGTTCAAAAGACTTTGAAGGAGTGTGAACTGGATGACAGGCAAACCTATTTACTCCTATTGAAGAAAAAAATAAATAGTGAATAAAATTTCTGAGTTTAGATGGAGACATTAGAAGTACAGGCATCTCTAGATTAATGTGTTTTTGATTTGTGTACTAAAATTTTTCTCTACCAAAATTTGATTAGTGCATACATGATACTTGATTAGTGTGTCAAAACATTCTTCCGTTTAACCATAGTAATTGAAAACTGATTTTTTATAGTTACCAATGTACACATTAGCCACACTAATTGAGGGATTCCTGTATAGAGTTGAAGTAGATTTTAGAAGGAGCTGGAAACCCAATCCTAAACAGGAAACAAGGGATAAACCTCTACTCCTGTTCAAAAGACTGGGGAGGTTTGTGAACTGGATGACAAGTGAACCTATTTACTTCTATTGAGGAAAAAATAAATAAAAATAAAAATTACAACTTAAGTACAATTGCAACAAGTAGAGTTGGACAATAATGGAAAATCTCTATAATTAAAAGGTAGGATGTGTGTGTATGTGTAACAAATGCACGGCCGCATTTTTCGACGGATTTGCACCAAAATTTACATGCACATGCTCCAAGTTAGCAGAAAGGCCAAGACTGACATTGCATTTCCCAACTCCCATCGATAGTGGAAATAATCGAATTTTTCATGCTTCTACGGCAGTTTTCATGTAGTTTGCGGCCATTTTCTACTGGCCAGAGTGAGAGCCTATAGCTGGCTGCTACGAATAGGCAGGAAGATTCTATTGGCCAGCATGGGAGCCAACAGCTGACTGACACGGATATTAACTAGCATGCTAGCACACCAAGAAAATCAATAGCTACATTCGTCACAAGTGGGAAAAATTTAAATCTGCATGACACTTTACTCCAATTGGCTCATTCGCTTGCTTAAACTCAACGTTGATTCTGATTCTGCAGAAGTGGGTTGGGTGTGTATTTGTTGTTAACATTCTTTTTTCATTCGGTTTTACAAGTTACGAGTCCTTTTTTAAAGCTGATCATTTTGCGTTCATTTTGTTTAGTTCTTTTTTCGTAACAGATTTAATGTTTAGTATAGAGCTTAGAAAAAATTTGCAGTGTGAGATAGGCAAGAAGTAAGGCATGTAGCAACATCAGCACAGCACTCCTTTAAAGGCAAGGAAGGGCAAAAATATTTTAAGTCAAGTGATAGCGATTGCTGTATGAGTCGTACGATTTTTTAATCAAGCACGGGCAACGCCGGGCAATGCTGCTAGTAATAATAATAAAAATAATAATGTGAGGGAAAAGAGAAAAAGAATAATAATAATAATAACTGGGACTTTACAATACACACAGACAGAACAATCAAAGCTAATCAAGCCAAACATCTTGATCAAAGACCACAAAAACAGAATGTGCTTTATTATTGACATGGTAGTTCATGCAGATTATAATGTATCTTTGAAGATATTCAATAAACTATCAAAATACAAGGATCTTGAAATGGGAATCTCAAAAAATGTGGTACATGAGGACATCAGTAATTCCAGTTGTAGTTGGAGCACTCGGATTGATTGGAAAATGGTCTGACAAACTCAGTGAAAGATTTCTTGGTATCTCATGCCTTAAAGAAATACAAAAAATTGTACTCACAATTACAACTTACACATTATGAAGAGCTTTATCTATGTAAAATGATTGGTGGAAAATGCCATGAAGCCATTTCTGATCTTAGGTCTCTGGTTGGGACCCGGAAGGAAATGTGGATACAACAGAAATCAATGGAAATAATAATAATAATAATAATAATAATAATCAGATAAATCCAAGCTACTCACCCAGACCTTTTGATCAAAGATTATAAAAACAGGATGTGCTTTCTTACTAACATGGTAGTTCCTGCAGACTGTAATGTATCTCTGAAGATCTTCAAAAAAAAACTATCAGAATACAAGGGTCTTGAAGTAGAAATCTCAAAAATGTAGAACTGGAAGACATCTATAATTCCAGTTATAGTTGTAGCACTCAGATTTATTGGAAACAGTTCCGATAGACTCACTGAAGAGATTCTGGGTAGCCTATGCCTTAAATACAAAAGATTGTACTCACAAGTACTGCTCACACATTACAAAGAATTTTATCTATGTAAAAAGTGTGTGATCTTTGGTCGTTTTTTATTTTTATTTTATAAAAATGAACAGTGGAAAATAACATGAAGCCATTTTTGACCTTAGACAGTAAAAATCAGCTACAGTTGCACTGGGAACATGGCACAAATAATAAAAAAAGCACAACGGGAAAATTATCAACAAACCACACGAACAAATTAAACCCACATGCAACTGCAGAATAAAGAATGAATGTCCCTTAAATGGTAATTGTTTACAAAACAACGTAATATACCAAGCCATGATAAAATCACCAGATAATGAAGAAAAAGTATACATAGGAGTAACTGAAGGACCCTGGAAACAAAGAAATTATGTACACAAAACATCTTTCACAAATAGTAAATATGCGAATAGCACAATGCTTTCTAAGTATATCTGGGAAATTAAAAACAAAACACAGACCACACCAAAAATATCTTGGAAGATAAGGAAAAGATCATCAGCCTACAACAACCAATCAAAAACTTGCAAACTTTGCTTGGAGGAAACAATAGTTATCATTACCTTCCCAGACCAAAATAAATTATTAAATAAAAGATCCGTGCTCATCTCAAAATGCAGACATGGAAACAAATTTTTACTATGTTACTTAAAAATCGAAAACGGAAAAAATAAATAAATAAACAAAAATGACAATAAAATAAGCAAAATAAATTAATCCAAACAAATTACCAAATCACACCTGTTAGAATAGACGAAATAGAATAAAAAATAAGAAACAAAATCAATAAATAAAGTAAATAATAAACAAATTAGCAAACTATTATGGCCAAAATATTAGTTAGACTATAAAAATCAAACCAAAAATCGGATGAAATAAATAGCTACAACTGTTATATAATGATGAAAAAAATGAATAAAAAAATAAAAATAATATACTACGTTACTTAAAAATCGAAAACCAAAAAGAGAAAATATACAGTATAAGAAATAAATAATAACAATTAAAATAAATTGATCTAAATACATCCAAATATATAAATAAACTAACAACTGATACCGATAAACTAGCCGTTAGAAAAAACAAATAAAGATAATAAATACATGAAGTAATAAACAAATTAAAAACTGTTCCCGCCAAAATAATAATTAGAACAAACTACAACAATCAACCCCAAAATTGAACAAATAGCTTTAATTATCTTCCTAAATAAAAACAAAACTATTAAATAAGCTGTATAAACAAATTTGTGCTACGTTAATAAAAACACCGATAAAAATAAAAAAAAAAAAAAAAATAAATATATAAGATAAGAAATAAAAATAAAAAATAAAAATAAAAAATAAAAATAAATAAAGACAAGCAAAATAATTTAACCCAAATAAATAAATAAACAAATAAACGACTTCCGGTAAAATAACCACCAAAATAGACTACCCACAATGCACCACTGATCCGTATATATAAATAGCCGAGAAAAATAACAGCACTCGTGGCCTGACGATTGCATCTAGCATGAAACAGACTGTCGCCTCTAAGTGTTGACTTCTATGTTCACTTTTATCTGTATATATATATATATATATATATATATATATACATACATAATTAGACAAGAAAAACAAATAGTCTTGTTGGGGATTTGAATCAACCCACAACAAAGAAAAAGGTGTTTAACCCTTTGAGCCCTGTGTTCCTGAACAATTTTAACCCTTCTGCCTGATCGCCTCAGTCCTGCACTGTGTATAGTTCTATTCTCTTACATTTTGTCCCTGATTGCTTCCCTGACGGTCCAGGTTAAGACTCTGCATGCTTCATGGTAAAAATGATCCTTTTCATCCAAAACACATGCACAAAACACATTGAAAAGGCACAGACATGTCGGTATAACATTCGATGACATAAGAATATTACAGCTTTTCTGATTGGCTCTTCAAAATAAGACAACCAATAGCAAAACACACTGCAAGTGTTTATCCACCATTCAGCCAGTGACTGGGCATTATGTCATTTTTCTCTACCACCAGTAAAACAGTGGTCAGGGCTCAAAGTCTTTTTTTTATGACTAAATTTTTCTTATCAAGTATTAGTGTTAACATTCCTACAGTCGTTTCATTTGTAGTTGGTTTTCATTCAATATGAAAAGAAATGTGATTTCTTCATGTGGATGTGTGAGAAAGAAGAAGCAAAAGAGAAAGTGAGGAGGAAAGTGTCCCGTAACTTGGTGAGTAAGACTGGTGAATGTGCAAGGGTATTTCTTCAAAGTTGACCATTGTAACCTGCTGCTGTTGTCTCTCCTTACTGCTTTATCTGTCTAAAAACTTTGCTTATATATTCTTCAAAGGGATCACAAAGTATGTTTTTTTTTTATTGCTGGCAGGAACACAACCAGTTTGTTCAAAAATGTTAAATATTTATTTTCAAAGCATTAATTTATTAACTGGAACAATGCATAATCCTACAACTCAGAAACCATTTTTTTTTGTCTTTTGGTGTTTGTCTGGCTGTTTATTTCCATCTTCACTCCACAGTCTATATTTAATGATAAAAAAAAAACTAAGGGAAATTATTATTTTAACTAATACTATCACTGTCTGTAAACAGTTTGAACATCATTCAGAAATGCAATAAATAAATTTTGGTCATTGGATTGCATAATTTTCCAGCAAATGAAATCTAGATGAGATTGTAATGTTTGATCAGATACACCTGTAGTAGAAAAACACAATTTACACATACAGATAACAAATTAAAACCAAATTTATACAATTATTAGAAAACATATATACTACACAACAATTTTTTCCACAGATGTCTACAACGATGTCTGTGTGTTTTCCTTACATAGGCTATAAGAGAAGCTGGACAGTGGGGGTGGGGGGAGAGAGACTCCATGCACACATACTAATCATGGAAGCTACCCAAGAGCACAGCTGAATACCTGTCTGACCATTAGACTGTGAAAAGGACTTCCTGTGAACACAGAAAGAGAACAGACTCCTATGAAAGAAACAATTCCAAACCAAATACCTGGGTTAAGCATACTCCTTTTTTATGTTCTGATTTTTCACCTCGTACACCATATATTGGAATATATATTATATGACTTACCAGAGACATTTTCATATCTTGTAAATTATAATAAACTTTTGGTCATTTCTCCAAACAAAATGAAAATAAACTTTTTGGTCTTTACTCCAACAAACTTCCATGTTGGTTCACACATCTTAATTTTTTCTTGTGCTTGTAGATAATTTTCTTTGAGGTAGATCACATATTTTAGAAGAATCATGCATGTAGATCACATACTTAAGTTAAGTAGCACTAAATAAACCTTTCAACACAACGATAGTTCAGTGTTCATCCACTTTGAATATAAAAACCAACATTGTATGTCAACCACAACAGCATCAATGACCTTGGAAAAGGCATAAATCTGTCTCATCTCCACCAATTAAATAACAGGGTAGACTGGACTTTGGATCGTAACCACTCTAAGAGAAGGAAAATCATTACACTAACTTTCTCAAGAAAGCATGATAATTTACAAATAAAGAAGGAAGCTGTGGAGAATCATGATTGCCAACATTTTGAAGAGAGATGACAACATAGTTAAATAAATAGAATACAAGGGAAGCAACTCAGTTATTCACTTACAAGTTACCTCCCTTGAAAACGTTTTCACTCAACAAATAGACTATTAGAAATGATAATAAAAAAATAATTTGATTTATTTGAAAAAGAATACAGAATATTTCAGAACTTATACTGCGGGCAAGACGCCTGCATAGAGATAAAAACGAATTCAGTTAATACAGAAAAGCAGAAAGGAGCGTAAGATGTTTCGTCACCACCTTTTTTTTAACATTTCACTCGAAGCAAGGTAATAAAGCCACTAAGACGTGAGTGTGAAAGAATACGAAAAAAGAAAAAAATTATTAAAGTAAGGAAACAATAAAAGAACAGAAATTAGGAAGATAAAGGTAACAAGTGACAATGCATTTAAATTTCTAAAAATCAAAGTTGACTGGAAAGCAAGAAACCAGAAGAGATATCCACCAGCATGAAGTACAATAGAAGAAATTGTTAACGTAAAACTTATGATTACATCTAGCCATTTCAGCTGTAAAATGATCAGTGCTAGCTCCCAATCTAGTATTGTACTTAAATCATAAATGTTAACTGTGTAGGGATACAAAAGGGGCTTATCTCCCTTTGGTGAAGATAACTTATATGATGGAAATCACTCCATACAGTGACGAAAGTGGCAGTCAATTTTCCAGTTCATTTACAGCAGAAAAGATGGTAATGATTAGCAATGCAGTTAAATTTTTAAAAATCAAAGCTGACTAGAGAAGAGAGATCCACAAGTAAGAAGTACAATAGAAGAAACTGTTACTATAAAACCTATGGTTACATCCATCCATTTCAAGTGTAAAATGATAAGACCTAGCTGCCAATCTAGTATTGCACTTAAATTTGTAAAGTCCAGGTATCAAAAGAGAAAGCTCATCAGAACAATTATCAAGAAAATATTTATAGAAAAGTCAAAGGGAAGTTACGTTATGGTGGTGGGAAAGTAGCTGAAGATGAGATGCCCGGTCATTTATTCAATTTTTTATGGTGAGGTGATCCTGAGAGGCCTAGAATTCCTACCAGGTTTTATTATTTGCAGAAAAATCTTAACAACATAAGGTATGCAGATGACACTGTGTTGATAGCAGACACAGAAAGGGAACTGCAAGAACTCCAGCAGAATGTAGCAAAGGAAAGTGAGAAGAAAAGACTAAGCATCAATTGCAAAAAAAATGAATAAATGATGGTCAGCTTGAGGACCACTTTCAGATGTAAGCTAAAGATTGGGATGTCAAAATCAAACAACTATGAAAATATCAGGAAATCTTTTAACAGAGGACAGGAAATCTGACATTGAAATCCAAAGATGTATTGGAATTGCAAAAAATACCTACCAAAAGCTAAGCAAATTATTAAGAAACAGGAAAATTTCATTAGAAACAAAGAAAAGCGTGCTCAACTGCTATGTAATGGTGAATCTTCATTTTTGGGGCCCCAATGCTTGAATAGATATGAAGGGCACCTTCGCAACCAGCAACAATAGATTCAAGGAACCAACTGCCAAAATGTAGACTTTGAATAGATTCTGATGTGGGTTCAGGTGCTGCAAGCCTCTAAATAAATTTTGAAATTTGACCAATTACAAGGGAATGAATATTAGAGCATATTCTAAAGCTAACATTAGCAACTTCAACCTCTTGGCTTATGATCCTATCACTAAAATGGCCTTATTTTAATAACAAGCATTAAAAAAAAACATTGATTTTACTGAAAAATTCACTCATTAAAAAAAGTGTAACACTATTTGGGTTGCTGGAAATTCATAATAATAATGATGACTTGGAAAATCAATGAAAACAACGTACTGATGAATAATTTAGCATGAAAAGAGTTAAAAAGATGGACTGATAATAAAATTATTCCCAGAGAATTGAAATATGTACAATGAACCAAATGACCGCTTGAAAGCGATTCTCAGTTTGTGCAAACAAATTAGCTATTGACAGCCTGTGACAACCAATGCCTGAATCTGACAAGAGAAGAATTGAGTTAAAACTAAATGAATTTATTTTGTAGGATGTCAGAATGAAAAAACAATGAATTGAATGGCTGAGCAATAGTTGCAATAATGGGAGTTGAAAAGATTTCTCTGGGGAAGTGTCTTTTGGGTCAGAGGTGAGAAAGCCAAATGTGGTGTCAATTCACTTATGAGAAAACTACATTTGAAACCATATTTTTTTTATCAATCTCTGACCGAATGTTGGAGGTGACAGGTGCAGAAGAGCACTCAAGGAAGGATGAGGGGTTGTCTGCACCCACTGAAGGGTAGCAGGCATAGATGAGACTTTAAGGAGGTTGAAGGAGCTGCTCACACCAACTAGAGGCAATGTTGAAAGGTGGTACTAAGAGAAAGTGGAGGAAGCCAGGCAGAGCAATGTCTGCAACCACCAGCACCCCCTCCCCACGAGAGAGGGAGAATTCCCCAAATTATGAACTAATTTGATATCTCAAGAAAAGCCAAACTTGAGCCAAACTTAGAGCCAAACTTAGCAAAACAGTAAAACAAATTTTGATAACTCTGCAAGCCAAAAAACTTAACAAAACAGTAAAACAAATTTTGATAACTCTGCAAGCCAAAAAACTTACTAGCTTACCCAAGAGTTGCGTCTGATTTAGGAACAGGTTGGGTCGACAAACACCTGTATATGAACACAACTACTAACAAACTCTTGTACACAGTATTGATATAAAAATAGTAATTATTTTTGTATATATTTCGAGTGCTGTTTTATTTTTTAATTTTATTGTATGACTTCGCTCGACTTGGACCTGTCCAACACACAGATACCTGCAACAAATCAATCTTGGCCTCCTTATAATCAAATCAATCACAACATGGGGTAAGGCAGGTCAAGATCAAAGCGATCATTCCATTGATCAAACCAGGATCTACCCTGGGCTGACCATGACAAAAGGTTATATCTGTGGCTGTTTGTTGTGAACCAGGATTGGATTGAAGCATTGTGAACCGGGATCAGATTGAAGTGTTGTGTACCAGGATTAGATTGACATGCTGTGAATCAGGATTGAAGTGTTGTGATCCTGGATTGGATTGAAGTGTTGCGAATCGGGATTGGATTGAAGTGTTGTGAACCTGGATCGGATTGAAGTGTTGTGAATCGGGATTGGATTGAAGTGCTGTGAACCAGGATTGGATTGAAGTGTTGTGAATTGGGATTTGATTGAAGTGTTGTGTACCAGGATTAAATTGACGTGCTGTGAACTGGGATTGGATTGAAGTGCTGAGAACCAGGATCGGATTGAAATGTTGTAAACTAGGATTAGATTGACGTGCTGTGAACCAGGATCGGATTGAAGCATTGTGAACCGGGATCAGATTGAAGTGTTGTGTACCAGGATTAGATTGGCGTGCTGTGAATCAGGATTGGATTGAAGTGTTGTGATCCGGGATTGGGTTGAAGTGTTGTGAACCCGGACCAGATTGAAGTGCTGTGAACCGAGATTGGATTGAAGTGATGTGATCCAGGATCGGATTGAAGTGTTGTGAACCAGGATTAGATTGACGTGCTGTGAATCAGGATTGGATTGAAGTGTTGTGAACTGGGATTGGATTGAAGTGTTGTGAGCTGGGATTGGATTGAAGTGTTGTGAACCACGATCGGATTGAAGTGTTGTGAATCGGGATTGAAGTGTTGCGAACCGGGATTGGATTTAAGTGTTGTGAGCCGGGATTGGATTGAAGTGCTGTGAACCACGATCGGATTGAAGTGTTGTGAACCAGGATCGGATTGAAGTGCTGTGAATCGGGATTGGATTGAAGTGTTGCGAACCGGGATTGGATTTAAGTGTTGTGAACCGGGATTGGATTGAAGTGTTGTGAACCAGAGTTGATCAAAAAGGGTTACAAAAGTTGCTACAAGGAACATTCTGGGATTAGGAGACCTGAAGCTTAAGTGCCATTAGTTTCATAGAAGATCTTCCACCGTGTAATATCAGTTCTTATATATGGCAGGTAATGCATGACAACCTCCTCACATATGAAGAGAAGGCCACAGAGATGAGGTTCTACAGAAGGATGCTGAGAATGCCATGGACTGAACATGTGAGTAATGAGGAAGATTTATTGTTGAAATTTCTATGATGCATAATGAGAAAAGACGGCTTGGAGATTTTAACACAATTTGACATTACAGACAGTGGAAGGGATAATAAAAAGATAAACCTTACTAAGAGCTACAAAGGATAGGAAATTGTGGAGAACCATGATCAACTTACTTAACAAGCTTGTGTAAATGACTGAAAGAACAGGGACTGGGAGGGATGATGAAAAGAAGAACCTTACTAAGAGCTACAAAGGATAGGAAAATGTGGAGAGCCTTGATCACCCATGCTCTGAACGGACATGGTATGTAGAAGAAAAAGTTGTTTACGTTTATTGCCAACAAATCAGTCTGTATTTAAATAATTTTGCTTCTATTATCTACATAATTAATCTAGGGTCTTTATACAATTAACCCTACAGCCATCTGTAAGAAAAACATTCTGTTTTTTAGGCAATTTTGCACTTTCTCACGTTGATTTTCTTTTTATTTTATTCAAACAATAACTTCAAAATTCACATTAAATTTTTATTCTATTATGGCTGGAAGGCATTATGTGCACCATTGAAAATTCTAGATCATCAAAATAATTCCATTTTAACCAATTTAGATAAAGATTTACAGAAATTATACAAGTTAATGCAGGATAATCTTTCAATAATAATATAACGGTTAACAAATAACATTGCATATAAATTTTGGTTTGGTTTGGTTTATTTTGTTTAAGGGCATATCAACCTCTATGGATTATTTAATGCCGACATTTTTAGGATAGATTCGTATGAATAGAATATGTATTCTTTGGTTTAGATTGGTTTGGTTTGTTTTACGGCATATCAACCTCAATGGGTTATTTAATGCTGACAACATTTTTAGGATAGATTCGTATGAATAGAATATGTATTCTTTGGTTTAGATTGGTTTGGTTTATTTTGTTTTACGGCATATCAACCTCAATGGGTTATTTAATGCCGACAACATTTTTAGGATAGATTCGTATGAATAGAATATGTATTCTTTGGTTTAGATTGGTTTGGTTTATTTTGTTTAACAGCATATCAACCTCAATGGGTTATTTAATGCCGACAACATTTTTAGGATAGATTCGTATGAATAGAATATGTATTCTTTGGTTTAGATTGGTTTGGTTTATTTTGTTTAACAGCATATCAACCTCAATGGGTTATTTAATGGTGACAAAAATTTTTATTGCTGGTAATATTTTGTTTTATCAAAAATCTGTTTCTAGTAATATATTTCCTTCAAAATTGTATTGCTGGTAATAATTTTTTTTCCAAAAAAGTATTGCTGGTAATAGTTAACTATTTACCCATAGCTGGGACCATAACAGGTGCTACCACCCCGGGTCAGGGTGAACTTAGGAACACCAGCAATTAAGAGGTGGTTCCACACTCCTCAAAACCTCCTGATCAGAGGCCTTGCTGCTGGACGTAATTTATCGTCTTACCTAGTACGCATATAAATTTTGATTATTTTGTTTTGTTTTTTCTCACAATCTTTTGTCGTATTCTAATTATTTCAAGTGTGCCAGAAACTGAGATGATATGACAAATTGGTAATTTTCCTGAATACTTGTCATTGTCTGATTAACCCATTGAAATCTTTGGAAAACCGTGGAAACAGAAAATGGCACTCTCTAATTAGAAACCAGAAGGGTCTCCACCAAAACAGATATCTGAAACCCCACGATTGTGTTTGCCGAGGAAAATCCCTGAGCTTTTAATGATTAATCATCCACCCACAGGAGTTCAGTTTAGCGTCACTTTCATTTAAAGGTATTTCCTAAGCTTTATTGAACTTGGAACAAGGCCAACGCTATGGAGCGCTTACTGGGAATCAAACTCTCTACCACTAACGTAGTTTGCAAAATTAGCTTGCAAACAGCATTTTCTTTTTTATGTTCCTTTAGGACATAGATGTTCATGGCTCTCCACAGCTTTTTTCTTATAAATTGTAGATCATCAAAATAATTCCATAGACTTAACCAATTTAAATAGAAATTTACAGGAAGTACATCAGTTAATGCAAGATAACCTTTCGGTAGTAATAAGATGGTTAACATTAATATTGATTAACCTTTATCCGTCTGTGACTTCATTTGCTGTACTAAAAGTTTATCCTACCACTGAAGGTGACTCTGATCCTTGAATATGAATTTGTTTGAATTTCATAACTGTGTTGTCATATCCTGCCATGGCAACAGAAAACACCTTTGAGCAAAATTAACAATAAGGTTACTGCAACCGAGAGGCTTTGGAAAAGAATTACATGGGAAGTGTTGTAATGAAATGTCCCACTCTCCCTATTGCCTATTGTGGACTGACTATATCAGTAGATATATATAGTAAGCACAGGATATACCTGGCGGACTTGCTTCGGGAATTAGTTGGAGATTAACTCCAGCTGTGCTGGTCAAACTCTCTGCCTCCGGGCAGAGAAGATCCCCAGACAAGGCTATGTCTAAGGGCAGAGATATCTGAGTGTTTCACATGAAAGGCTTGAACAAATAAGACTGTAGTCTAAAACATGTAGGCATGAAGGAACTGATTAATTAAACAGTTCATTTTGCTTGGGAAGTAATTTTGTCTAAATGCAGATAAATCTTTTATTTGTACAAATTATTAAAATAACTAGGGGATGTAATCATTTATGAATTTACTAAAGTTGATTTACCTCCCTTCCAATTATAAATGGGACAGGAAATATATAAATACACATTGATAATTATATGTTTTGACACATTAGAACCATTGGTGTCTGTTGGGTTTTTTCAACTCACTCTTTCTTCTTTATTAAGTCATATGATTCTATCAATAAAACATTAGTCCGAAGAAGTCTTTTGAAGGATGAAATATGTTACACAGGATTTTTTTACAATATTGTCAATTACCCACCATTAACCTGATATATAGAGTTTATATATTTTACCTTAAGTGCTTTTATTTAACAGCTTATTTGTAAATTGTGAAATTAATTGTATAATTACAGAGGTCAGCCAAAAAACTTTTTAAGATGTTTTGGCTAATTTTGAACAAGTTGGGGGCACTGAATCCAAAAATAGCATCCATTTTTCACTGTTAACTTTAACATATCTTATGTCAAAAAAAAAATGTCATGATTGGGTTAGATCAGTGTGTGAACATATAACATGACTCTTGTGCAAGCTTTCCAACGACTGGCCAATGATTACCCCACATTGCATTGCATTTCTTGATCTCGTTGGTATGCACCAAAAGCTAGGGGAGGGAATGATGCATGCTCACAAGGTAACATGATGAAAGACCAATGCCACATTCAGAAATAAGAATGCAAAACTCTGTTTCCCATATTATATGTGGGTGTTTTATTCAGGGATTTGTCTGCTTGTCCAGGTGGGTGGGTAGGTAGGTAGGTAGGCGATACTTGGAACAATCTCTTCTATGTCAGCTTTACCCTCTTACCAACTCCTCCCAACACGGTGAATGGCAATACAAAATGGCAGCTTCAGAACTACTCAACAGACACAAACACAAGGGTGAACCAGAAATCTCATTGATCCTCAGCATGGCTGTTAATATCAACTATCAGCCGGATATACCCTATTCCCAGTTTTGTTGTCACTTGATCTCTGAAAATCTTTTCACATTCCATTCCCCTTCAATTAAAGTGGGTGCTGCTTAGAAAACCAAGGAACCATCTGCTGGTCTGTCAAACGGAAACACTCGAGATGGAGATGAAAACCACATCTTCTCCTTCTACAAGTGTGACACTATGAGTTGGATATATGCGCACGCGTGTGTGTGTGCGCCCGCACATCTGAGTGTGTGTATATATACACCCCCACATCTGTGTGTGCGTGCGCGCGCACACATATGTGCGAGAAGATTAGTTAGATTTGACCTGGGTATCAAACTTCAAGACCCAATGACTAGATTAGGAATCTAGATAAAAACATGTTTTGGACATATGGCCAAAAGGGTAGATGAGTGTTAAGTACTTGTCAAAATACGAAGATAGTGAAAAAGACCGGATCTGGTCAAAACTTAAAAGGGTCTGAATTTAATGTCCCTGAATCGGAGTCAGCTAGGCTAAGAAATATTTTTATGTCCACTTTCTTCAAAGGGAGAAATGGTCATGAAAAAGTTTTATTCGTGGGTGTCCCTTGTCCGGAAATGATGAAAGAGGATTCTGCATATATACGGGAGCGCTTTGGGCCACGGCAGTTAGTTAGACTTAGTTTAGGTTCGAGGAAGGTTGATTTAGGCCGGAGCAAGTAACAACGAAGAGTGACCCATTAGCAGCCGGACATTGTTAGCTAAGATATATATTCTTTTTTTGCCAGCCGAGAATCAGCCCAGAGTTAATCATCCACAAAAAGGTGACACGCCCTCCCTCCTCTTTTTGTCCTACCCAAGTTTGTAGTTGTGTTTTTCTTTTGCCTGTGAGCCTGCCTCTCGCTCAATCCGCCGCACAGAAATTCTACGACGTGGGGTCTATATCTTTGTGCAACGAGTTGCGGAGGTGGGTAGTCTCACACAAGGTTGTTAATAGTATCAGAACTGTAAATGTGAGAAAAGATCTGAATACTGCTCATTTGAAACTTCTGAAACACGAAAGAAATATAAAATGATAAGTGATTCAAATTCGAATCTTCAGAGCCATTGTTTGTCATGACTATAAGTTTTAGACATTTGATTTTCATGAATTCTTCGTAGATTTGTACCAGCACTAGTCAGTTATCAGTTTTTTTCCCTTTTTTCCTTGATGCCATTCATCCATCGGGTAGGGACAACTCAACACCGCCAACTCAGCACCAGGATAACTTAGGACTGAGACAAATCAGGACCAAGATAATTCAGCACCAGAAGAACATTTTTTTTATAACCAAATAAAATTTATTAAGGATTCAAACATAAATTAGTAAATATTTGTTTATTTTTTATAAAGTAAATCATAAAGAAACTTATTTTTTTAGTAAATTGACATATAAAAAATAATTCAACAAAACACACTTGTTTTTAGTTAATTTTTAATAAAGCAGATTGAAAAGGACAAAAGAAAAATGTTTTTTGTTTTTAATTATTTTTAATATAGTGAATCATAATGTAATTTTTTAAATTATATTTAAAATAATTTTTGTATAATACAATAAGAACGGTCGGAATCCTAGCCATATCTTAGATCCTTTTTTGCAATGTCGAGGTGCGTAGCACAACGCTATCAAGAAGGCGGCCTGAATCTTTTGGAATCAGGTCGGGGTTGCTGTTTGAGCCGATATGAAGCAAACCCCGAAATCAGCAATGTCTTCATTGCATTACTGAAGACCTTCCTTGATGCACCTGAAATGTATTACTCTACAATTACTTAATTAATACTTAGTTTTTGTGTTTTATTATTTTTAGAAAAATATTTTAGAATCTATTTACTTTACTCAAAAATAAATTTCTAATTAGGGTTTTAATCCTTAATAACTTACTTTTATTCATTTATAAAAAAAAAGTTTTCTGGTGCTGAGTTGTCAGTGTTGAGTTGTCCAGCACTCTCGTCCATAACTTTAATTCCCGGGTGGAATATTTCATCTTGCATGTCACTAACGTCATCCCAATTAATTATATCACTGACAAACTCTACTATGACAAATGTTGAATGTAGACAGTGGAAAGCAATTATATTCAAGGACTTTATATTTTTTCCATTTATAACTTTATACAATTGTTATCATCATGTATTATGATATTTTAAAAGCCGGGTGTTTGAGCATATATTTTTTTTTTTCCACAGGAGGCATTCAAATTTAATTATAACATTAAGTGGCTGACGTTCTACTTTACCTCAAACAAAAGGCAAGGAAGGAAACCCCCACATCAGCATTGGAAAGAGCAATAACAGCTACTGGACTTGAGAAAACTATTTTCCTGAAAAATTTTTTCAAGAGAAAGATTTTATAAATTTCAATCAACAGGAGCACTGACTGCATGGTCAATGACTACCGAATGTTTCCTTATAAAGAAATGGCTAATGATTAGTTGATGAATGCTGAATGTTTTCTTATAAAAGGTTAATATTACCATTATGGGAAATTTTGTTATAAGTAGTCATTTCTTTCTTTTAAAATATTCAAATTCTGATTGATTTGTTTTCTACAGTTTATCAAACCCATTGCAGGTTACTTAAACCAGAAAATAGTTTTAGAGTGTAAGAACTTTTTTTGAGATAATTATTTAGGGACACAAGTCTTACTAATTAACCCATAGCTAGGAGGAGAAGAGGGGGATACATCCAATTCCAAAGAGTATTTGCGTATAAGTGAATATAATGAACCCAATTGGAATTGGAACTTGGTTCTCCAATAAACAATCCCGAGCCATTATGCATTACACCATCTGCACATCCAAGCTTACAGTACCTGGTATTCCCAAGCAGTCACTCATCTAGGTACTGACCAGGCTCAACATTGTTTAACTTCAGTTATTGTATGGGAAAAAATATGTAGTTAACTAGTAAAAATGGATTTTTAGACTCACCATCCCAAAATTAGCTAAGGAAAACCAGAAGTTGGTTTGCACCAAAATATATGCAGATTTGTCTCATATTTAAGACTATTTGTTGTGATTTAGACTTAATTAGGCAACAAGTTTTTTTTTGCTTTGTTGATTATATTTTTTATTATTTTTGCTGTTGATGATTTGATAATACCAGGTGCTACATAATTTTTCTTGACAGAATCTATCTTACATATTTATAAGTCTACCATTCATCATTTGCAGATTCTTGATAAAATCCAAAGAATCTGCAATATTATTGGTGTTGACCTGGCATCTCAGCTTCAGTCCCCCCCACCCCACCAATTGTAATGTGCCTTTTCTATAAATACTTTCATAGCAATTATTCTGATGAACTTTCCTCTATGGTACTTAGACTTTATCAATTTAAGTGCAGTACTAGATTGGCAGCTAGGTCTCATCATTTTACAGTTGAAATGGATAGATGTAACCGTAAGTTTTATGCTAATAGTTTTTTCTCTTGCACTTCTCATTTGTAGAAATCTCTTCCAGCTTCTTGCTGTCCAGCCAACTTTGATCCTCAAGATTTTAAATGTAATATCAATTATCTACTGACTTCTTAATTCTTGTTCTTTTATTGACTTGTCTCCTTAATAGTATATTTTTCTCATATTCTCTAATACTCAGTAACCCCTTGCATCTTTGTACCTTTATTGCCTTTCTTGGGGTAAGATGATAAAAAAAACACACATTTGTCTTCAATAAAATGCAGACGTTTATATATCGTTGCATTCATCTCCCTCAGTTTTCAGTTAATTTTTTTACGTTTTACCAGATTTAAGCTGGATCTATATATAATTCACAAAATGTGTGTGTGTGTGTGTGCGTGCGTGTGTGTGATTGGATTTTGTTTATGCATTTCCAGTTTTCAAAGGGTCAAAGAATTCTAATATACAAAAATCATAATAAAATAAATTTTCCCGATTTTTTAAAACTGGACCAATATATTTAAAAAGTATAGAAAAAAAAATCAATATTCTTTGATTCTGAAAAGTATCATGGCCACCATGAAGGTCTAAAGAATGCTCATGTACAAAAATTATTTTTCAGAAACGTTTCTCTATTTTTTTACATATAGACCAGTCTATTTATGTAGAACTTTGTTCAAAATATGTTGTCTGGTAAATGCATATAACAGACCACATTTATCCGAGATAGAGATAGATCTTTGAGAGTGTCTGGGTTGATAGGTTCTTTGGCCATCAATTACAAAAAAAGAAAAAAAAAGAAAAGAAAATGTCCAGCAAGCAGGACTGAAATCAGAAACACAAATGCCATCGTAAAGTACCATTATACAGAAGAAGCTTTATTCGTAATTGCAATCAACAAATGTAAAGGGTGACAAACAGCTACCTGTTCACAGTTGTCCCTAAAAGAGGACCACCTTATTCATCATAGTTCACTTCTTACAATGATGTGGAAATTGGGGAGTGGCGACATTGATAGGCTGGGAATTGGCGGGTAGGTAGCTGAACTGGAGGTGTGGTTGTGAAGAGGGAGAGAAGGAAGAGAGAGAGGGAGGGAGGGGCATCAAGATGGGTAATGGTCGAGATTTACACCAGTGCAGATTTTAAAAGCACACAAATGAACTGACCGCAGATGTGGGTAAGGAAGGGGCAGGGGTTGGGGGTAGATGTAAGGAGGAAAGAATTGCCTGGACCGAAGTTAGACAAAATGAGACCCACCTTGTAAAACTGGAGGAGGAGGAGGTCGTTAAATGGTTGTTTTATATGTTGCACTGGGTAAGTCATGCCCTGGCTTTGGTTCTATCTGGAAACGGACAGAGACTGAGTACCATTGTAAGGGAACAGTAGATGAGCAAAAACCAGGTCGTAACAGTGCAAATAGGGTGGGAGCAGAGATCTGTAAAGGAGTGGACCAACATACACAACCACAGTGGTCAACACAAAAATAATAAACATATTTACAGCCCCAAAAGAACTGGATCTTTTCCAGTACTATGTGGACAAGTACAGCTGCTAGAAATACAAAAGAGAGATAATACGTTTTAAGGAGGTGGGGGGGATCACAATCCTGCTCGAATTCTTCATTAGTAAAATATTGGAAAATGTTTAATGGCTAAATCACCGACATAATAGTTCATCACTTTTAAATAGTTGGTTCTTTTGGGAAAAAAAAATTGTTAAAAAAAATTCATTGTTTCAAATATTGGGTAGAACAAACCAACATTGTTCTATCTACCCACCAACAACTATAAATTAAAATTTGCAATTTTTTCACTTTATTGTAAAATTTAAACTAAATCTTCAGTGAATAGTAATGCACACGCACACACATTTATAAGTTAACACGCACACATTACAGAACTGCTATTGATAGTAGCATAGACGCATTCAGAAAAAAAAGGTCAATCTAATAAATCACAGACAACCTTGATATCACACAATATCATATAAGTATCAATACAAACAAAACATTCAGTGTCATATCACATGCATAAACGTCTGATATTTCTATCTCAGAGATATAGTGATTCATGTAAATAAGTATCAGAAATTTGGAAGGAAAAAAAAAAAAAAATGCCACTGGTTTGAAATTTTCTTTAAAGCTGATCTGTACTAATCAAACTGGTACTTTAGATGGAATATCAGACCATTCAGTCTTCAATTTAATTAACCAATTTCATAGCTTAGCTTCATTAGGATAAGAACGACATGTGCAAGACCCTCATATTTTTCTTTATTATTAATGGCAAAAAAAAAAAAAAAAAAGTTCTAACAAAAATGATAAAGACAAGATAATGAACATGAGGAGGTGCTGAAAAGTTCCCCATCCAACCAAGAATTCCTTAGGGGGGAAAAAAAAAAAAAAAAAAAAAAAAAGGGTTGAATTGAATTTTTTTTAGCACCTTCTCATGTATCTTATAATTAATATATGTACATACATATATATAATGTGATACGCAGAAGTTATATATTCAGAAGTTCCTTCTTAGAATAGCATTAACCCACCTCCTCCTGGAGTTAGTTTAAGCTGACACATTCTCCACACCCTTATATCTAAACTGTAATTTTGCAAAGGGAAAATTTCATTGAAATATGTTGGAAAATTTCCAAGTTTTCCTCTGAAACTAAAAAAATATAAACTTTAAGCAAAATAGTCAAAATATATGGAAAGAAAAAAAAGAAGAAAAAAAAAGTGTCATCATCAGTATAAACTGACACTAGAAGGCTACGGGTTAACAATTACTTGTATCACACTTAGGTTAAAGCTGAGGAATTTTATAAGTAAATAAAAATAGTTTTTACACATTCTGTTAACTCTAAGATTACCCTATAAATTAACATAGTTGCCTACTTGCATTTCTTTTTTATGGTTTCACTTATTTCAGTAACAAAAAAAAACACACACATACACAAGTAGCTCTTCATATAAGGCAAGCATTAAAATCCCAAAAAATGAAACATGTAAGTTTAATAGCAAGTAACAAGACCCACCAATCCAGCACCTGAGATAGAAGAGAGGTCTCGGCTTTAATGTGTTAATGATAAAGCAATTTATATCTCTCCTTAGAGATGCAAAAAACACAGTAGCCATGACAAATATATAGCTTTTTATATTAACACTTTTTCCACATTGTTAAACTCAAAGGTCTGACAGCATAAATTAGCTACGTCAGCTTGCATAGTAGACAAGACAACAATGTTGCAAGATCTGCATCCTCAAAACTACATACTTCTCATATATATATATATATATATATATATATAAAAAGAATTAATGGATTTATTTTTAATCCGATATTTTTCATTACTTGAAAGCTTATTATAGTGAATACCTGTATTTGAAATAGAAGCCCTATTTTTATTTATTAAACAGTGTGTATTAAAACTATGAGCCTGGATATTCAAGAAATCTGAGTAAAGAAAAAGTGATCTCCACCTGGGATTGAACCTGCATCCTGCTTTGTAGGGGAATCAACCTGTGGTTTCACCTACTAAGGGGAACACAAGTTTTATCACTGCCAGAAAACACTTTTACTTGCATTATTTACATTATTCGTACCGTTATCCCCATCAATGCAATATTCACAACATTTCAGCCATTGTAAACTCTGGCCTTCTTCAGGTGATTGGAATTTCGAGCCAAACCCTTTATTTTGTCCAAACACTTGAAGAAGGCTGGGGCGTACAATGACTGAAACATTGTGAATATGGCAATGCAGATGAGGATAACATTCCAAATAATGTAAATAATGCAAGTAATCATAATACCTCATCTCAGATATAGACAAACACATTTTTTTTACTAAGATTTCTCAGATGTGCAGACTGACAAAATATGCAATGTTTAATAAATAAAAACGGGGTGTCTATTTTAAATACAAAGTAGACACTATAATAACGGTCGAAGTAACAAATATATATTATTAGTATAAATATTATATTTAATGGGCCCACATTTGAGTAAATATCCGTTTTTTTTTCTTTTAAACAAAAAATAAAGAAAAACAATGAATATAATGTCTACTGACCTAGAGATTAAGAAATACAACTAAAGAAAATGTGTCTCCCAACAAGAATTAAACCTGTGTCCCTTCTTTCAATCAGGAAAACTACTTTTTACCCTTTAGCATTCAATCTGCCCAATAAATATCAGCTACCAATGTTCAACCTGTTGTAATCCACTCCATAATATTTGATGACATCATCACAAATAACGCAAGAAGTCACACAAACAATGAAATTTTGAGAGCCAATATTTATGGGAGCGGTTTGAGCATGTTGAATGATAAAAGGTTAAATTAAGTGTACCTTAAACCATTAGCCCTTTGCTATGAACAAATTTCTGTAAGTTGACCTCAAGATAAGGCGGACTTATATAATGTTTATTGTAATAAGAAAATGTGAGATTAAAAAAGAATCCATTAATTACAGAGACATTTTTTTAAATGTATTTTTACTCAACATTACTATAAACCTTACTTTTTATTTTTATTTTTAGGAGGTATACGTGTTTGAGTTCCTGTACCCGATTTTTATTTTTCATAAACAGTGAAGTTAATGACAAGTGGCTTAGAGAAAGAAATCCTACCAAAGAAAAAGTGTACCACCTGATAGGAATCAAATCTGACTCCCTTTTCCCATTATGAAATCCACTCCTATAGCGGAAAGGTGTTACCAATTTGGCCATGGGAGAACACCTTGGTAATGGCACATTTTGGATATAGGAGTATTTTCCCAGATGGAAAAAAGGATGCCATTTTCGTTCCTGTCAGAGGCACAATTTTAATTTAGTACAACTTCTTAGTAGAACTTATTTCAATTTATGAGAAAAAAAAAAAAACAGGACAGCAACTCAAACATGTGTACCTGCTAAAAATAAGGTTTATAGTTATTATATATATATATATATATATATATATATATATATATATATATATATATATATCTCAAGCACACAAATACACACACATATATATATATATAGAGAGAGAGACACATTGTGTAGAAAATAAATTCCAACCAGTACAATAATTCTTAAGGGATTTTTTTGTTTGTGAGGAATTTGATACTCTGGTTTATTTAGGAACATCGGCAGGAATAGTGCCATATTTTACAAATCCATTATAGAAAACCCGATTTGAGAATATACCAAGCAAAATATTATAAATGAAATAGAATTTATAAAAAATAAATCACCATGACGAGGAGAAAAAAATATTAAAACTTTAAAAATAACCATAAAATACATTTTCACATAACCATCACTGAAGAGTGCACATATATATGTGCATATTTATGTATAAATATGTACACACACACACACAGTGTGGACATATGAATCAACACTTTATGGTCACTGCCAGTTTCATGCTTCAATGTAATCTTCAAACCAAGTCATTATGCAGTGTTGATTCTTATTTCTACACTGTATATATCTATAAAAGTTCTATCTCCAATATTGAACACACACACACACACACATATATATATATATATATATATATATATATAGGGATCAAATATGGATTGGAATCCAACAGACTGATAGGCTAAGGAACAAATTGGAAACATTCAGAAATCTTTTTAAATCTAACAGGTTTCACTTTTATTTTACTGATGAAGTTTTAATAAAAGTGAAATGTTAGTTTTAAAAAGATTTATAAGTGTTTCCTATCCTATCACATATATATATATATATGTGTGTGTGTGCGTGTGTGTGTGTGCGCGCACGTGTAAAATTTCAGATATAACTAAATTATATATCTGTAAAAGGACAATATGAATAAAAACAAAAATAAAACTGACACATCGGCTAAAATAAGTTTTCCTTTTGTCTTTATGCCCTCCCCCCACATTTTATATATATATATATATATATATATATAAAATAAAATAAAAGGCTTATGTATTTATTAGTGAAAAGCATGTAAAGCCATACTTTATGCTTACAAAAAGTTAGGCATGGAATAGAGTGGGAAAAGTCTCTTCCCAAAAATTTGTGGAAGGACTTATTAACCTGGAAGAATCATTTGATTCTTCAGTAGCGATAGGAAAAAAAAGGGGGGGATATATTGAAAAGTGTGTGGGAGGAAGCAGGTAGGGGGGGCGGTGATAGGGCATCTGGGTGTTTGGAAAAAAAATGAGTTGAAATTTGTACAATTCTTCTGTGGTTCTGGCATCTGGAGATTTGGTGAGAGAGAGAGATGGTTGCTTAGACTGTTTACTATTGTCTTAAGGCAAACTTGAAATTTAACAAGGTCAGATGGAGTTGTAGAATCTTTCAGTCTTGGCTATTAAATACATTAAATCAAAATCAGTGGGACAAAAAATATGTTAGTATTTTGACATGGTCAAAAGTTGACAAGAAGAGGGAGGCAGGTGATTTTTGTATTTATAGTCAACCGAGGGCAAGACCAACAGAGTGGCAAATGAATACAAGAAAGTACAAGAGTGTAAAACAAAAAATATTCTGCTTCAAATTGTTGAGTGTTTTTCCTTTTTTGGTTGTTTTAGAGAAACAGATTTTGTAATATACTTAGTTACATATAAAAGATAATGTTGTAAGTTGTAATTAAAGTATTTCATAAATGTGTGTGCGTGTGTGTGTGTATATATATATATATATAAAAGGAAAAATAGGAAAGCATTTATAGGTTTAATGTGTTTTGTTTTTATCTTAGCTCCATCAGAAATTTAAAAAAAAAAAATTATGTTTTCCTATCTGTTCCTTAATACCAGATTTAATCCATATTTGTTTCTATATATATATATATATATATATATGTATGTTATTTTATTGCTTAAACATTATTTATAGTGGATACCCATATTTGAGTAGATGTTCTGTTTTAATTTATTAAACAGCATATTTATTTATTTCATCTACCAGCCTGAAGATTCAAAAAAAAATTATTGGAAAAATATGCATTCTCTGAGGGGAAACAATCATTAGATCTGAGATGCGATGAACTCTCGTCGGTCACAAGGAATTACTGGCCAAGTCTAATGACGGTTTCTCCTGCTGGAGAACACATATTTTTTAAGATTTATTGAATATTTAGGCTGGTAAATGAAATAAATTAATATACTGTTTAATAAATAAAAACAGAGCATCTACTCAAATATAGGGATACATTAAAAATAACATTTAAGTAATAATATATATATATATATATATATATATAAGCACACACTTTAGGTGTTGAATAAAATGCAGGGGGGTCAGAAAATCATTTAAAAAGTCAAATATCTGAAATTAATAGACAAAATAAATTTGATAAAATAAAACAAAAATAAAAATCACTTTATTAGGCACCTAACATTGTGTGTGTGTGTGTGTGTGTGTGTGCGTAAGGAAAGGGATGGATTGATGGATTCTGTTATTCATTAATTTGACAGATTTTTATTTCTTAAACATTATTTTTAGTGGATACTTGTCTTTGAGTAGATGCCTCGTTTATTTATTAAACAGTGTATGTATTCCTTTTCACTGACCAGCCTGAAGAAAAAAAAAATATGTGCTCTCTGGTATATTATTCTCTAATAAGATTTCTCAAATATTCAGGCTGGTAGATGAAATAAATACACTGTTTAATAAATAAACGGAACATCTACTCGAGTACGAAAAAAATAATGTTTAACATATATATATATATATATAGAGAGTGTGTGTGTGTGTGTGTGTGTGTGTGTGTGTGTGTGTGTGTGTGTGTGTGTGTGTGTGTATATATGCACAGGCAGGTATATGAATTTCTTATATGGAAAGGAGAAATAGGTAAAATCCTCCCACTCAGGGGATTTATAATCAAGCCACTGTGGTCTTCTGTTTCATTTAAGATGAGTGTACAGTCCAAACAGCCATGCATTCAAATGAAAGTTGTCCAATCAACAAAACAGGTAGCTGTACGCAGTAAAATTCCTGGAAATATTTTCTCTCTGGGAGGGATTTCTCATTCTGCATTTTTTTTCTTCTTTTCTTCAGTTCTTTTCAAGCAATTCTTTAAATTTTCAGAGAAAGGCAACCGACAAATACTGAGAGGGGAAACAAGAAAAAAGAAAAAAAAAAAGAGTTCCCTTCTTTTTTGACAATTCCAAATAACAGCACATTTTAAGGAGTGCATTAAAAAAAATATACCCCAACATACCTTCAATGGACAGCAAAAGGAAAAATAAAATGTGTGTGTGTGTGTATGCATATATTATAAGAAGTACGACAAAAATTTGTTCCATTTCTTTACTGTTCTTGGGGTGCAAAAGAAAATGACTCACCCATTCACTTGGCTGACAACTTTAAAAGAGTGGAAAGTCAACAGGGCCCAGTTCAAACAGTGCATCAGGAACATACTTGATAGTAATGGCCAAGTTCACATATATATATATATATATATATATATATATATAAGAGAGAGCATACACATATATCTTACCTATTTACAACTTAGATATAGCTACATACTATATACACATGTGTTATATGTATCAGACAATCACTTATGTATATTAGGAAAACAAATGAAATCCCAAAAGTCAATGTAACTTAGTTTCAATGAGATACAAAAGAATTGGCCATTTTAGTTGGAATATTGTATCCCAGGAAACAAGAGCTGGAAAATAATACAGGGGCAAAAGTGGGGAGAAAAGGGGAACGGGGCTTAGGTGATGTGACACATTGATCATTTAGATAAGGACTAATTTTTACATCCAGCTATATTGTTTTCATATAAATGTCAACATGCCTTTCTCACAATAATTGAAGTAGTAGGCAAAAAACATACATAAAAATCTATGTACAGGTATCAGCTGGATCATTGAATCATTTTATTTTCATTTTTTACAATTGAATCCTTTTTTTTTATTTTCCCTGGAGGACCAGAAAATTGGTTAATTGTTTTGGGCAATCTTTTGTGGTTTTCAAGTTTGTTTATTATTTTAAATTTCTCTTTTTGCATTTCGAACAGTGCAAAGTCATGAAATGGGAAAATTTGAAGTTAATAATTGTTGGTGGCTGTTGGCCAAATTATAAAAATGAAAGTACAACATTTAGGCATTCAGTTTTTGCTTAAAATTCTGTTTTAAAACCAGGGATCAGAAATGGAGAAAGCAACAATAACAGTAAAAAATAAAATACCATTTATAGAAAAAGAGGAAAAAAAAAACAAAAACTCACAGGTTTGTATCTGGTTTATATTTTTAAATAAAATGAAGTGAAATAATTACCTAAACTCATTAAATTAAGGGAAGTACAGATATTTTATATACCTTTTTTTTTAAATTAATGAAAGAGAAAAGAAATAAAAAGCCAAATTTAAAACTGACAGAAGTTTCAGCAACTAGAATTAATCGATCAAAAACAGATTGACATATAATTTGGATTCGTTTTCAACTCAAAAGACCAAACTAAAAATAAATTATATAATTTGTCTTATTTTCTATGCTAAAAATTATAACTTGTTAACTAGAGGAACAGGGAACTTCTTTTCTTTTTTGTCAGAATTTCTTACGTGAAGTTTTATTATACATTGATTTTTTTCAGACCAGCTTTGTTGTCTTTGTTAACAGACAATACAATAGCCAAAGCATTTATGATAATGACAACAAATATAAAGAAACTGGTTTGAAAGAATCAAGGCATAAAAAGTTTGGTTTGAAAAATAATTCACAAAGAATTTATTATTTGAAGAAATTGCAAAAAAATAAAAAATAAATTACTGAAAATTTAAATTAATTTTTAAAAAAGCAGAGAAAAAAATATAGAAAATTAGAAAAGTGAAAATTTATAAACACAATAAAATGAATTGAATTAAAAAAAAAATATTTCCCATAATAAAAAAAAAAACAACTTTTTTTTTGTTTTGCAAAGATAAAGTGTACCCTGGGGACAAAACAACAAAAAAATGTTTGTCTTCTAAAGTTTGCTTTCTCAAAAGTTGTTAAAAGTTTTTTTGGTTTTTTATATAGCTGTCTATTGCTACATTGCCTGCAAGGGGCATATGTTACTATAGTTGTCAGTTTTGGTAGTAGTAGAAGTACCAATAGCAGCAGTGACAAGAGTAGTAGTAGTAGTAGCAGCAGCAGCAGCAGTCATTTCAACACTCCAGTCTTTGAATTACACATCAGATCTGCATTGCACATATGTATACACATAACACATATGTACACATATACCTACATTAGAAAAAAAAAAAAAAAAAATTTACAAGGTGTATACACACATACATACATACACACACATGAATATGTGGTGTGGATAAAAGTAGCCTCTGTCCAAATTAGAAAGGAGTGGATAATAGGGCAAGCTCAGTTGGATGAAGCAGCTGCTGCGGCAGCGGCTGCAACGAGGGGCTTCTCCAACTCTAAGCCCATCATCCCACAGTTGTCTGCCAAAGAACTTTGCAGAATGGGCAGACAACTGCGGCAAACACGAGCTGGCTCTGTCAACTGCTGGTGTGGAATAGGCATGTAGGCGTTGGCACATTCTCCACAGAAAACTCGTCCGCAGTTGCTGGAAAGGGGAGAAAAAAAAAACATTTAATTAATTACAAATTTTTTTTAAGAGAGGCGGAAAAAGTTTGTTCCTAACACAGATTTCCAAAATGCTTACTTTTATTGATAAGATATAATTTGATAAAAATGACTGACATGAAATATCCGAACAAAATATCTGAAAATAATTTGAATGTTTAAATTTTATTCTGTTGCTAACATTTTGTACAACAGAAAAAAATTAAGGAAAATTGATTACCATGGCAATTTAGGGGGCTAATCTGATAAGAGGTTGGGGGGGGGGTTAACATTTAATAAAATTAATAAATATCTGAACTATCAATAAGATTTGTACACAAGAAAATGTTAAAATAAACTAAAAATAGAATGATTTAATGTAAGAAAAATAAAAGGAGAAATAAATCACACACATATATATATATATATATATATATATATTGAACCGGTATCCTATGCAAAACCATCATTAAGCCTGACATGCTATGAACGTTCAGCTACAGAGAACTAGAAAACACATAGAGGAAAAAAAAAAAACAAAAAAAAACGGCAAAAGCAAAAGTGTGCTTTTAAAAAGCAGTAATCCGAGCTTTGCTAACCAGTAGTTCGCTGTGGATGAACGGTCATAGCACATCAGGCTTAATGATGGTTCTCTATAGGATACAGGTTCCATTCCTGTCGAAGAATGCATATTTTTTATTTTTCCAAAGCAAGAGACTTCTTACCGGCAATGATGTTTGCGTCTGCCAAACCAAAAAGCAGCTTCACAACCAGCACAGTGCGTCACGGCATGGTCGGGCACCCACAAAGTCATTTTGGAGTCCTTTTCATCTATGTGTTCCCAGCTGACATCTGAAGCTGCATTGCTGCAGTGACCGATTGAATGAAGCTCTCCACTGCCTGAGGATTCAGGAAGGGACACCTGAAGAATAAAAATAAATTGAAAAAATATTAACCCATTACTCAGTTGACTTTTGGGTTTCACATTCATTGACGTTTAGCCTCTACAGATTGAACTTTCTAAACAATAACAATTCTTAAGGAAAGAAATTCCTTAATTCAATATCAACTTTTCTAAACAGGGTGAATACAAAAAAAACATATTCAGAATTTTTTTTTTTTTTTATATACTACTGTACTAAAATACCAGCTATGGGTGAATTAGTAAGACTTGTATCACTAAACCATTATTTATTATCTTTAAAAAAAAAAAAAATTCTTACAATCTAAAAAATTATTTTCTGTATTTAAATAACATGCAAAGGATTAAGTGGTAGTTAAAAAAATATAGAAAAAAAGAGTGACAGAATAAGAGTTGGCTTATATTTGAGGTTAATATTTTGTCAATTTTCCCATACATGCTCTGTGGGGATCTTTGTTTAGAAATGATAGCAGAAACCAAAGAATGACGTGCTCATCACTCAGTAGAACCTCTTCAACAGAAACAAAAAACAAAATATGGGCCAAAATATCTGGAGTGTTTGATTTACAATGAAACACTGTTTTACTTGGATTTTAGAAGTCTTTTATACAATATTTTTAGTGTTAAGTCTTTATTCATATTTGTAAACAAAAGTTTAATAACTTCACAAAAATTGATCTATTTGGAGAACGTTTAATGGTTTCCAAGTATTCTTCTAAAACAGGTGTTTCATTTGATTTGTATGCTAAATAAAATCCTGCTACATTTGGAAGATTGTGCTATTTCAGTCTGCTAAAAGGAAGGAAACAAAAAATTTAAAAAAACATTTTCAGAAACTTCATAAAACAGATGAAATGGTAAAAACAAAAACAAAAAAACATTGTATAATGGGTTTGTGAAATAAGAAACTACTGTAAATGACACTTAAAACATTTTAGATATCAAAATATTAAATTAAAAAAAACAAACACGAGAATTTACAAAACTGCACCATAACGTGTTGATTAGCTGCCTTGGCTTATACACAGGGTTTAGAATTTTGTGCATTTCTCAGACATAAGAGGTCAGGGGTCAGCTTATTATTCAGATTGGCTTACACATGGGTATATACATTATTTGCTCTTCTCTCTAAGCAAATATAAGTCTACCATGAGTTAAGCAGATAAAATCTATCTCCTGTTCAATAATGACAACATAATATTTGATAAAGGGCATAAACATTGGAAATAATCAATTTTTCAAGATTTACTTTTGAACATAACTGGCTGTACAAAACATGCTTTAGAATTTCCCTCTAGGTGTGTGGATTGTGACATTATGTTTGGGATACGCACATCGGAAAGGAAAGTGCAATTTTATCTTGATCTCCAGTGTTTCTGTTTAATGGTCAGTGGATGGGATCTTTGAAGTCAGGTCTTCTAAATAGCATCCGCTTGACCAAAGAAAAAGAATAAATAAAAGATTTTGGGGTCAAGTGATAATAAAGCCAGATATTGATAATTTCTGGTTACTGGTCTATATTAACATTCATGTTTGGGATTGAGGAAGTCAGTTCTGCTCTGCTCTTGACTGCAGACAGATTGTCTCTTAGGTAGTTCTGATGCCACTCATTTGTATTGCCAGCCGCATGTTGTAATGTGTAGAGGAGCAGGTGTTTGGTAGGAAGAAAGAGCTGAGCTTTTAGACTGACATTACACAGAAGTCACCCCCAAGAGTCACCTATCTACCCACCCACTCAGCAAAGCCCTGAATAAAACATCTAAATACATTGGAAATAGGATTTAGATCTTCATTTCTTGACATGGCGTTTATTTGCTTCTTTCGTTTCCGAGTGAACATGCAACGGAATTTTCCCAGTTTATGGTACACACCAACCCGAATGAAAAAGATGTAACAAGGGATAGTTATTGGTTGGTTGGTAGAAAGATGGGTGAGGACCCCGTTTTACGTCTACAGATATTTACACAACAGAATGAGGTCTCAGGTATTTTTAGAAATTTTTATATCAGAAATTGTTGTATTTTTCTTCTGTGAATTTTGTCGGCTTTGTTTGGTACTGTACAGGAAATAATTTCAATATTGGAGGAATAAAGTGTTTTCAAAGTATTTTTTTTTCTTTGACCAGGAACTGGTGGCTACAGATTCTAAGGACTCTTAAATAGAAGCCTCTAATGCTAGAATTATTTCCTGTGCAATGCTAAATGCAAAGCCTACAAAATCCACAAATAATAATAACCACAACATAAAAAAATTGTATACATTTTTCTAAACCATACAGTTGCTTTTATTCTTGTAAAATGTTACTTTGTAGTATCTAAATATTTGCTATTTGAATGAGCTACAATCTGTTAACGGGGGAAAGGAATGATTTGTTAATTTTAACGCTTCAAAATGAAACTGCTCTCTTTTAATCATCTGAGAGAACACTTTTTAACTTCCATCAACATGGCTGATGCTAACCTCCTGTAGAGCGATTCACTGTGCCTTCTCAGATTAACGTTTTCCACTAACATGATCTGGAAAGATTAAATTGAATCAATTGCGAGGTCTGCTGCTAGGTTGATTCACTGGGTCATGCCAGACAATTTTTCTCACTAGAATCTATCTTACATATTTATAAGTCTACCATTCGTCTTTGCTTTGAATATTGCTGCCACATCTGGTTTGGTGCTCCTGCTATATATTTAGTGATTCTTGATAAAATCCAAAGAAGAATCTGTTATCTTCGCTTCAGCCACTTTCCTGCTGCTGTCACAGATTCCCTGTGCCTTTTCTATAAATACTTTCATGGTAATTATTTGGTTGAACTCACCTCTATGGTATGTAGACTTTATGAATTTAAGCACAGTACTAGATTGGCAGTTAGGTCTCATCATTTTAGTCGAAATGGCTAGATGTAACCATAAGTCCTATGCTAACAGTTTCTTCTCTCACACTTCTCACTTGCGGAACTCTTTCGGCTTCTTGCTTCCCAGTCAATTTTGATCTCCAAAAATTTAAATGCAATGTCAACTGTTATCTTCTGTCTTCTTAATTTTTGTTCTGTTATTCTTCTGTCCTTAATAGTGTTTTTATTTTCTCATATTCTCTAACACTCAGTAACCACTTATGCCTTTGTGGCTTTATTAAAATTATTCAGTAAGGTCCTTGGTGGGGTAAATCTAGAAAAGAAACAGTTGTATGAACCGAGGTAAAGTTTTAAACTAATTTATTTAGTTTACGTGTATTCACAATGACAGTAACACTACCCACTGGCATGAGCAGTTCATTTGTTTAGTTTGTAAACACAGTAATAGCTTTTTGAGAAGTACAAAACTTATCTTAAATTCTGAGAAGATTTAAAAGTTAAGAAAATTTAAATAAGATTTTAGAAAAATATATTGGGTGGAGTTAGAAATCATTTCCATTTTCATTCATCGAATTGAATTAAAACACACATTTTGCTGACTTTCCCTATCTTTTCTGAATGTTAGCACATGGTAGATTGTGACGTGTTTAACATCTTTGCTAATTTCCCAGGTACTTTGCCATGGATTGCTTTCCACGAATGTCTTTAGAACTTCATCATCAGATTCTAATGAAGGCCCCAGTTTTGGTTCAACTTCCAATGACATTTCTCTAAAACAAAAAACTTTGAAGACCAATTTTATAATTTGCCAGACAGTTATAACTTCTTAACCACTAAATATTTTTCAAAACGTCTTCATAACTTTATTCCTTTGCTTGAACTCTCATAAGATTACAGGATGTAAATGCACTTTCAATTCTACTATTAGTGGGGTTAAAATTACTTTTTCATTTTTTAATCTAATCCACTGTGTATGCTGCTATGCAAAAACTAAGGTATGTTAGTGTATTCAAAATTATTGTATTTTCTTGTGCACAATATGACTGTTTTTCTGATAGTAAAAGCATGGAATAAATTATATCTTTGAATGTCATATGACCTTGTAGCACAGCCATCCATATGTACATTCTTTGCGCCATATCATCCATTGAAATTTCAATGTCGTACATATATTTCACTATTATAATTTTTCATGATATTTAAGAATATAAATGAACTGAATGTTTAGCTATTGCATGTTTTTTCTTCTAATTTCCATTTCAAACTTATTTTTGAATTTTTAGGGAAAGGTGTTAACTAGACATAACCAGTAATACATTTTATGGTGTTAATTAAACTATCATACTTTTCTGTTTGATTTTATTATATATATATATATATATATATAAACTGTGAAAATAAAAAAAATATTGTCTTTTATTAAGAATGAGAACAAAAACTTTATTAAAAAAAGAATTTTTTTAATTAAAAAAAAACGTTATTTTGTGAGTAAAACTGATAGAATTTGCTAATTGCTCAATTACACTGATTCCTAAAGAACAAATATGGCTGACATCAAATACTTTTTGTAAACAGTTGTTATCACCACCTGCCTTCTTTGTGTTTTATTATCTATTGTGCTGAGTGTATCTGTAATATTACTTTTTTAAATAAGAGGTTTTTTAAACAGAGTAAAAATTTCTGAAAATGTGTACTTGTGTATATAATATGAACCTGACTGTTTTTAATTTTCATTCAAAATTTTTCATATTATGCAAAAAAAAAAGAAAAGAAAAGGTAACTGCCACATGTTATTGGCAGTTAGGTTGACACATTCATCATATCAATCTTTCTTTTCTCTTCTTTTTTTTTTTAAAAAAAAATCATTTCACCCCAAGCAAGGTGATAATGCCACTAGGATGCAGGTAGTTACAAGGAGTGAAAGAGAATGAGAAGACTTTAGTGAGTTAATGACAATAAAGGAACAGGGTTCAGGAAGACATATAGCGATTGATGCTACATTTAAATTTTTTGAAGAGTGTAGGTGGCAGGGAAGGAAGAAATCAGAAGGGTGTTCCACAGGTGAGAAAAAAAACGGCTAGAATAGAAGAGATGGCTGCATTTAGTGAGTTCAACACTAAAATGGTGCAACCGAATTGCCAATTTAGCAGCATTCTTAAATTCATGCAGTTGATGCACCAAGGAAAAAAAAATTTCATCAGAACAGTTACCATGAAAATATTTGTAGAAAAGACAGAGAGAAGTCATGTAATGTTGGTGAGAAAGTGACCGGAGTCGAGATGCCAGGTCAGGACTGATAACATTGCTGACACTTCTTTGAATTTTGTCAATAATCTCAAGATGTATAACAAGTGAACCAGGCCAGATATGGCAACAGTATTCAATGCAGAGACTAATGGTAGATTTATAAATGTGCAAGATGGATTCTGACATGACACAGTGAACCCATTTTCCTAACAGTAGACATAACAATTAATTCAATATAGTCGCTCCATTTCATGTCAGTGGAGAACAGGAACCCAAGAAGGTACAAAGTGTTGCTTTCCAAGTTTAGTTTTGCAGGCGTTAAAATTTACAAGCCATTTCCTTCCTCAGTTAAGCATTGATTTGAGAGAGCAGTTGCCAGGTCTACTATATTGGATTTATCGGACTTGCTACAAAGACAAAGTAAATAGTTGTGCATAAATACCTAGTTGGGAACTGATGACATCAGAAAGGTTGTTGATGAAGATCAGAAACATCATAGGTCTAAGAAGAGAACCCCTGGGGGACTCTAGAAGCACATACTCAACATGACCGTCATTACACAATTTGTTAGGAACGTTTGGATTAAGCCAAATATTTGTTTCATGACACCGTGACCACTGAGCTTGCAGAGAAGGCCAGCATGTTAAACCCTGTCAAACGCCTTTGAGATATCTAAAGCCACAGCCTGAGCTTTGTTGTTCTTATCTAAATCTTGATAGGCAAATTCAGTGATGCCTGTTAACACATCAGCAGTAGACCTGGCAAAACAGAAGCCATACTGTTTGTTTAAAAGGAGACCATGCAAAGTAAGATGTTTAACCAATCTGGCATTAATTAGAGCCTTGAGTACTTTGCCAAAAGGTGTAAGAGACATATAGGGCAATAATTTGAGGGGTCAGAGGGCTACCCAGAGTTTTTATGAACAGGAACTACAGAGGATGACTTACAATATGCTGAAAAGCAAGAAATAGTGAGGCATTTGACGTAAAGTTTGCAGTGAACAGGAGCGAGTCCATGAGCACATTTCTTTAAGATGACTGTAGGGACAATGTTAAATCTGTATGCTCGGTGGGGATGTTTGTTTAGAAATGATAGCAGAAACCAAGGAATGAGATGTGCTCATCACTCAGTAGAACCTCTATTCTAGGAGGAAAAATTGGGTAGACATACTGCAGATGAGTTGAGGGTGAAGGTGGAAGAGAATTTCCGAGCAAAGCACTCTGCTGTAGATATCAATACTTCAAACTGACTGAAGAGAGGAGGGACTGAGAATTTGTTTTTGTTCAGCACTCTTTCAAAGCCAACAGTAATCTCTAGAACTAAATTTATGAGTGGCTATATGATGTTTCATTCCATCAGCAAATAGTGTCTTTGCTTTGAGGACATGCTTTCACTCATTACAAGTGTTAAGAGAATCTCTTTTTTTTTTTTTAAATAAAATGTCTCCAAATTCAGGGTCGTTTAGATCAAAGAGTTCAATGACCTGATGAAGTGGAGGTCTTCATCCAGGCATTCATTGGTTGGCGCCAAGATGGGAGTGAGTGGTGTGGCTGAGTGAGGTTGGAGATCTGCTTTGAAGCTGTTTGCTTACTATTCGCTCCACAGAAAATAGGACTGGATATATAACTATACCAAAAAAAAAAAAAACAAGCAATCCCAACAGAAGTTATTTTGAATTGATTTTAACTTCTAGCCAGTAAGCCGTTTTTTCCTTTTAGCCCACGGACCAAAACATTCAAATTAAAAATTCTCTTTTGTTTTATTATAAAAGTTTATATAACTTTGTTGGTTTTCATTTCCTTTATTTCTTTTTATTTCTTCTTTTTTTTGTTATACATGTGACACGAGCAATGACAAAGTAATTCATGTTACAATCAAACCCATCATTCTAATATAGCCAGAAGTTTTTGCTTTCCAAAAACGGAAATTACTTATGACTCAACCTAATAGTTTAAACAGAAACTTAATTTCTTTCTCATTTAGAAAATCCCCTTATATAACAGAGCCTTCAAAATTACTTCAGCACTTTGAATATTTTTATCTTTTTTAATTAATTCACCCCAAGCAAGGCAATAATGCCACTAAGATGCAAGAGACTACTGGGAGTGAAAGAGAATAAAAAGGCTTTAGAAATAGCCAAAAAAAGACCAATCTTAAACAGGAAACAAGGGATAAACCTCTACTCCTGTCCAAAAAAGCAGGAAGTAATGTGAACGAGATGATAGGCAAACATATCTACTATTATAGACTTTTTTATATATCTGAAACATTAAGATTAGATTCCTTTATTTTGACACCGAAAGTTCCAATAAAATGTAAACTTTTGTTTCTGATGGGTAACCATTCTGCTTGTGAATATTTGTTCTTTTTCCGATAGATCAATCATGAACTGATATATATATATATATATATACTTGAATATAGTGCGAGTTTTCGTGATCAATTTTTTCTGCAAAATATGGGGGTGGGGGCACGCTATACACGGGTGATTTTTTTTAAGGGGTTAAAAAGTATGCAAAAATAATTCAAGGGTTGTACTATACATAAAGTTGGCTTATATATAAGTATATACGGTAATAAATTTTTTCTTCACTAAAGCTGGTAACTTTCACAAAGATATTTGTAAAGTTCTCGCATTTTGAGGGAAGAGAAAAAAATTTGGGAACTACCCTCTCAGATTAAATAGTTTCCAAGCAATAATTGGCTGAAGTGCCTATTTGACACCCTGATTTACAGAAAGAACTGAAGGCCAACATGGACCATTGTGGCTGCAAAAAATACGGTGTCAAAAGGATGATTTTCCCCATGACACCACTTTTATTTTAACTACCTTCACTCTTCACCAGTGTTTATGGTTTTAAAAAGCGATGATTAGAAATGTAATAAAACCTAAACATATGAAAGCAAATTTATACATTTTCTTTGTTCTTAAGAAATTATATTGATTGGAATCAATTTTCATTTTTCTTCAGTAACATTGACAAAGTTATCCATTTTTGTGACATTTGTAAAAACAAGTTAGTTCTCGGTTTTAAAAATCTTGCAAAAATAAAATACACTTAAACTTTATTTGAGGAATATTAGCTGATTTAAAGTAGTTAATCTGATTTGAAATAAATACTATTTACTTTAAGTTTAAAATATCACAGAAAGCATATTTTTTTTTAACTTGACAGTAGTTGATTTGATGGCAGTTCTAATGTTCTACAGAGAATTTGTCTGTAAAACATAATTTAAGAAAATGATGTGAGTGCCCCCTGACTTTTTTTAAGTACTCAGTAATCTTAAAAAATTTAGGAAAATACTCTCCATACTCTAATGTTTTATTAAATTTTAGAAATGTTGACTTTAAATTTACTATAGTCACTGCTCTTATTTTCTGATAATGTCATGTATGGTCATCTGTACATACAAAAATCAGCACATATAAACACAAAAAAAAATTAAAATTCTCTTAAAAATATTATATATTATATTGATGATTTGTATTAAGCTTTTCCATTTATGATTAGTAAATATACATTTCATTTAATATCTAAAAGGCTGAAATTAATACAGAATTTTAAATGATTTAAAACTTAATATATTTTTCTAATTAAAAAATAAGGAAAACAATTCTTGTAAAAATTCATTATTCACTGAATAAAATTTTTTTCTTAAAACAATAGTGCCATTAATGTCTTATTTATAAAAGCAAAAGCTTTCCTAATTAAATATTGTCTCAGTTTTATTGCGTTTTTTATTTTACGATTCAGAGCAGATTTTCATTAAATGGTGTTTCTGTTCGACAAAAAACAAATTAATGATAAAATTCTTCAAGATGTCCTGCTTTTAACTAATATAAATATGAAGAGGTTGAAATTTTAATTTCTCAAAATTTCATAAAATTGAGTAAGTGGGGGTAACAGATGTGAAAAAAAAAATTCCAATCATAATTCATTCATTTGTGAATACTTCCTGAAAATTTAATTAAAATCTAATAATTATTTGATTTTTACAAGAATTTCCAAAACAATGTGTTTTTTACTGCAAAAAAGATGCTAAATTTCCCATAGTAATTTTGAACCCCGCACTGCTAGAAAGAATTCAAAAATTTGTCCCTCCACCTCCAGAAAAATTTAAGTTACCTTTTGCCTTAATGTCATACACATTGCTCACCATGTTACACATGGCTGCTCTGGTTAGTTTTGTATTTGATTGGGTTTTGCTTAATTTTCTTTGTTTAAACTTTGGTAATTCAGAATTACAATGTGTGTGTGTGCCTAGACTTTATGAATTTAAGGGCAGTACTAGATTGGCAGCAAAGTCTAATCATTTTACAGTTGA
Organism: Acanthosepion esculentum; assembly: GCA_964036315.1. NCBI lineage: Eukaryota > Metazoa > Mollusca > Cephalopoda > Sepiida > Sepiidae > Acanthosepion > Acanthosepion esculentum. Next base: position 73,624,623 of record OZ038511.1, on the reverse strand, counting down.
AATGGCTGCCAGATGTAACTGTAAGTTCTATGCAAACAGTTTCTTCTATTGCACTTTTTGCCTGTGGAACTCTCTTCCAGCTTCTTGCTTCCCAGTCAACTTTGATCGTCAAAAAATAAAAATTTAAATATCATGTCGATCATTATCGTCTGTCTTCGTAATTCTTGTTCTTTTATTGTCCTCTCTCCTTAATAGTAGTTTTTTCTCATATTCTCTAACACTTAGTAACCCTTTGCGTCCAATGGCTTTATTGCCTTGCTTGGGGTGAAATGATGAAAGGTAAAAAAAAAAAAAAGGCCTAGTAGTCATCAGGGGATTGGCAAGCAGACTTCAAATTCCAAATGATGATGTTGCATTCACTTTCACACAAATACCCTTGGAAAGGATATGAATCTATCCATTTTCCCAACATCTATAGGTCAAATAGCAGAGTAGACTGGGCTCTTTAGCCTAAGAGAAGGAAAACTATGAATTCTAAAACTTTGGATAAAGGCAACAGGACGCTATGGAGAATCACGATTTCTTGTACCCTGAAGGTATAGAAAAGAAAAAAGAAAAACACTGCTTTTTGTAATTTTTATTTTTATTTTGTTGAATCAAAGCTTTTTTTTTTCTTTTTTAGTTTTGAATCTCTAATGATATCTAATATCAACTGATGTTGATTATTTTTATCAAAATGTATATTCTGTTTTTTTTCCAGGTTAACCGAGTTTATATTCTTACAATAATCATTATTTGGATATTCTCATATTCTTTCATTATATTAACTGAGCTTATCTGAGAGGTATCTCAAATTGTTTTACCAATTTCTACATTTATTCTGAAATATGTTTAGCTTTGAAAAGGTCCAATCAGCAGCAGCTAATATTTGACAAAATTGTTGCTAACTCATATTATAGTTAAAAATTAAATAGAACTAATAAGATTATCTAAAAAAAAAAAAAAAAAAAATCATTTATCACAAAAAAGAGCTTTGTAACTGTAGCCATACCAGAGATAATTTACATTTAAATCTTTATATACTGAAATATTAATTTCACAGGATTTTTTTTTTATGTAAATCATATGTCAGGAAAAAAAGAAAGATCAAATATAAGGTACTTTCCATTTTCTTAGGAAAAATGATCTGAGAACACATAATTTGTTATGTTTACTCTTAATCTACAAATATATATTTTTCAAATTGATCTTGCTCGTTTTCACTGCCACTTCTTGCAGCAATTTTGCATTTGTTTTCCAATTAGGAATTATGAAAACAGGCGACAATTTTCCTGATAATTTCATGTATTGTGACACTTCAAATTGGGGTCAAGAAGAGAAAGTAGTTTCCTATTTTGTTTCTGGCTGCATTTCAACTGATATAGATACAAAGACCACCACCTTTTCAGCAGTGTGTTATATTACTGTAAGAAATTTGATAGCTTTGGCCTAGTAGTTTGCTATGGTTAGGGCATTATATATATTTTATTACTTAAATGTTATCTTCAATGGATACCCATATTTGAGTAGATGCTCCATTAATTTGAAAAAATTTGTTTTCATCTATTTATTTTTTGTCTATTCTTAAATATTCAAGCAATCTTTTTAAAGAAAAATATGCACTCACCAGCAGGATTTGTTTATTCTAGGATACAAAACTGAACAGTTTTTATATATATATATATATATATATAATCTCAAGAGTTGTATGTATGATGTGTTTGGCGAAGGAGAGGCATATTCAACAAAAAAAAAAAAAAAAAATCAAAAAATTTTTTCACTGCAAATTATTCATTATATCATATCCAAGTATATTTTACAAAAAAATTAGACCCGATTAAACAATATTTCAAGCTCAATTTAGGTTTATAGTTCGTAACCATGCAATGAGATGAAGTAACAAAAACCGTAGATTTGTCTGCAGAATATCATTACATTATTGTTTCATAATTATAGTGAAATCCTTAAGATATTTTTGGCTGTATATTAATTTAAAATATTCCTTTTTGCAGGCTTTATTTTTGCAATGGAATAAGATAATTCTAATTTCAGAATTTTGCTATTGCCCATCAACATGACTGGAAGAAAGCGATCTAAAAACAACAATGGAAAAGAAAGGTAAAAAAGTGTAAACAAAATAGCCCCAGTTTGTTCAACTTAGGAAACTTAGCATTGCAGCCAAAGCATTCTAAAATGCTGCCAATAACAGAGAAAATGAAAAATACCTAACAACAAATTGAATCAACATTCATATGATTTTTATTTATGTAACTAAATACATAATTGTCAACAATGTTTCCATAAAACTTGATATTTTTCTGTTAGAAATTCTTAATAAATATTATTTTTGTTATTATTTTACTTAAGTGTAAGGTAGTCCTACATTTACAATTCCTTATAGTTAACCATAATAAAAAAATGTTGATCAAAATTACCTAAAACCTTCAAGTGTGTATTGCTGCAAAATTATCAAATATTGAATACACCCCTCCTCCACAGAACATGTCATATATGGTTTAATAAATAAACGGAGCATGTACTTAAATATAGGTATCGACTAAAAATAATGTTCGAGTGATTTGTTTTTTAAAACTTAACCCTTTGCAGGTTATTTAAAGCCTGAAAATATTTTTAGATTGTAAGAATTTTTCTTTGAGTGTGAGGCGATAATAATGGATTAGTGATACAAGGCTTACTAATTAACCCATAGATGAGAGGAGAAGAGGTGGATTCATGCCTTTAGCAAGGGTATTTGTGCATAAGTGAATATAACGAACCCAACAGGAATTGGAACTTGGCTCTCTGATTAACAATTCAGAACCATTATCCATTATATGACCTGCACATCCAAGATTACAGCACCTGAAATTCCCATATATATATATATATATATATATATATATATATATATATATATATTTCAAGAGTCATATACTGTTTAATAAATAAATGGACCATGAACTCAAATATGGCTATCTACTAAAAATAATGTTTAAATAATAAAATCTGCTGGGTTAATAAATAACAAATATGTCACTTCTTTAGAAATTGTTTTTTTTATACAGGGTGTCCATAAAGTTTGTGTGCACTTTACTTTATTTGTATTTGCAATAGAAATAATTTGTAAAAAGGATTAGAAAGAAGTAAATCTATATTTTTTCAAGGTTTTATTGAAATTTTATTTAAGTTTCCACATGTCCTCCATCATTAGCAATACAAAGGGTAATACGATTTTGCAGTTCACGGAAAACATTTCTCAACTGATTTACAGTAATGCCTGAAATCACATTAGTTATTTTGGCTATACTTAAAACTAGGTACATTAAACTTTATGACATTTTTTATAGATTATTTCTATCGCAAATACAAATAAAATTATAAATTTTTCAAAGTGCACAAGAACTTTATGGACACCCTGTATAAGGATATGGAACTTAACAGTTACGTATATATCGAGAGTAATGGAAAGATTTACATTTAAAGGCTGGTTGCATTTTCTTTTATTTTTTTTCAATGAGAAACCAGTGATTGGGGCAAGGGTTGTATAGTGAATATGATAATTTTTATCTGATCCTCATGGACCCCCTGAAACCCATTGATGGATGGGTTTCAGCGGGTTATAAAGTCTTGCTGCAAAGGTTGAGCTATAGAGCAAAAAAGTGTTCATTCCCCATTGTTCCAATAGACTTTTTGAGTTTAAGCAAGTTCAATTCCTGGTGTGGCTCAGCTTTGCCACGATTATCAACAAAGAAACAAGGATAAGAACTCTTTTAAAATTGTTGACCTCAATCTTGCTTCTCCATCCCACCCATAGTCAGCTGTATGCTGAGTATTTTAAGGTTGGATCCCTAAAGAATCTCTTCATACTTGTACTCAATAGGAGAAGCAATAATGTTCTGTAACCAAAAGTCCATTCAAATCATTTTTTCTTCTTCACTAACAGCCACATTTTTTCCTGCATTATATTTAAAGTTATTTTTCATTGTAAGAAAGAGTCTTAAGCCATAAATTAAAGACTTTGTAAAGAATTATTGAAATTCAATTAGTTTTTATTTATTTATTGCATTTTTATAGGCTTTACATTTCTAGTTTAAAAATCAGATTCAACGTTCTAAATATTAGATAATTGAAACAAGTTTAGGCTGGTGTCCAAACACTGATGAATGGACCAATTTATAGTATCCTTTTATTATACAAACCACTAATTTTAATTGTCTTATGGATTCAAATCAATTACCTCTTAAGAAGGATAACATTTCCATGATGATTTCCAATATGATCATTCGTACATCAAGACCATTGAAAATGTTACAAGATCTGATAGGTATGTCATTTAACATTCACTGAAAATCCCATCATTATTAGAAAGAGTTATGAAAGTAGATTTGAGAAGTCATATCTGCTGATAAGTGATATTTTTTTTCTTTATTCATTTTGCATCAATATTTTTGTTGTAAATTCTCAAGAACAAAAAAAAAAAAAAAAAAAGTATAAATCCACTTTCATTATTTACATTGTTTGGACTGTTGTCCTCATCTTTATCACCATATTCATGATGTTTCAGTCGTACGTTGTATGCTCTGGCCTTGTTCGGGTGATTGGAATTTCAAACTGAGACCTTTATTTTGTCCAACGTTCTAGTTCCACATGCCATGCCTCTTCCTGATGTCTCAGTTATCTCCCTTTAACTCAACTCTCCAAGTTCTGGTCCACCACTGCAGTAGCTAGGTATTGAATTCACAACTCTTTGGGTCAAGTCACTGGATTCAACCATCACTTTTATCCAATGTGTTTTGGAGAAGGCTGGAGTGTACAAGTGCCAAAACATTGTGAATATGGCAATAAAGATGAGGACAACAATGTAAATAATGTAAATAATTACAATACCTCATTTCAGAAATATAGACTAATATTTTCACTTTCATCGTATGTTTAGGTTTTATCCCAATTTGAACAATCACTTTTTTAAAGCAATAAAGATTGCTGAAGAGTGAAGGTTTTTAAAAATGTGGTGTCATGGGGGGGGGGGGGAATGTCTTTTTGGCACTACGTCTTATTACAGGCACATTTGTCCATGTTTGCCAACTGTTATAGAAAGCCTTAAACTAGGACTAGAAGTAATGGCAAGAACAGATTTGCTTTATACAAGAACATTTGCTTATTGCAGTAACACTAATAACCAAAGTTAATCCACTCATACTAAGTTAAGTTCTGTATACAAATTGATTGCAAATAGATTTTCCTTTCTTATACTAGAGGCAGCTAAAAATTTCTTAGCCCAACCAATAAGCCATATCAGGAAGAAAAAGGGAAAAAAAAGAAAAAAAAAGAGTTGGTCAGATTTTGAGAAGCAGTTTGGGTCAAACACTTTTCAACACTACTTTATATAAATTAGGTCCCTCCACTAATTTGTGATACCCAAGGTTTAAAATGAATTTTTAAAATGAAAAAATTTTCTTGGAGCTTTCATTGAAAGCTAAAAGGATTAAATTTACTATTTTCAGTAAGCAAAATAGTCTGTTGTATTTCAAACAGAAATTATATTGATTGGAATTGATTTAAAATTTTTGTTTTTGCTAAAATAGCTGATTGGTGTTCATTTTTAGTCCATGTAATTCTCTTGATTAAAATTTTTTCCCAAAATAAAATATACTTTTCTGAAACTTTGAGGAATATTAGCTGATTTAAAGTATAACTAATCTGATTGGAAACAAATATTATTTACTTTAATTTGAAAATTTCTCAGAAAGTCATTTTTTTTTTTCAGAAAAAGTTTTCAGTAAATGGTGTTCTGCTTAAAAAAAAAAAAAAAAATTATTAATAAAATTCTGCAAGGGACCTTGTTTTAACTAATATGAAGTGGCTGAAATTTTAATTTCTCAAAATTTCTTAAAATTAGTAATTGGGGGTAACATGTAAAGAAACATTTTTAGCAAGATTTTCTAAAAAAAAAAAAAAAAAAAAAAAAAAAAAAAAAAAAAAATCAAAATAATTTACTTCATTTGTGAATAAGTCCTGAAAGTTTTATTTAAATCCAACAATTATTTGATGTTTGCTAGAATTTCCAAATCAATGTTTTTTTGCCAAAAAAAGAAGTGCTAAAATACATTAATCTTTGGCCTACCCACTGACACACACACACACACAAAGAAACAAAACAAATCTAAACAAAAAAACACACAAAGAGACACCAAAAACGAAAACAAACAAAAAAACAAAACAAAAAAGATTTTTTAACCAAAATTTTGAACATACTAGAAAGGATTTAAAAATGTAATAAAATGAAAAAAAATACTTTGGTCTTTTCCCTTAATAATAACAAACATTTTGACAATAAAATTTTGTTTTTATCAAGTACGGGGCCTTTTTTCATCATCGTATTCTCTTTTTTAGCGCAAAAAGTGGATGTACCTAATATCAATACATCAGTGCTATCAACAGAACAACATTTATGTTTGCCCCAAAAGATTTTTTTGCTTTTTATTGCTTTATTTTCCATCACCTCTTAGTAGCAATAAAAACATCTTAATGATAATTTAGAGAAAGATTAAGTAAGTCAGGTTACTGTTAGTTTTTTTTATTTAGTAAATTTTTGCAATGGTTGTAAGAAGAAATTGAATACCAACTTTGCTGATGATACCGAAAACCATTCATAAATCCCAATATTCCCACTTTCTCCAGTTGAAGATTTTACAACCAATCAGCAATCAGATAAGATATATGAAATGTTTATCATCAACAATTCTAAATTTGTTCTGCCCTTGAAATTAAGACAAGACAAAAAAAACAAACAAAACCTGCTTCTTTAACATATTGGTGCAAACTTATAACAAATGCTATTATTTATTTTTATTAAAAAGTATTCATTTTCCATGTTGGGGGGGGGGGATGCTAAAATAGATACCCATAAGATTTCTTCTTGTCGTATCTATTTGGTTAGAATCTTTCAAAGGGGAAAATGCTTGCAATTATCAAAAATATTTCAAATTATTTGATTGAATTTATTCTGTCTAAGAAAATGTTGATGACATTTAAAATCCTTAGAAAACTATGGACAATAGAGTTAAAATACTTTAGAGGAATTAAATGAGGTAAATTTTATATCAGGTTTTCTCCAAGTGCTGCTGGTACCAAATAAGCCAGTACTACCAGCTGGTTTAGTCAAGTCCTTTGTGACGAAACTGGTTCAGCCACTTGGTTTTTCTGGGGAGGTGTCTGGATAGATATCAAGCAAGATTAAAAACAACACTTGTCAAAAGGCAGATGAACATTCTTGTAGGGTCAATGACCATCTAGCAGAATGGGGTGGACATAGCTATGTATACACAGTTAGTGCAGAGATGACATGGCACTGCTGGGCAGAGGGCTTCCCAGGCTGGAGGGCTTCCCCCTATGGAATCAACAGCCACATGTCTATGACTAAGGGAATCTTTCAAGTTGGAGGACATTGGTTGTGGTTTGACTTGGAGAAGGATGAGCTCTGCCAGGTCAACTTGCCCAAGACATGATATGCATCAATCAATATGTCTCCAGTTTTAACTCCAGATATTTGGAAGGAACTGGCTGGGTAAACAGGAACCCTATGAACATAGTCACAGGACTGATGATGAAATGAGGCAAAATTATAATTCTTATAGCAATTGCTGACTAGCAAGAAGCAACCTTGACTGACTCTCTATTCCAAACATCCAACTAGTCAGTATACTTTAAGGAAAACTTAACTATTTTTAATACAATATAGATTAATAAAACTAAATTCTTGTCAGGAAATGTTTCTGCTTGATTTTGTATTTTGTTTAGTTTTAAAAGTTCTGGTTTTTATATCAAAGTTAAAATATATTCAATACACTATGTATCATTTTTATAGGTCCAGGTGATAGGATTAAACTCTTGCTATAAGTTTTGTAGTGAAACATTCATAAAATAGAAAACTATTTTCAACCATGTCATTAATTTGAACCATCATAATATTTGCATTTCTTATCTCCTGAGAACTCAGCTTGTATATCATAATAGCAATAACCATTGGTAGCAACATTTCTTCAACATGCTACTTTTAATTTTTCTGTTGTAAATATAAAGTTATCAGCTGAAAAACTCAAATCAATAGATATTATTTCTGTATAAAGTTGTTTCATTAATCTAACAGTCCAGTGTTCTATTTTTGATTCAGGAAAGTATATGGAAACATTCTCAGCCCTACCAAGAAAAAAAAAAAAAAAAAAAAAAAATCAAATTACAAAGATTTTTTTTACATGGCAAGAATAAAAGTCAAACTTGGACCTTCATGCCCAGAAAAAAGTGTCAAAAGTATTGGTTTTTCCTTTGACACCGCTATTATCTTAACTATCTTCACTCCTTGGCAATGCTTTTTGTTGTAAAAAGCAATGATTAGAATTGTAATATAACATAAACATATGCTGAAAGTGAATTTATGTTTTTTGTTTTTGAGAATTTACAACAAAAGTATTAAACACTATTAGATTGTTTATTTACAAAAACAATTTTATATTTACAACATTCTAAAAACTAATTGTATTGAGTGCTTTAAATTAAACAGCGTATATGCATTGTTTACTGATCCCTGAAAAACTGATTTGCTACAGGAACTTGATTATACCTTCTCCCAATGCGACTACAGATTCAAGGAAAATGAATATTTGAAAAGTTAGTTTTTGCTGAGACAGTATAAACAGTTAAAGCACTTTGGTGTGAGGACTGAATTTCTGCATCTGATTTCTGCAGTATTAATGTCCATTAAGCATTGGCAGTGTTTCAACTGCAAAACAGTCATTTGGCTACGTGCAAGTGCAGTCGGAAAATGATCAATTTATTTTCTACTAAAAAAAAAAAAGAAAAATTGGGATTAGGTATTCTATTGGAGGCATACTTTTTATTTTTTTCTATTTTTTTTCTTCTATTGCAAAGAAATTTGTGAATTGTTTGAAGAAAAAATATTTCCTCCATTATCATACTAAATACAATTTTATTATTTAATTCTACTTGTAATGAAATTACTTAGCCTGTAAATTAGTAAAGGGTCCATGCATATGTGTTCCTGTATATTTGTAATGATACCTACCTTTCAATAGATATTTTTGGCAAGGTTAGACCTTCACCCCCCCCCCCAAGTGTGAAGAGGGCGGGTTTTCCTTTGTTAGAGCTATTTAACTACCTTTACTCCTTGGCAATGTTATTTGTTTTAAAAGGAAATGATTAAAATTATAATAACTTAAACATATGAGTTTTGACAACAAAGAATATTAAACACTATTAGATTGATTATTTACAAAAATAATTTTATATTTACAACATTCTAAAAACTAATTGTATTAAAACTAATGCAATGTAATATGTATCATTTGCTAATTTATAAAGAAGTAAATATGTAAACATTTTTTATTCATAAATTTATAAACATTTATTAAATTATTACAATATGTGAACCACCTATAAATGAAATCCTTATTTACCATTTTATAAAGTTTGAATCAGTTGGCAATTAGCCAATGTTTTGCCAACCATTCCAATAAACAATAGTGTAAACAATCTAATGAATAAATAGTATTTATTTTTGTTGTCAGTGCTCAAGAACAAAGAAAATGTATGAATTCACTTTCATATTTTTAGGTTTTATTATAATTCTAATCATTGCTTTTAAAACAAACATTGCTGAGGAGTGAAGGTAGTTAAAATAATAGTGGCATCAAAAGAAAAACCAATTTTGACACACTGTTTTTTTTGTGGGCATGAAGGTACATGTTTACCAAATAAAATAACTAAGTGGAACATTGCTAATAAAGATTTTCTTTTATAGAAGAAAAAAAATCTTTGTTCAATGACATAACAATTGCTACCATATTATGGTAAATACTGTGTTTGTAAATGCTACCAAGACATTCAAAGAACTATTTTCTTTTTTTGGCAACACTTGTATTTTTGATTAGTATTTGATACCACCCACTTTTGTTCTTTGCTTTTTCTAATGTAATTTCACCATTGACAAAATATGGCTGTTTTTTTCGATACAATGTTAAAATTTTCCTCCTTTGTAAAAAAATTTAATAGCTGTATATGCATATATAATTGTGCACTGATAATCTCTTCATACCATATAATTTTCTACAGTTTTATTTACATTACAATATTCCTCCTGGAGTTCCTCCTGCAAATGGAGATGCAGGTTCGAATCCTGCCAGAGGGTACATTTTATTTATTAACATTTAACACACTGCATTATTCAGTACTTTCCTTTCCACTGCGTTGTTTTACAAGGCTCCTCTACTGCACTACTTAATTTCAGTCATGGTCATTTTCTGTTGCCATAGTAGGATATGACAACACAACTGCAAAAGTAAAATGCTCTACCATTCATTCGAGTCAGAGTGGCAGGATAAAATTTTTGCTTTGTAAACAAAATCATGTCCAGTATGTTAAAGGTTAAGATTTCTCAAGTCTGCAGGCCATGGATGAAATAAACACGATTTTAAAAAAACAACAAAAGAAAAAAAAAAGAGCATGCACTCAAATAGGGGTCACCACTAAAAATAACATTTGTTTTCTACAGCTTATCAACCAGGTTATTTAAAGTCAGAAAATATTTTAGATTGTAAAAATTCTTTTTTTGAGATAATATTGTCTTACTAATTAACCCATAGCTGGAGGTAGGAGAAGTGGATTCATACCTTTTCCAAGGGTATTTGCATGTAAGAGAATATAAGGAATCCAACTGGAATTGGAACCCAACTCTTCAATTAACAATTCCAAGCCATTATCCATTACACTACTTGTACATCCAAACTTACAGCACCCGATATTCCAAAATGGTCACCCATCTAGGTACTTAACAAGCTCAATGTTGTTTAACTTTGGTGATTGTACAGAAACTGGTGTTTCAATATGATGTGGCCATAAGCCAAAAATAATGTTTAAAGTAATAAAAATATTATTATATTGTAAATAAATACCAAACATCTTTAGTTTTGCTAAGACTAAGAGTCAAGTGTTATATTGGGCAATACTTATTAAAGATAAAATTTTATCTAATATTTAAGACATCAAAATTGGAAATATTGGCATATGTAAAGAGTAACACTGACCATCAATATTAAACTTTAAATTGAATTTATCCTGTGTTCCCAGAGAAAGAATAATATTAACTAAAACTGGGATTGCTTATTTCTAATTAAAAGATATTATAATAATTATTATAATTAATGTAAAAGATTAAACAATTTTGAAATCAAGGTTTTTTTTTTGTATTTACTGATTTCTTTTTTTTTTTTTTTTTTTAAAGTTTAGAAACAAGAAAACATTGAAGTGTTTTAGGGAACAGGATTTATTTTTGACAGTGTCAGGAAGCTACAAATACAAGGGATAGGTTAATTAACCCAAATAAAGTGGGGTGAAAAGAAATTTCAAGTCCAGTTTGTATTGATACAGCAAGTGAAACCTGGACATTTTAGCAAGAGTAAGGCATGTGAGAAAAGCAAGGATCTTTGTAATATTTGTAAGCATGTCTTGACCACATCTCATTGAGAAACACGGGGAGGGGGATCAAATAAAATTTTGAATCAAATAAAACTCAATCATTGAGAATATTTTAAACTATCAGTGTTAAGCTTTAAAATTTTAAACACAAGGAGAGAAAAAAAAAATATATTTATATCCTCTTCAAATACATATTTTTAATAAGTCCTAAGATTTAAATTTTTAAAATCATATTTGGAAGTGATTTACAGTTATGTGATTGGTTAAATAATTTGAAAATAAATAACATCAAACTTTTGTTGGCAGGTAAAACGTTACTCAGCAAAGTACATCAAGTTCATAGATGTATTTTAAAAATTATAGGTGATTATTTCAAAAGAATTCATTCGAAATCTCTGAAGAAGAATAAGTGTACCAAGACAGAAGTGGATAAAAAAAAAAAGAAAAAGAAAAAAAGAAAAAAAAAAAGAGTCTTGTTATATTCATATGCAAATCTCCACCATATAAATAAGCAATGTATGCAACTGGAGGCTAAACTAATTCTGAACCTTGAAGACTAAACTACTAGAGAAATAGTAGTGAATAGAATGTTATAAACTATAATTAGTCAGAAGTATTCACTATTTCTCTAGTAGTTTCAGGTTCAAGGTTCAGAATTAGTTTAGTCTCCAGCTGTATACATTGCTATTTACATGGTGGAGATTTGCATATAAATACAAGACTCATGTACGTATGTTTGTCATAAACATGCGAAAAATTGCTAAAAATAACAGCCCTTTGATGAAACATCTATTTTAGGATTCATACTAGAGTGTCATATTACTTAATTATGCAAGCCATATATTGCAATATCCCATATATATATATATATATATATATATATATATATATATACAATAAAAACATGGTTTTAACGTATGCTATATTTATAGGTTAAAGTGCTCAACATCAGGAGTAGAGCATATGTAAATATAAAAATGGACTTTGAGGTCAATACCCAGTGGGAGCAGTATTTCAGGCATGACAATTGCATTTAACATTTAGCACTCTACATCATTTATAAATATTACTTCCTTTTTTCTGTACACACTATTCTTTCAAAATATAGAGTTTTATATATTAATTCTATATATTTGAAATTGCAGTTGCCTGGATCTCAATTTCAGTCAACATTGTTTTAGGTGTTGCCATAGAAGGATATGACTACCGAGAAATTCAAATTCAACATGCATTAGCAGGACTAACATTTTGCTTGGTGAAAATAGTCACCTAGAGAGTGCTAAAGGTTAAGCATCACACAGACTGTTGCCACTGAAAGACTTATGATTTTTATCAAATTTCTAAAAAACAGTACAAAACTTATAATATAGCAAAGAAAATAGCATACAGCTACCAAATTATCAAATCTAAGATTAACCATTTAGGACTTTATAAATGTACTTTTTGGCTTGGTGTATGCGTGTTGGGAGGTTACAAAACTCTTAAGAATTTTAGTACATTTCTATGTTCAAAGTAATTGAAATTGTGTGCATAAGGAAAAAGAATCAAAACAATTCTTTCATGATTTTAATGTCGCAAAGTCAAATTCATTTAGCAGATTTTTAAGAATTGATTCAATGTTAAAGAATTGGGAGAGCACAATAAAATAAGCTATCCAGGTTTAATACGAAAATAGATAATTATACCAAGATTTTATTAGTTCTTATTGTAAATGTTCAAATATTCTTTATGCTTCCTATATATTTATCATGAAAGGTTTCCTTAGATTGTTAACAAAGTTCAAAGTTACGTTAATAACTGCAAATAAACTTTCAACTCTAGAAACTGTAAATAACTGAAAGAGTCCTTTGAATAGAAGCCTATTCTAACATCTGATGAGAAACCAAGTATTTACAGCCATTGTTTTATGAAGTTGCATGCTATTTGGACAGAAAAGGAGGGGGGATAAAACATAATTTCAATCAAATAAAACAAATTGTAATCATTACAAAGTGGAAAGAAATTAGGTGTTGTACTAAATCTGTACTACCTTACGGCAAAGGTAACCAGTCAAAAATTTAAGATATTTATCATGGAATAAAAGGTTACAGAAAATTCAAAAAGTCTATTTCATCCCAACTGCTTATAAAGGAGAAATTGTTTAAAAAAAAAAAAAAAAGAAAACTTTTATTCTGTCCCGTGTCAGAACCTACTTTGGGAAGGAAACACCAAAATACAAATGGTAAAATATTAATTATAAATTTTAAATTCTTGAATTAATTTATAATGAAAACTTTGCTAATAATAAGAGAGGATTGTTGAATCTTTTATTCTGAATGCTATCCAACTTGGCAAATTGAAAGAACTGCAGCAAGGAAAAATAGTCATTTGAAACTTTATCAAAAATTGCTTCTATTTCCAATGTCTGAACAGTTTTGTTGTATTGTTTGTTATATGTTTGAGAATAAAGATTTTTATGGCTTTATTAAAAATGCAATCTTCATGCCTGATGATTACATTCACAATAGTAAATAATATGACCAGCATCTCAAAATTTGTCATGAAGCACTCGCTCTCTCACACACAATGAAATGATGTAAGATATTAATCTTAAAAATTGAACTACATTTACCGCCTTAATACCTTCAAAATCATTTTTTGATAAGATGTGGACTTTAATTTTTCAGAAAAGAAATGAAATTATGAATCCTCGGTCCTTACCATCTCATCCCTGTCATACATTTGCCGGACAGTACCATTGTATGCTGAGGCTTGATAAATGGTTGTCAGTTGTTCAAGGTGACGCTTCTGAAGTTCAATCTTTTGGTGATAATCAGACCGGATTTCATTCACTCTCTGCTGAACTGTGTCAGAGTGGGTGGTTAAGCCATCAGGGTCCAAGTGCCGAGTCAGACTGAAGCTTGACTGGTTATGTGCTATACTTGATGGTTTTGTCAGTGGTTGAACCTATAATCAAAACATTGTCATTTAAAGTGAAGCAGAACATGTGAGAAGACAAGCAAATATTTGCTATGCAGAAGTCAAGAGAGATAAGTAAAACACAAATAATTGCAATCTCCAAGCAGAGAGGTTTTTTTTTTTGAGGCCCTTGATTAAACTGTTCTTGTAGGTGAAATAGTTTTTAACTTGTATGTTTTGTGGTTTTGAAAATTTGAACTAAGGTAATCCAGATTCAATAAATAGTAAAATTCAATACACCTTAGAAGTGACGGTCAAAACAGAATTAAGAATTCTCCAAGCATGGTCTTCTGTAAATTAATTTATATTCACTTAAATTTTGTAAGATGAAACAAGACAAAATATATGCATATTACACATACATTTCACAAATAGGTTAATATTATTTTGTATTATCAAGACTGACTGTAATGCCAGACAGTTTTAATAAATTTTTAATACAAAAGCACTTAAGAACAGTCAGAGCTAGGTATCTAAATAAACAAGTCCTCAGACACCTAAGGATGGTGACTGACCAAGAATTCATAAAGTCATGTGTACTGTTAGACAGCAATCGGCTGGCTCTCAAGAGAATCAGCCATATTATTGCTTTCAAAGTTTTCACAGGAATGTCTGTGCTAGCTAACATCCCAACTCAAATCTTTGTGGCATCTGAGAAATCCTCCATTCCCACACCTGGGCTGTGCGTCTCACTGTTGTTTACACAGAGTGGATCATCAGCCAAACCACTGTGGCAACAGTACTAGACATCCATTTGTCAAAAGCTGCCACCCAAGTTGTGGCAAGGTTTATTTTAACTATAAAAACGCATGTCCACACCTTCACAGTGATTGGCCCCAGTTTGGGAATTAACTATTTGCACATAGGTAGGACTCTTAACAGGTGTTACCACCCCAGGTCAGAATGAACCAGCAACAATTAAGAGGTGGTTCCACACACCTCAAAACCTCCAATCATCTGATCAGAGGCCTTGGTTTAATGTCATACCCTGCATATATTTAAGAAATTTTTATTAAGAAATTAAGGCCCTATTTTGAAAGAAAAAAAAAATTTCCTGAAAATAAAATGATAAAAACAGTAAAACTAAGTCAATGTTTACTTTAATTGGTAATTTTCCTATACACCCTAAGCTCATTAAATGACATAGGGGGATTCAATCTCACATCTTATATTTGACTAATGACAAATTCTTAAGACACTTTTTACTTTTTAAAAAACATTTTTTCAAAACACTATTAAAGACTTATGTCGGCTTTTTAAAAAAATTTTTACTCTATTAAAACATATTTTGCAAAGTAGTTTGGCTTTAACAAGAGTCTTGAAGATGGAAATCTTGTTGCTTCGGTGAACTAGGGATAGTGGTGATTTCAATGATGGTGAGATCTACCATATACACTTAATCAGGTTAATTTATAAAGATGCAAGTGTAAAAATTCATAATTTTGATGTCATACATCCAAAATAACATTCAACATTACATGAGGAATACCAGAAAATAGTTTCTACACAATCATGAAATTTATTCTAATCTACAAAGAATATATTTTTTACAGCTCATCTAGTCTATATATGAGATAACGATATATATTGGTGGAAAAATGTATGACAAAGTGGAAAAACTTTTTTTGTGATGCATTTTGACCAATTTTGACAAAATACGTCACAAGAAAACTTTTTCAACTCAATTTACTATTGTTAGTGAAATTTTCCAGTATTGATCAGTTTAAAAACATAACTTCAAATCCGCTCAATTTATTTTAATTTGTCATCATTTCACTCACCATGAAAGCTATGTAAGCATTATTCTAAATTACTTTGAATACATTCCAACATTAAACGCAATTTCAAGAGTTGTCTCCCTTGATTCATTGAGCGATTCATGTACTTGAATTTGCTTTTAGGACAATAGTTTCAATGACCTTGGATGTCAAGGTCAAGATTACCCCTCACCAACACAAATAAGAGTTCAGGTTTTCGTTTGGGGGGGTTAGATTTCAGTTAATCAACTTTAATATATAGCTAAAGAATATTTTTACAAATTAAATTTAAAACCTTATAGAATAGAATAATTCTTCATATACACCATCATTTAGTTAATCAAAAACTAATCCCTATACAGATAGTAAAAGTAGAGTTTGCAT
The DNA here is from genome assembly GCA_964036315.1 of Acanthosepion esculentum. Classification (NCBI taxonomy): domain Eukaryota; kingdom Metazoa; phylum Mollusca; class Cephalopoda; order Sepiida; family Sepiidae; genus Acanthosepion; species Acanthosepion esculentum. The sequence continues at coordinate 73,608,055 of OZ038511.1, read as the reverse complement.
ATTTCTTTCCACTATAAGAGAGATTCCTTTTCTAGGGTGTTTTTATTAGCGTATCTCACTGCTTATAAGATGCTATTTCATAGTCCTACCCCTACTATCTCTAATTTTACTCACTGAATAGCATATTTCAGCATGAAAATCGGACCAATCATAACAGATTCATCACTGACTGAGAAGTAGTGTCAGATTTATGGTAAATATTTAGAATGTAATAATTAGAAGAGAAGTTAAGAGTGCATAGCCCAACTTTGTCACAGCCTGAAATCCTCACGAATCAGGACGAATTCATTATAAACCAGGATAGAGCACAAATTTTAAATTAGATAAATGTAAATTTGGCTGACACTAACCCCACACTTGTAACTTCCATCACCGACCTCTGATTTATAGGACACAAGGTGTCTTCTTTTGTTTTTTTTAGATATTTTATAGGAAAAAAAAAGAAAAGAAAAAAAGCATCTTACAAGCAGCAAAATATGGTTAGATGTAAACACTAGTAATAAGTTGTTTATAACAGATTTAAACATGCAGAATGCCAGGAGATAAAGTTAGAATTAAACCAAAAGATTTATTGACCCACTAAGGGGGGGGGGGGGGGGGTAAGATGATTAAATATTAATGTAGCCAAAACTATGGATTAAATCACACAGAAATAGCAAAATGAATAAATGATTTTGAATAGTAGTTCAAGTTAGAGTTGTTTTCTAAATAAAAACTGATTAGTAGAAACATCTCAAGGAAAATAGTTTTTGAAAACCGAGAATAACTTTTTTCTGGTTGAGTGAAGAAATAGATGATTGTATGGCAGAACTTGAAACTTGTGTTGCATAATTATAAAAATGCCGAGATCAACTAATCTTTTTCAGAAGAGGAAAAAACAAAGAAAAAAACTCAGTATTGCAGATAACTGAAATAAGACATTAACATTATAATTTTGTTTAGTCAACTGAACCTCTTTGTGTAACTGAGATTGTCCAGTCATTGGTTCTTTTGAACCATTCTCCAGCTCTGATCATTTGTACAATTTATAGGAAAAAAGGGAGCACCTTCCCCATAACTCTCACCCTGTAGAAAACTATATACTTACATCCGTATATTTAATGTTATTGAAATAAATAATGACTACTCATTTCCTGAAGAAAAAAAAATTCAGCTAAAACTTGATAACATCATTTATGTGAGAATTGATCCTATTGTCCAACCAGTATTGGAGAGAAAGTCAATTATTTACTTTCAGACTAATGTCCTCATCTTTGTCGCTATCATTATAATGCTTTGGTTTTTATGACCACCAACTTCCTTCAGGTATCAGTCAACCTGGGTAATTTTGAATTAAGCCCATTCTTTTTTTTGGTTCCAATCAGGAATGAATGCTAAAAACATCTCCCCAAATTTATAGACAAATCCTACAGATGAATGCTGGGATTTCATCCTAACTCATAAAAATGGACCCACTTAAATATTTGTTCCCTTTCTTGTCAAAGTCAGAATCACTTGACTTTATCTTTTTTTTGTGTGTGTGAATGCAATTCTTACTTTGTAAACTTTCTTGACATTACTCTTGCTTTGCCTAGTTCTGTCTTCCATTTTTGCCAGTTTTTCTTCCTTTTCTTATTGTTTGAGAACTTTGTCAATTCTGTTTGAACCTTTTGCCAATTACATTTAACCATGGCCAATTACTCTACATTCTTGTTTGGTAATTCATATTTAGAGATATTTTGTTTTATTCTTTTTAGTTACTGCTAGTCTTGTTTCCACTGAGTCTAAGTCAGTACTAACCAGCTTAAGGACTGAACTAAGCCATCAAACTCACAAACCGATGCCTTGTGGAACGTGCATGAACCTAGAACTTGGAGACTTAAATCTAATGTTGTTCTTGCCTGCCTGTTCTTTATTCTGCTTACTTGTCACACTTTACCTCTTTTATAGTAGCTTATATTTTCTTATTGCTGCTGCTGAAGCCTTGCTGTCAACTCACCTCCTTTTATTAATGGTTCTCATATGGTATTTATTTCTATGTTAGTCCTACTGAGGTTTCTGTTACATAGAAAATCAGACAAATTAGAGAAACTCAGTACTATGAATGTATTTATGATTGACTTTTAAAAAAGAAGTAGATGTGCTTTTTCACTTAGTATAAAAAGCATTAAAAATATATCAAAAGGTTTTAAGTGCTTTGTTATTCTTATTTTGTTATATTACAGTGAAAAACATAATTCAAAATGGCTGACATATTCAGAGAGAAAAAAAAAGTGTGTGTGGAAGGAATGAGCATTTTTTTTCTTTTACATTGTAAGTATTTGCATCCATTTTAATGAATGAAGAATTTTCATTTTAAATGAAAACCTTCATTCATGGAGTATTTTAGAGAAAAATTTTAACTAATGCAAAAAAGGAAAAAGAAAATAACAGGAGGTAAAAAGGAAAAGAAAGAAAAAAAATATATGAAAAAACATAAAAAGTGGTAAAAAAAAGGAGGGGGTAGGAAAAAATGGGGGAAAGAAGAAAAAACAGATGGGAAAACAGAAAAAAGCTGGGGAGATCAGAAAAAAAAAAAGCAGGGGAAAACAGAAAAAAAAAAAAGGTGGGTAAAAACAAGAAAAAAAAAGGCGGGGGTAGGGGGGAATAGAAAAAAGTGGGGGAAAACAGAAAAAAAAAAGCAGGGAAAAACAGTAAGAAAAAAAAATAAGGTAGAACAGAAAAAAGAATGCGACAAAACAGAAAAAAAAACAACAAAAAAACATGGGAGAAGGCAAGGAAAAAACCTAAGAAAAACAGAAAAAAATGTGAGAAAACGAGAGGAAGGAATGTGGAAAACAAAAAACGGAAAAAAATGGGTGAACAGAAAGAACGGGGTAGACAGAAAGAACAGGGGGGATAAACAAAATAAAGGAGGAAAGCAGAGAATAATGAGTGGGAAAACAAAAAAAGGCGGTGGAAAACAGAAAAAATCGGGTAGTGGGTGGCAGTTAAAAATGGTGGAAAACAGAAGAAAAAGAATAGGGTAAAACAGAAAAAAATAAAAAATAAAAAACATGGGAGAAAGCAAGGGAAAAACAGAAAAAAATGGGAGAAAACAGGGAAAAAACAGGAGGGGGGACAGGGTAAAAAAAAAGGGAGAAAACAGAAAAAAAAAAAAAAAAAAAAAAACGGGGGAAAAAAAAAGGAAGACAAGAGTGGAGAAAACAAGTAAAAATGAAAAAATTAAAGAAAAAAATTAACTCCTCACATACTTTTTGATTACTATGCTATTTTAGCTGGATGTTTTTCCCTCCATAAAGCCTTGAATAATTAAGTGGAATGTAACAATACAAAACTAAAATTAAAAGAATTGCATAGAATCTCTGAGAAGATGGTTGTGAAAAATTTATGTGGAATTTTGTATTTTTCTGGTTTTAAAGAGTTATCTGGTTATTTTTTAGCAACACTAATACTTACAGGTAGCATAAAAGTTATCAGTGTATAAAAGGTACTTGGCTTGTGTTTAAATTCTGGACTAGTCTGTTGTGTTCACTTTTGCCCAAATATGCTTGGAAAAGAGTATAAATCTATTTTTTATCTCTCCAATGATGGATTAAAAAGCAGAGTCAACCAAGTTGTTTAGCCTTGGGTGACAGTCAAAGAGGAGGACTTCTTTGAATTCAAAACCATGAAGAAAGCAATAGGAAATCACTCCATCGTCTTTTCCCAGATAATAAAGAAAAGAGACCTGCAAAGGGTCATATCATGAAAAGACATGTCATTAAAGAAATAATAATAGTAAAAACTGGAAATGCCTGTGAAAATTTCATGATGTTCTATTTGAATTTTCTGGGGAATCATAATTAATGACTGAATAAGCTTCTTGTGAATTCCATGGCTTTAAAATGCCTGTGGAAATTCGATTGCATTTGTTAAATATTTGAGCTTAACAACTTTAACAAAATATTGCAACAGCAATCATAAGTATGATTGCAGGTTATTATTTAAAAAAGTAAGAGGGTACAAATAAAAAGATTCAAAATTTTCCATTTCACTGATGCAGACATTAAACATACGAATGTTATTGCTTCCTCAATGTTCTCTTTTTTAGTCTTTTTCTCAGTGAAACCAAACAGCTACTCTGCTATAGCTTTTTCTTTAGTCTTTCCTTGCAATCAAAACAGAATAGTCCATTACTTATTCGAGGTAATGGCAAGGCAAAATATACACGCTAAGACACAAGCAGAACTATAATATTATGATAAAAATACTTGTATAGGTGATTTAGAACATTACCGTATTTTCATCTTGACCCTGAAATTAATTTTTCTTTGTTATCGCACGTTAAGTTTGTGGATAAATTCCAGAAAAAGTATTTCTTATCACATGTCGGGGGGAATCAAAACAAAATCAACAACGTTATAGACAACTGGATGACTTACCTTACAGTCCGCCCCAGGTGTTACAGGTGTTAGGGCTTTTTTCAGACACTGTCCCATGGGGAAGTTTGGTGTGCTGGGACAAGATTCAGTCTTGGAAATATTCATTCTACCATTGAACAAGTAGTTCAACTTTAGTGATGAACGGGATATAGACCTATAGTCCGTGTCTCCTCTCGCAGGTAGCAGAGCTGCAGAGGAAGAAATATCACTAAAGATGTGAACATCCACCCGAGGGTCACTAATGTCACTAGTGCTTGTACTAATACTGGAGTAAATCTGTAAAGTCCTCTCACCATTGCACCTAGAATTATTGTATTCATCTTCCTCACCGCTGCTGCTACTACTACTACTACTGCTGCTGCTACTACTACTACTGCTGCTGTTGTTGTGGTGTTCAACATTACCGTTCATATATAGACTGCCTGACAGGTTAGAGGTGCTAGTAGATGTGTACACAGTGCTTACAGAAGTCTTAGTTGTACAGTCAGTTTTAAAATTGATTAGTTTGTTATGGGATTCATCCACAATAGTCTCTGTAGAACTAATAAAAGTCTCGTTCCCAGGTACCTGAGAAGATTTGTTGGAAGTCCTGTGCGATTTGCTACTAATTGACGTTAGGTATGAAGGGATTGCAGAATTCCCATTTACCTCACTGTTCTTAAAGTTTTTCAAGATTTCTCCATTCATAAGCTCTTCCTCTTTCGCATGAAAGAGCTGCTCCTCGTCATCATCACCCTCAATGTTGTTTGCTTGTTCTTCTGTAGAGGCTGGGTGGTTCCCATTAAATAATTCCCCAGGTTGGCTAGCATCCACTTCAGCCATTAAATGATTACTGTTCACTGCCACCATGGCGTACATGCTGTTGGTGCAGTCCTTTGGTTGGAACATCGCCTGGTCATGATTGTCCATAGCAATATTTGGATCGCTCAGCCGTCTGCTCAGATTTGCTGTATGCTCCAGGGCAACCAAATCATCATAGGAGCGGGTTTTTCCAAGATTGCAGTGGTCACTTTTTGGCTCATCAATAAAGTGATCATTTGTACCTGCTGTTGGCAAATCATCAGAGCTAGTTGAGAAAGAGTTGTTAGAGAGAAAAACGTGTGTCCACAAGCTCAGATTACGGACATGGCATGATGGATACAACACCTGAAAATTAAGTGAGAAAGAGAGAGACTTTAATGTTTTTCCAGAAGCAAGATTAATTAGCTGAGAGACACGATATTACTATTATGCCAAATCAATCCAAATTTTTTTTTAAAAATTGAAGTTGAACACTTCCCAATATTTGAAAAATTATATATATATATATATATTAGTTGGATTGATGTGAGTCTGTGATATTTGTGATCGTCATACAAAATATTGATGATCGCAAATAGCGTGAAACCCAGGGTCACAAACTCACATCAATCCAACTAAATATGTTAGATCTATCAGATATTGAGTGCTTTCCAATAAGTACTGCACATATGTAATATATAATATATATAAAAAATTGCACATATATATATATATATATATATATATATCCAGATAAATAGAAAGAACAGTCAGATTAATAATCCAGTTTTTGAGCATTTATTTTTTTAAAAGTGCTTGATAACAAGTAGAGCATAATATATCTAAAAATATTTTTTTTTCATTGCGCCACAGAAATTTCAATATTTCGAAATTAAAATTAATGTTCCATTTTCAAGCAATATTCAATAACATTTTTTTTTTGAAGTTATTCAATATAGCTTGAAAATGGAGCAATAATTTTAGTTCCGAAACATTGAAATTTCTGTGTCACAATAGAAAAATATTTTTAAATAATATTTTATATATACACACACACACACACACACACAAACACACACACACGATATCTAAATTTCTATGTCAAACCAATGTTATGCAAATGAATTTGCAAGTGTGTGTGTGTGTGTGTGGGGGGGTTGTATATTCCTACCTTTAGGATTTCATTGGACTAAAGTAATGTTTTTGTTAAAGGAATTATATATGTATGAGAGGGAGAATATGAAAATGCAAGTGTTTAAAGATCTTTTTTATTTCTCTCAAATGTGTCTGGACATGTAGTCTAGCTAATTTATTTCATATTTACACACACATATATATATATGTATGGATGTATGTAACATTTTAAATGTTATTTTTGGTGGATACATGTATCTGAGTAGGCACTCTGTTTAATAAACAGTATATTTATTTATTTTCACCTACCAGCATGAAAATTTGAGAAATCTTATTAAAGAAAGATTTCCTTCAGCAGGAATCAAATGTGTATCCCTCAGGAGACACCATTTAGCCCAGTGCAACTTACTCCTTGGCCATGAAGGAACAGACAATTAGGCGAAGTCAATTTCATGCTTATTTTTCCAGTCATAGATGTATCGATATATATAATGTGCATGTGTGTAAAAATCTTTTTAGCTATAAGTAAAATATATGTGTAAAAGGACAATATGGATAAAGACAAAAGGAAAACTTATCTTAGCCAACGCATTTCATCCTGATGCACTTCATCAAGGCAAATGTGAGGATTTTATTTTGCAACAAGTAATTATAACAAAAAGCATTTCAAAATTTAAATTTAAAAGATGCTCATAAATATTCATTAGGTTAACTGAAAGGTCTAGGTAAATTATGGAGGACGCTAAGTGACATAATTTAATATCTAATAAAGAAAAGTGAGTAAATGATGTTGAATGTTATTTTTTTTTTACTTTTTAAATAACAAAAGGTTATGAATTTAACCATTTTCTTTTAATTTTTTTTTTTTAACGTTTTTCTAGTTGGCTTGGGAAAGAAGTAATTCTTTCAGGAATGGAGATATTTGAAAAAATCCAGGCACAGATTTATATTTTGATAAGATTTGATAGCGGTACTCTTGAGAATTTTCCATCCAATTTACTTTGTCTTAATAAATGTGGTGTTCTTTAGATCAAAATTGTGATTGAATTTATTTCTATGTATAACTAATGCATTTGGGAAACTTGCAGAAATTAAAAAAAAAACAAAACGTATCTATGAACACAAAAAAGATCTTATACACAACAATTTATCAAATGCTTTATTATTTTTTTAAATCAGTATCACTCCATGCAAGGCAATAAAGCCACTAAGACACACAGGGTTACAGGGTGTGGAAGAATTAGTAACAGAAACATTAATAATGAGCGAGAAAAGAGAAGAGTAATCAGGAAGAGAGTAGATAGTGATTGGTACTGCATTTAAACTTTTGCAGATTAAAGTTGACTGGAAAGCATGGAACTGGAAGGGAGTTCCACAAGTGAGAAAAGAAACTGTTAGCATAGAATTTATGGCTACATCCAGGCAGCTCAACTATTAAATTGATGAGATCTTGACACCAGTCTAGTACCGGGCTCAATTCAAAAAGGTCTAGGTACCATAGCGAAGATCTCATCTGAACAATTACCATGAAAGTATTTATAGAAAAGACACCTTATGGCAGTGGAAAAGCGACTGAAGCTGAGCCACCACATCAATTGTACATAGAAATAAATTCAACTTAATGATTTAAAGTGGGTTTGTTTTTTTTTTAGTTTATGAATTGAAAAGATTAGTTCACTTAATTTACTCAGAGTTTCTTAATGTCTAGCAAACTAGTCAGTTCTTTTGTTGCCCTCGGACCCTAAGCTTATTAGCTGTATTTTTATAAAGAGAAAAACTTACCTGGTCTGTTAAAGGATTATAAAGATAATTTGTGAATCTCTTATTGTCAGACAAAAGAAGAGACCACACAGAAGCAGTCTTAGTTTTCAACTTGGCTTTTTTGCGTTCCTGAGCATTGTTACATAAGAATGTACCAAAAAGTCTTGAGTAGGTGTGCTGCACTAATTTGATCTGGAAAAAGAAAATTTGAAAATAAAGAGGAGAACAATATTCAAGAGATTATACTGAGGACTATTAAATATATGGGAGAATTTCTCGAAAAGAATTATCTAATTTACAAACAGTGAAATTAAAATAAACCTTTCAAATCTTTTCTAACAGTTATAATTATTTAATTTCTGTGATGTGAAGTTATTTACACTATTGTCCATATCCTTCCTGTTGTTATCACAATGATTCAGATGTTGTACCTTCCAGCGTGTGTGTATGTATATATATATATATATATATATACACACACACATACACATCAAAGGAAAGCTCAATACATCATTAAAGTGTTTGGTAATAATTTACGTCAGACAACTGCCTCATCAGACTGGAGTTATAAAATGGTATATATATATATATATATATATATATATAAAAAAGTTTAATTAATGTAAATTTGACCAGCAACCCTTCTTTTAAACATCTTTCATTAAATCATTCCAGCATCTTTGTTTTTTCTGTTTTGTTGGAGTAAAGGAATACAGAAATTTTCCATCATTTTTTTTTTGTCCCAACTGTTTTCGGCTACTACTTTAGCCATTTTCAAGGGGGTTTTGTTTTGGGTATATAATGTAGATAATTATTTAAGTTTATTATTTCAATAAAAAATTGCTTAGTGAATTTGCTTAAATGTAAAAATAGGAAAATATTTTTAAAGAAGACATACATATTTCTGTCAGAATTTCTGAGATAAGGAATTCTCGTTTATTATATGCTTTGCTATTCAGACCATCATGTCCATCTTAGTTATTAAACTCACAATGTTTCGCCTGTTGTACCCTCCAGGCTTCTTCAGATGTCTGTCCGTATTCAACAACCCTTTTGGAACATTCAAACAAAGAAGGTTACAGAGTGTGAAGACAGACACCTAAAGAAGGCTGGAGAGTATAACAGCCAAGATGGGGACATTGGCCTGAAGAGTAAGGCAGAGTTCAGCAGTAAAATAATTTAAATATGAATATCACAGAATTCCAGGTGTTTATTTAATAACTGCCTGGTGTAAATTTTTAGTAATAAGCATGGTGTTCTTTAAAGTTGTAGTTGAATTTATTTCTGATAGAAATAATCTTATGGAAGAATTTTTATATTTGATGGCATATAAAACTCACTTTCTCAACCTCAAAATTTTACAACAGATTTATAATAAATGCACAAAAAAGAAACTAATCAGGAACTGGAATAAAATGGAGAACAGAGATGAAGTTATAATAATAGTCCTTGCTGAAATGGGTGGGGGGCATATAATGGCATAATCTTACCTTTTCTGAATAAAACCACCATAATCAATTGAAAATTGTTACCATTTTGAATAGCAAATGGCATTTAACTAGCACAAAAGTTGAGAAGTCACAAAACGATTCTAGCAGTAGAGTTAAAGTCTTGTGGAGATTTTAAAACTGGCAACAGTATATTTTTATTTTTTCATATTTACTATTCTTAGTGATTGGAAATAATCATAATAACCAAATTGATTTCAGGAACGATTCTCTAGCCCAGTGCTTCCCAAACTTTTTTTTCTCTGGGCTGCATTTTCAGTGTGAAAATTTGTTCATGCTTCAAATTTAATGTGATAAAAGGTACATTTAAAAATAAAAAAACGGAGAGAGGGTTAAAGGGAGATAACCGGACACGAAGTTAGAACATTATAATTGATAACTCTCTTCACCAATTTGAAGAGCTTAGTTACTGTATTCTTAATACAAAAATATCACAATGATAAAAATCGGTCAATAATTATTTATAACTATTTATACTGGGACTCATGCATGCAATTACAAGTAATCCATAATAATATTTGAAATTCTGAAATCATATTTATTTTTGATATAAGAATTTTTTGAAATTGTTTCTAAATCTTTGTCATTCTGCCTCACCTGCTATCCTATTCTGTGGCACAGCACTGTTTGGGGACCACTATTCTAGCCTATTAAGATTATTAATGAGATTTACCTATTCATCATCAAAAAGGTCAGGATCTAGTTTCAGGCTTTAACCAGTACAAGAGAAATTTTACCTGAATATTTACATTGCATAACATGATCTGTGCCATGTACAATAACATTTAAAAAATAAATAAAAAAAAAAAGCATTTCTTGGTAAAGATGCATTACAGGAGAATTTTGTTTCTACAATCAATTCAAAACATAGATACCAAATACATAAGCCATGGAAACTGACCAGGAAAGCTTCAGAGAACTCAAAAGCACAAGGAAATTGTCTGTAGATTTGATGAACACAGTCCAACCATTGTAAGAAAACTGGACATCTCTCATTGGGATCATCTGTATTGACGTCATGGCCACAACGGTCAGCAAACTTGTGTCCAAACTGTAGCCATTCTTTTTCTACAAGGATGTAGAAGCCCTGAAAATAATACATTTCATGAACCAAAATAAGAAATTCTTGCTATAATAAAAATATATTTAAGTGGACAGTCTTTTCTCTTTAATTACAACTAATAAATTAGTAGATTAGTATAAATTAATTACAATAAATTAGTAGGTTTTATATATTTCATACTGATTTTAATACTAGTAGTGTATACATCAAGTTAAGGATTACAACAATCTTCAGTGGTAACAAATGTGTATTTCAAGTTTGTTGCAGGGTTTGAAATTAAAGTTTTATTTCCACGTATGAACTTTTGAGAAAGCAAAATAATTATCCAAAATTTACATAACTCATATCACTAAACCAATCAATGATTACTGTAACCATATTAACAACTTGAAAGCTTAAAATGCAGGTTTTATATTCTTAATACTTAGTAAGCGACATCATTCAATACTGTCCAGTTCAGGAAGATATTCAAGATGGAACACAAGTAATGAAGCTGAAGGTTGCAGAGAAATTAAATAAAAAATAATAGTAAAGATAAAAAGATTACAATATATTTTATTCCTAAAACTGTTAAAAAGGAGGAAATAAGAAAATTTGAACTACTATAAATGTGTATATTTTGCATAAATTTGAGAAGAGGAGAAAAAGAAAGAAAAGAGAAGGCTTTTTGAGCATACATGTGATGTGCGGTAGTAAGGGTCAAGTAACAACTCGGCCAAGGCAACAATCTGTGGGGTTCTGTCCCAGCCATCAGAGCAGTGCACTAAGACAGGGCGACCTTCTTTATGGATAGCATTAGCAACAATGCAGGCAGCTTTCAGCAGGTTAGCAATGTGATGAAGCCACTTTGTGTTCTCCAGACCAGAGAGCCAACTAAAACACAAGAGAATCTTAAACTCAGTTTGCAAAAATACAAATACATTATGCTCAGAGTAAAACAGTTTTACATATTGATATGAAAATTAAGTACAGATTATCTTTTGAAATAATTAAGCAAATTATTAAAACACTCAGTTTTAACTCAATGGTATCTTGAAGCTCAGCTATTTTTTTTTTCTTATCAAATATCAATTGGAATCATTACCTGATCTTGGAATTTAAATTAATCATGTTTGCCTCTACTGAACTCTTACAAAACATGGTATTCCAAATTACGTGAAACCTTTTCTCTCTTTGCTTAAAATTATTCTAGATACAGCTAACCATCTAAAATAACTAAAACAAAAATTCAAGATTAGGAGAACAAAGAACATTGTTCTAATTCGATAGCAAAGTAGATAAACAAAAGACTGCTTTAGGAAACCAGTTTTTGTTTTAAGGAGGGGAGAAAAAAAATAACGAGAGGAAGACTTACTTGGCCTGGTCAGGAGAGGCACCACAGAGCGTTCTTAGAGCACAAAAACTTTTCCTGATGGAATGTATATTGGCTAAGTTCATAAACTGAATTTCACAATTAGGATAATATTCTGTGAAAAGATTAAAATTAAAATTTAAGTAATTTTGCATTAAAAAGAAATAAATTTTGATACTTCACCAGCAGCAAGGAAGAAACTTATGTCGATGATGGAAGAAAAGGAAATATTGTGAAGTGCTCAAGTATTTCAAACATTTGTCTAAGTAATGAGACTAGGTTTGCTGTGTGAGCTATGAGCAAAAGAGAGATAAGCAGATTGTGTTATCATCTAACATGATATTTTAGGAGTATATAACTGTAATCATAGCTTTCTGCAGCCATTGCATTTTATTTTTTCACGTGGCAGGACAGATTATGGCCATGAAGAACATCGCCATACTGGAACAACCTCCCTATTCACCTGATCTTGATCCATCTGACTTTTTTTCTTTGCCCAAGCTCAAGGGGATCATCAAGGGGACAAGTTTTGAAAATATGGAGGCCAACAAGAGGGCTGTATCGATGGAGCTGAGGGGCATCCAAGAAGTGCATAGAAGCATAACAGAGAAGGATGGAAAAGTGAATTAGACTCAAGGGAGATGGCTTTGGTGGGGGAAACCATGTAGTCTGTTAATTGGAATTGAAATAAATTGTTTATGACACCAGTACCATTACTTTTCAGACAGACTTTGTATATCTGCTTCATACTGACTTATATCCAAATGAAAAACCAATTCTATTAGTCTGTTTCTCTTGATCTCCAATACTGATTGTAGAGAAAAATAAATGATGATGAGGGGGTGGGGTGTCAAAAAGTGCAGTGCGACACTTGCCGGCAGGCCAACTCTTTTTTTTCTTATTCGGTCGTCTCAAGGAAATGGATTGCGTGGCTCCCTTTCTCGGCCGTTACACTGGGCAGTTGTGAAACAGACACCAACCTCTTTGTCTGTTTGTTTGTCTGTCAATCCATACGTCCAACTCTAACACATGCACTCCACTGAAATGACTTCCCTTGATGTGCTGCTGGCACCCTGCTTTTTATGCTATTCCAAGATGGCCAAAATTTGCCAAAATTTTTATGCTATTCCAAGATGGCCAAAATTTGCATGTGTGCAAATATCGTCTCGTCTTGGACAAGATAGGTGTGCATAAATTGTGTCTTCAATAGCGGCCATATTTCTTTTTTGTCATCACTTTGCAGGCAAGACACATTCGCGCTCGTTTCGAATTCTGAGGTAAGTCATGTCTTTCATTACACTGATGCAACCTAAGAACACTCTTAACATTTCTAACAATTTATGGTAACATTGTGTGCACTTGCTCCAAAGATGACAAGCTACTTTTCTGGTAGATCCACTCCATATTATTTTGGAGGTTTTTCTATAGCTGTTAAGAGTTCTGGATAAAAAATTACTTTTATTACAATTTATACTATTATCAGTAGACATTTTGTATTCATTACCAAAGCAAGCTTATGATTTAAATGACATGGCCTAGAACAATTGTAGTTTGTGATGATGTCAGAATAGACTTTGCATTCAATGTTACACCAGACCATGAAAAATACCAGGTGCATCAGTGAGTTGACTTGAAAGATGATCTCCTAGCCATTGGGTGCAGATTTGTACTTCACCTGATTTCAGTGGCTTCCCACATGTAAATATGTCGTTAACAGTGCATATGGGAGAAATCATATGACAGGTAGATATATAAATACCCAACCAGGAGAAGAAAGAGGCACTTTCACATCCTGATAAGATACAGAATTCATAATTTGGAAAAGGTTCCAGGGCTGCACACTAACTGGCCAACAGTGATTGATGAAATCCAGTTGATTAAAATTTTTCAATTTGTCAGATCTTGGGTTTTGTGTGTTTCCTTAAAAATGTACAATAACTTGAGAAGTTATGAGGCTAAAAATCTTCACAGCTAAACATATATTAAATCAAATCACAAGGGAAAAAAATCAAAGTACTAGATGATTGGAAGCCATGAAAAAAGAAAAAAAATTAGAGAACAATTCTTCAAGAGGGAGGCACAAACTTACCCGCACATTCGCAGCCACCTCCTTTGGCTCTGTTTGCAATTGCAGCACTGTAAGATCTGGCATCAATTATCAACATTCGATGTGCATTAATTGCATTGTCTCTCATGCCCATTGTCATTTCATCTGGAAATTTAAAAATGTTCAATCCATTATCATAAATAAAAAAAATAAATAAAAAAAGGTAATCCTTAAAATTGTTTTGATTTTTAAATTAAAAAATTTAGCACCAAAGACTTTTTCAGGTGTATTTTTGCCACTACCCTAGACAACTGGATGTGAGCTTTTTCCTCCATGAGACTAAAGAATTATCATCTGCGGGATTTAGCTCAGTTGATCCATTAATCTTCAGTAACATAATTTAGCAAAATTGTTGACAGTTTAAATTTCGAACAGGCAAGATTTTCAGATGCAAATCTTAAGACTGCCATGTTAGACAATTTTTCTCGTCAGAATCTATTTTACATATTTATAAGTCTACCTTTCATCCATACTTTGAATATTGCTGCCACATACAGTCTGGTGCTCCTGCTATATATTTATATTATAAAATCCAAAGAAGAATGCACAATGTTATTGGTCCTGACCTGGCATCTTGGCTTCAGTCACTTTCCCTCTACTGTAACATACCTTCCCTGTACCTTTTCTATAAATACCTTCATGGTAATTGTTCTCATGAACTTTCTGCTATGGCACTTAGACTTATGAATTTAAGTGCAATACTCGATTGGCAATGAGGTCTCATTAATTTACAGTTGAATTGTTGAGAAGCAACAGCAAGTTCTATGCTGACTGTTTCTTCTCTTGCACTTCTTGCTTGTGGAACTCTTCTGGCTCCATGCTTTCCGGACAATTTTGATCTTCAAAAATTTAAATGCAACGTCAATCATTATCTACTGTCTTCTTGACGTAAATTGATCAAAAAGAATTACAAACAAAGGAGTCAAAATTCCTGGAATTATCAGGAAAACAAGGTTTTAAATTTATCACTCTTCAAATTTATATATCTTACAAATTAAATAAAATTCTAACCCACACCCTAATTTGTATTATGAGTATTTTAAAATAGAATTTAAAAAAAAGAAAAAACTGGAAATATCAATTAGAACCAGCTGAAGTTAATTAGGAATGTATATCTCTCTACAAAGAATGTTTAATCAACTTGGATTTCGATTGATTTGTTTTCTACAGCTTATCAACTCTTTGTAGGTTATTTAAAATCAGAAAATATTTTTAGATTGTAATAATTTTTCTTTTATTTTTTTTGGAGATAATAATGATTTAGTGATACAAGTCTTACAAATTAACCCAAAGCTGGGGGAAGAAAAGGTGGATTCATACCTTTCTTAAGAGTATTTGCATACAAGTGAATATAACGAACCCAATGGAAATTGGAACTTGGCTCTCTGATTAACAATTCCGAAGTGGTTATCCATTACACCACCTGCGCCTCCAAGTAGTCACCCATCTAGGTACTGACCAGGCTTAACATTGCTTAACTTTGATGATCATATGAATATTTTAACATGATATGGCCGTGAGCTTAATCAACTTTTAAGAGAAGATTATATGATCATAAGCTTTAAAAAATAAAGCATTTACAATACAAAATTATTTCCTACATAAGCATTTTTTTTTTTAGATAAAGAAAACAGTAAAAGGCAAAAAGTAGCCCTTACTTTTCTCAACTTGTGTACCATCTGTCAGTTCTGAAATTTCTGTATTTATAGGAGGCTTACTACTGGTACCTGGGTTCTTTGCACAAGCCAAGGCAATTGCTTGTAACAGGTTTTCATCTTCTGTCTTTCTCCAGCCCAGCCAACCAATTTCAGGCTGACTGCAGCGAGAAATAACAGCTCCACTGCGTTGGTCTCTGAAAACAGACATGACATCAGTTAATTTACAAGTCATCAGAATATTTGTGACAGTTTCTCACAGGGGAGCTAAAGTACTTCATTCTGCAAAGTGGGGAGGCTCTGTCTTGGAATAAAAAAAGAAAAAGAAAAAAAGTTAAATCTTTGCTTCTACCTTGATTTTAACCCTAATCACCAGTGTTAATGAGGAAACCTCCTTTACCTACCAAGCTTGTCCAAAACATAAATGTAGACATGTAAGGTTTTATTTTTTTTTTTTTTTTTTAATAACATCAAGGAATACAACAAAAAAAAAATCAATAAAAAAATAGTTCAGAAGTGTTTTTCCTGGCAAGATACAGGTATGTAAAAAAAATAAATTTTTTTCTTTTATAGATTACATACCTGACAAATGCTGAAGAATGTTTTTTTTATGACTTATCAACCCTTTGTGGGTTATTTAAAGCTGAACTATTTTGAAATTGCAAGAATAATTTTTTTTTTTTGATAGTGAATATTGTATTAATTTTATGTTTTTTGGTGAACACTGGTTTTTCCAGACACAAGCCCTACTATTTAACCCATAACTAGCAGGAGAAAATGAATCCACAGCTTTCTCAAGGTGTGTAAATGAATGTAATGAGTCCAACTGGGATTCAAACCCGGGTCTCCAATTTCTCATTCCAAGCCACTATCCATTACACCAACTGCACATCTAGGTAAAGACTGAAGAATAGATTGGTCAAAGTATTGTGTTAACATTGAGACACAAACATGTTCAATTGTCCTGACAAAATTTGTCATGTTAGTGTCAAACGTATAGACAAGCCCACAATTTTATCACTTATGTTGAACCATAAAGCCACTATGTCAGAAGCTAAGAACACAGTCAGCAATTAATATGCATCCTGGAGAGATTTGAGTTTCACCCACAAGGATCTTAATCATCTGTATTTAAATTACAATGTCAACTTTAGCATATAGTTGTGTCATTCAAATAAAGTTCCTGAAACAAGATTACTTGATATAGTCACGTAAAAGTCTAGACACTATTCCCAGATTGTTACAGTCCGACATTAAAAATCAGGCTGGGTCAAGTTGGAGATTGTTCATTACTTTTGTAACCTCATAGAATCTGTTGCTTGTTGTCTAGCAAGGAGATAAGTACTGTCAACAAAACCTCATTGCCCCCGAGAGATAACATGAAAAAGGAATGACTAAATCATAAGAAACATTTGTTAAAAGTCAAATGTGAAACTTTTGCAAAAAGATTTGGTATAGGCTTTTGTTGATAGATTACTAGTAACTTACAAGATTAAAACTGCTATTTCATTCAGGGAAAAATTTAAGTCATGCCTTAACAGGCTCTAACAGCTCCTACCACACAATCTAATAGAAAATGTCCTAATATGAGCAATATAACAACAATATCATACATTGATTTAAGCTTGTGTCTTCGTCGTTTCAACCCATGTTCTCACTGGTTGTCTTCAGGTGCTTTGATAACTGGTAACTTTCTGTAAGTTCTAAGCCAAAACTATTATTCAATTCACCAATATAGAATGCTTTCATTCCACTGTCTATACTAGAATATCTTATCAGTTAATTAGTAGCAATAATTCTACCAACTATGATAGACACATTAAGAGTGTCAGAATACAATGATCAAAACATTGTGACAATAACAATCAAGACAAGAACATTTGTCTGAACAAATCAATCCATTTTTTTCTACATACGTGTGAAAGTACATGCGATACCCTGCCCTCATCAGCCAAGGTAACACAGTTTTGGTGGCTAAGACAGTACAGCCACCCCTGTTGTCACCAGTAGCTTTTGCCACCAGTCAGGGTATTGTCTTTTGTTGTAGATGTGTCAGTCTCTGTGATTTTTATGCAACTGCAAGTCAGACTTTCCATTGTTGTGTTCAATAAAAGCATTTGCTTTTGATCGTTAAACAAAATAATAGTTATAATAACTAATATCAAAAGTTTAGACAAAAAGGATACAATCTAAAAGTTAGAAAATCTGAAATTCAAAGAGCATTTATAATATAAATTAAAAACTGGTCACATTTTCTTAAACGTAACTGATCACTCACCGCCAAACCACAGATGGAAATCTTCGCATAGATCTGAAACTGGCCACACTTTTGAGGTCTTCATCACTAATGCAAGCCGGTACAATATGAATCTCTGGATATGAAGGACAGGCTCTGTTTAAAAGGGAGACAAACATTTCTTTTTCAAAACAGTTTTCAAAACTTTTGTTACCAACATTAACAAGGACAAACCATTAAGACAAAGATAGAATTTAAACCAAACAATACAACAGGCTAGTGTAAGTGTTAAACCAGTTTGAGTATATGCTAGTTTTAATATCAACAATTTAAAAATGTATTTCACTTAGATTTGACCAAGTCTTCTGAAACACTGGAGAGCATGAAACAAAAAAAACATATAGGAGATATAACACAAGTTCAGAAAATTGTCGAATGATTTTCAGAAAGCTTTAATATTCCTTTGCACCTGATGCGACATTCCATAAGATTTTACTTTTATTCCAAGCTGTTGCTGAGAGGAAAAAATATCAAGTTATATAAAATAGAGAAATGCACTGGATACTGCTGTGTGAGAAAAGTTTATGAAGTAATGGGCTGTAAACAAAATTCTAGATAAAAGTAAATCTACCTTGGGTAAAGAAAAATCAACCAGTTCATTTTATGACACATTACAAAATTTTTCTTTAAGAAAAAAAAAAAATAGTTGCGTGGCATAATTATTGTAGTTTCTAACAAAAAAAACGAGAAAAAAAAATCTGATTAAATTCACTTACATATAGCACAAGCCAAATTAGTTCAAAATATTAAAACTAAGGATAGGTAAATTTTGTAGACTAGTTTTAGATCATAAATTCCAAACATATCCACAAAGAATTTTGAATATTTAGCAAAAGACTGCAATGCAAAAAGCAGCAAGACTTCCAGACTAATTTGTATCAGAATCATAGTTTTCAAAGGGTAATGTATTGGGGGGGGGGGGGGGGGGGGGGGATTACAAAAAATGAAAAAGAAAGCTTCATGATAGACAATTATGTATGCCTACAGCACTTGTAATTACTAAATTGAATAATAGATTCAGTTTAACTATTCTAAAGAGGAATGATATTGTTGCAAGCATTTAATAATGATGTATGGTAATTTAGCTTTAACGAGCAACGGTTGGCCAATTTCAGATGAAGAGGACAGGCTAGCAATATTAGTGACATCAAATATGAGATTAAGAATTAGATGTCGATGGCGAAGTTATCAGTTCCAAAAGACAAAAACATTTTTGTTCAAACTTTTATCAACATGAGTCAATGCAGAAAAGCTTTTTTTCAGCCAGCCTTGCTGATATTTATAATGAACATGTCTCCATATGTTCCAATGTTTAGGTCTGTAAATCAATTGATACTTACTCATATTCATCATTAATATAAGATATCCGCCAAGCATTCTTCAAATCAAAATTCATACGTTTCACTTCTTTTCCAAAACGAAGTTGGTAGCTATCATCTGGAAAAATAAAAAGATTGTGATAATCTAAAGATAATTAATCAATCGCTGTAATATACTTTAAATCGGGTGGGGGTATACTGCCAAACAACAATCCTGCAAGAATATTGCCTTATATTGGAGAGGGAGGAAAAATTAAGAAAAGCTTCATACTACAATTTTATCATTTCTTCCTATTTTAGAGACTTTACAGAAATTTTTATCTTACAGATGTATTATTGGTCCTGACCTGGCATCTCGGTTTCAGTCATTTTCTCACCGCCATAATGTAGCTTCTCTGTGCCTTTTCTATAAAAACTTTCATAATATTTCTGATGAACTTTTCCTTAATGGTTCCTAGACTTTATGAATTTAAGTGCAATACTAAATTGGCAGCAAAGTCTCATAATTTTACAGTTGACATGGCTGCCAGATGTAACTGTAACTTCTATGCTAACAGTTTCTTCTATCACACTTCTCACTTGTGGAACTTTTCTGGTTTCTTGCTTCCTCGTCAACTTAGCTCTTCAAAAGTTTAAATGCAATGTCAATTATTATCTGTCTTCTTAATTCCTATTCTTTTAATATTCTCTCTCCTTAAAAGTGTTTATTTCTTCTCAAATCCTCTAACACTCAATAATCCCCTTGTGTCTTAGTGGCTTTATTGCCTTGCTTGTGGTTAAATTATATATATATATATATATATATATATATATATATATATATATATATATATATATATATATATATATATATATATATAAAAAGCATGTTTGGTTGAATAATCTGGACATATTATGTCTTTTTTTTATCAACTCAAATTCTCTTATGGATTTCTTAATGTTCATATTATATTCATTAGGGAAGACGCCACAGAATTTTTCTTCTTTACTTTTACTAATAAAAGAAAAAACTATGGCGCCTTCCTTAATGAATTTAATATCAACATTAAGAAATCTATAAGAGAATTCAAGAGAATAAAAATAAGAATAATGTCCAGATTATTCAACCAAACATGCTTTAATGAAGATATTATATATATATATATATATATATATATATATATACACACACACAAAGTTTTATAAAAAAAATTCACAAGCCTACTCTTTTTTCCCTTAACAAACATCAATTTTTTTTCTTTTTCAGAAGAGCTTCTTGGTCAGATCAAGAACTTTTTCAGCACTCCTTCATATTTAATAAAAATATTTTTGTAATAAAAGCAATAGAATAGTTGAATTTATTGGGTAATGCTTATTTAAGATATTAATATCAATTCTAAGTTGAGGTGTGGGTAGCACTGCCAATGAAATCAGAAAACTATCTGAGCAAATTTGTATCAACTTAGCACCAATACATTTTGGAAAAGAATGAATACATTTTGCATCAATCCAGCTAAGAGTAAATAATAGGAGCATTTCATCTTTTTAACTCTTTAGGGGGCACCAGGCTAACAATGAGTCTCCATAAAAAGATCCACTTGTTATTGAAAGTAGAGCAGCAGCTCTGTGTAATCATGGCTACATGGCCAACAAAAAATACTGAGGCAAGGGAAGTAATGTATCAAAATTAAATATTTCTGGAAGAGGCTGAGCATCAAGTAGGACATTTAAACTATGATACAGGATGTCTATGTAGAAGAAGCATGTATAATTATGCTTGAAAACTGCCTGTTGAACATTAGTTAAAATTCCTTTAAGTATTGTTTGGCACATACAAAAATGTTCACATAAGTTGCTTACAGAAACGGTAAAGTTTTATCTAGTACAAGTTTATAAAGATAAGCTACTTAACAAATGTATCAGATTGTAGAGACTATAGTTTCACATTCCAATGAATAAATGAATTTTTTTTTACATTCTTGGCCAGTTCCCAGTTTGCTACCCCAACCATACCATAAAATGTAAAGGGGTTCTGAGGAGTACTCAGCTCTACCAAGAGAGGACTTTTAGTACAATGTTGGGCATGTATGGACTGTGAGGTGCAAAACAACACAATTCATTGGTAAAATAGGGTCTAATATGAATGTGCATATGAAACACAAGTGTGCCATTAAATTCCACCATTCAGAAAAAAAATTACATTTATTTTCAGTTGATGACACTCAATGAAGGTTTACAGAGACCAAACAGTGAATGTGAACACATTTAGACTGTGGGTAATGCAGTTTAGCAGTATTGACAATTATGTGTTGAACAAACCACATTTATAAGCATATTCTTGATCATCACTGCGCAAAAAGCAAAAAGAAATGTACAGCCAATGGTAGTGACCATTTGGAAAAGTGTTTAGCTGAAAACTTGCTCTAACAATATTCTTGTACTTCCTGTAGTTTCTATGAAAATAAATTTAGAGCATCTTTCACATCAGTGGACGCCGAGGTCAACACCAAGCAGTGTTTTTGATGCTTGAACTCAATCTTCAGGCCTTAAGATTGCAGTCAAACATGAAACAGACTGTTGCTGCTTGGCATTGACTTCCGTGTTCACTTTTATATTTATATACACTATCCCTGATATTAAGCACTTTTACTCATAAAGATAGCATACCTTAGAACTATATTTGTATCATTATATATATATATATATATATATATATAAAGCAGTGTTCTTTATATTAACAGTGTGTATTCTACATTAAATACTTGAAATGAAGAAAGAATAAAAATTTGATAAGCCCTGTCATTTACTAATAAGAGCTACTGTTAAGTTTAGCCCCTAAAACTTCAATTTATTTCATTCAGTACTGAGATTGGTTCATTAACGTCGTATTGGCCGATCTACTTGTTACATGCTATTCTTAAAAAGTTGCTTTTATGTCCATTCTTGTTAGGTCATTCATTCATTTGGCCGACTCCTGTCCATTCCAAAGCTCATAAATTGTTAAAGTTCTCCATTAATAAAAGTAGAATTCATGTTTACTCTAAAATTAGAGCAATCCACAAAATGGAAGCTATTTTGTTTGTTCTGTTTTGAGTCAACTGCTTTTATTTTTTCCAGGATAAGTAGAGCAAAATAATTTAGCAACAAACTTTACAGAAATAAAAATCTGTTTTTAATAAGTGATGATTACTACTAAACTGATAAGAAATTCCAAAATAGAATTATTAACAATTTCAAAACTGAAGGAAAATCTTTGGTGGCTAGGAGAAACATAATGGAAATTGTATTTCAGATTGTCAGACTACTGGCATTTTAAGTTCCAAAGCAAAGATCTAAATGCGCCACAATATGGCACACACATTTACATTGGCAAGATGTGTCAACCACTATTTCCTTTGTATTGGCAAAATTGTTTTATACCATATTCAATTCAAGAACAGTAAACATTCGGCCATAATCCCAGGTTAATTTTAATGAAGACTAGAAAAGTAACAATGAAAACCTGATTGGCAAACATGACTGGCATTCAAAGTTAATTACATCAAAATTATAGTTGAAAACAATGTGAAAAACAAGGTTTGAAAACCACCATACCCACTCCAAACAAATGCTTTCTCACTTTTATAGCTCTGTTTTTGTTTCTACACTTGTAGAATCATGTACATTTTACAATACTTTTGAATGTCACCTGTGTTCTTGTCGGCACAGGTGGTTAATGAAATTTTGTTCACATCAATAGTATTGTCATGCCATATTTGATGCCCAATGATTAAGCTGGTTACAGTTTAGATTTAATCAAAGTACGAGGTTATATTAATTGAATGTACCAAGTGAAGGACCACAGTTGATGCTTTGAAAGAAGAAGTATTTGCTAGTGGAATGAGTTTATATAAACACTTATTTTCAGATGTCAAATTAATAGCTGCAAACAAATTGATGGTCAAACTTTGTAAGTATATATCCAAGTCTTTTTCTTTTTGTAATGTGTAATTCTGTTGTACTTCCTTTGCACTGATGACACCCGGTGGCAGTGCCTCTTATGACAATGGCAGACTATTTTTGTACAGTTAGAAATCTGGGTGGTGAAAAAAAACTGAAAAGTAAGGACAAGAATAGTAATTGAAAAGATATTGAAGACTTACTTGTAAAATCTCAATAGCAAGGAATTAAAATAGGTCCACACAGGTAAACTAGTATATTTCCTAACAGGCTTGACCTGGCAGAAAAACTTCAGTTATGCATCCATAATTGTTGATTAACCTTTACAACTCTGCGGGCATACAAGTCCGCCAGAGATACACCATCTAAACATATTCCGGGCTGACATGTTTGCAGAGTGACAGAACTTTGTTTCAAAAGGAAAGTACATTTCTAAAAATAACATCATTAAGCTTGTGATATAAACTGGAAATGACTGGATGTCAGTTATTTTGTCCTAATTAAAATATTTTATCAGCAAATTTTATTAAAGTGTTTTAAAAATGTTCATTTTTTGATCACAATGGTGACCTCCAGGGCAAGGCATGATGGAGGAACTTTTCATGGACAGTGAGAGTGACAAAGAATTTCTCAGATTTACCCAGGCAGATATTGGTGAGGTGTGTGACAGTAAGACTGAAAGTGATTCCAACCAAGGAGGAATTTTTGAACCATCACAAGCATGCGGTCATCCATGGCTACCAGAGAGTTTTCCTATACTTGCGGACCTACAAATGTTGATCAAGAAGCTAGTGAGGTAGACATTTTTCGTCTTTTTTTTATCTGACAAAGTTATTCAACTCATGGTAGTGGAAACTAACCGGTATGTAAACAATGTGAAAACAAAATTAGATGGCACAGCAAAGCCCAACTTACAAATCAGAGCTTAGAAAAACATTTGCTTTAAAGAAATGAAAGCATTATTGGCCTTGATTTTGTTGACAGGTTTGATAAAGTGACTTTTGTATTCATCTTACTGGACAACAGACCCCCTTTTATATATGCAAAGGCTTCCACAGTGTGAAGAGTAGGAATCATTTTTCATTAATTCTGTTCTATTTATTTTAATTTTCATGTTTTTTATTTGTTTTTCTCAAAATTTATAATATGTACAGTATGAAAAATATGTCTACATTTTCTACATCCTTTCAGGCAAATACCCTGAAAATTTTATATCTCTAAAACCTTAAATGTTACAGTGCTAGTAATATACTCACCATTCAAAAACTTAGCACACCCAAAATTAATGTGGATCCAGGGGATACAAATCCGAAAGTTAGTGCAGAACTGTAAGGTTAAATAAAGAACAAATCCTCTTAAAAAAGAAGATATGTTCTATTGATAAGTCTGATGAAATAATCTTCAAAGGGTTGACAAGAAATAGAATCTGGTTGAAACATAAATTACAACTTTTTAACATTTTTTTTTTTTTTTTTTTTTTACACCTAGACTTCTCTAAAAGTCATTTTTGTACCTTCATCCCACCCTGTACTTAGGTTACCCAAACAAGAGAGTAACACTTCAGTAGTTCTTTTGTTAGTGAAATTGTCTAGAAGAAATCTAATAAGTAGAAGAAAAAAAAAACATTACAGCAATGTTGATGTCAAAAGCAGAGAATAAAAGTAGAAAATAGAAGGCTGGAAAAAAATCATATATATCATTGCTATTATTAACTAAATGATAAAAGCCAGTACTTTTGCACTCTTACATGGAGCATTTGGCAGATACCTATCCAATTTAGCTTTGTTATATATTTTAACACTTATTTATTGGTTTATGACATTCCATTGATTCTCTTATCAAGTCATTATGCTATCTAATAAGGAAAAATGATAGATGCTAATAGAAAAAAAAACAAAACAAATTACAACAAAGTCATTTATGCATATAGGTAACAGAAAATATTCTAATTATTTTTGGTGTTTTACACACTATATATTTTACACATATACAAATAACCTGGCATACAAAAATTTCAAGGGATTGGTGCCTAGTATTATGTACGATTCACTCTAGCCAGGTACAGTGCAGAAAATAAGCATGGCATCAATTTCACAAGTGGTTGAACGACATGTTGAGACATACCATCTTGATAGTTGCCCACAACATCTTGATGCAGGATATTGTGTGCAAATAGGACTTCTCCACCGCATCCTATAAATGCTCAATTGGGCTCATTTCAGGCAAACGGGTTGGGCCAACCATTCATTGGAAGCTCCCAGAATAATCCTCAAATCAATTGTTGGGCAACCAATGGCACACTGCATTATCCTGCTGGAATAATCCATTGTTGTTGGGGGTAAATGGAATCCATGAATGAATAAAAATGTTCACAAAGCAGTGCAACCTAGTTACGGATCAATAATGTGTTAAAATGGATCAGTGGACCCAACCCATGTGATGTGAACATGTCTCACATTATGGAACCACCACGTTTGTACAGTGCCTGATTGATAACCGAGGTTCATGGTCTCATGAAGTTTGTACCACGCCCAAAACCCAATCATCAGCCAAAAACAACTGCAACTACAACTCAATGGACCACACCCACATGTTGCTAGTCCTCCAGGGTCTAATTAGGGATGCCCCAAACTCAGGTGAAGTGCCATGTTTAGTGTTTTGGTATTAACAAAGGCACACTGGTGGGCCTTCTACTCCGAAATTCCATGGAGGCTAATGAATACCAAACTGACCTGCTTAACATGTGCTTGGTACCACTTCCTGAATGGTATGTGGATTTGATTTGAGCTAGTGATGCTTGTCTGTTACTGCGGACAATTCTAGCCCGATGCTTCTGGTCATGATCAAACATTGTGCTGTCCACAAAGAGTGTCAATTGGCATTCACAGTTTACATGTGACACCAGATTGAAAGATGTCAAATGTATCCACAAGTCTAGAAATGGAACGCTGCATCTATCTGACACCCAATACCACACCCCGATTCAATTACCAGAGATTCATGTTGCCTTGCCATGAGCATCCTAGCCAATATTCACACTGTCTTACCATATGTCAGAGTACAACTGATAAGTTTGGCCATTTCAATGATGTCAAGGCAGAGTTACGCCACATAACTTTACATACTGCTATCCCTTGACTTTTGACACAGTAATATGTATATTTCATACTTACTGTCAACAGACACAAGATATTTGATTTATGTCAGTAGAGAGTGATAATGGAAAAATGTTCAGAAATATTTAAGTGTCTCCATTCTAAGAACAACGAGATTTAAGTCTAAGACTCAAAGATTAGAATTAAAACAGTATTTTTATAAATTACGCTTTTTATTTCTTTTTTTTTTTTTTTTTTTTTTAAATCACTTTAAAATTCAAGATTAAGAAAGTCACAAAATGTTCTAATTTAAAATGGTAACTGTTCATTACACTTTATTTTTGACTTAATTGCATTATAATTAAAGTTATGAAAATATTCAAAATTTTGAAAATTTCACTAAATTGGATGCATATATGTGTAGGAGGAAGAAACCTCAAAATGTCTAGTCAAATATTAAAGATTTCTTTTTATTTGTTAAATTGGATTATTTTTCTTCAAATCAATTCAAGCAGATCAATACTTATTAGATGAAAATAGTTTCATTTTTAATTCAAATTAAAAGATTAAACCTAAAAGACATTCACATTTTGTTACAAAAAAATAATTGCTGCTCATGAGTAATTTAGAGTCACAAGCTGATTGAGCAGAGTCATTGATACACCTTGCCAGCAATTAGGGATCAGAGTTACAGCTAATTGAAAAAGATATCAGTGATGCATGTGGAACTCTCTTGTTGAGGTTAACAAAAGCATTAATATGATGCTATAGCAATTACCAACTATCAGATCAAGTCATTTTTGTGAATTATTAATTTTATATAATGGGCTTAGTTTGTGTTGTCAGGAGTTAATTTATTAGGAAGAAAGGTGATCAGTCTCCAGGCAGCTAGAGATTTCTAACAATATTGTTGAACATTGTCCGTAAGCCAATATTATCCAAATTAATAATAGTTAAGATTATGGGGATAATTTTAAATGGCACAGTCTATTCTTTTTCTAAAAGATAACTATTTTATCTTGTTTGGTTGTAAATTCTGATGTTTCCAACTAATAGTTACAGGATAAAGACCAGGACTGCTGTGAAAAGCAATGAATGCAGGAATTATTTATGATATTACACACATACACACACACACACACTACTAAAAATCATCTGACTGCACTGACTTCAAATAGATAAGAAACCGTGCTATAAGTAAATCCAATAAAGAAGTGCATAACAATTAATGAAGATCAGGTCTACAGCCATTTACACGATTGGCAGGGAATATTTTGTATATACATAATTTTTTTTTTAATACTAATGGCTCTTCACAGCTTCATTTTCTTTAATATCTCATTTGCTGTGAATATTCTTGAGAAAGGTAGAAGTGGTTCTTTGTTGCTACCTATACAGTTTTGAATTAAGAGTTATACTTCTTAGAGACTGGTTGCCCCACCAAGGCTAGTCTGCCCTACTATTTTATCAATAGTTAGAAGAAGAGAATCATTCCTTTTCTAAGGTCATCAGTCTCAGATAAATTCAAAACCTTGGCAAGGATTTGAATCTGCTGATTCGACTTTCCACATTTGTAACATATGCATGGGAAAACAATATATAAATTCTTATATATATATATATATATATATAATATATATCAAAAACAATTTTAAAATCTTTGACAAAGTGGAAAAGTTTTTGTGAAATGAGTTTCATCTTTTAAGACTTCATGGGATTATATATATATATATATATATATATATATATATATATCTCAGAGAAAAGAGGAGCTAATGAAAATGAGTTTAATACATTGGGATATTAAAAAAATATAATCAAATTTGATTCAAGAAAAATAAGTGTTGAGATGACTAGCTTCTGCCAAAGTTAACAATCAGTATAACAGCTTTTTGATGTTAAACTTGGTAGGTAAAACTGGTTTACCCATGTGCATACAAACAGTTGGAATTTGAATTGTTTGCATATCCCACTTTTTGTACTGATAGTTTTTACTCATCTGACACTTGTGACAGGTAACCGCAACATAACGAGATAGGAGAGTGTATCTAGATA
Source organism: Acanthosepion esculentum (assembly GCA_964036315.1). Lineage (NCBI taxonomy): Eukaryota > Metazoa > Mollusca > Cephalopoda > Sepiida > Sepiidae > Acanthosepion > Acanthosepion esculentum. The sequence continues at coordinate 73,579,610 of OZ038511.1, read as the reverse complement.
CAAATTTAGGAACAAGGCAAATATTTTTTTCTCTGATTAATGATTTCTGTAGCATAATGTACCAATTCTGCACTTGAAGTGAATTAAGATCACCAACAGTATTCAGCTGTTTTACAAACAGTGTCCAAACATTAATTTCAAATGTAACATTTATTGAAATTGGCTGGAAGAGGCATGAAGTCAGAATTCTAACATCGTTAAAAGTTTATGGGGAGAAAAGAAAAAGGTAGAAACAAGTTGAAAATTAAGACATTCAAAATTAAAACAATGCCAATAGAAAAGCCTGAATTGATAAATTTGATTTAAAAATTTGAGATAAATCTCTAATGGTTATCTTAATATTTAAGATATATATATATATATTAGTGATTTTCCCTGCATAGCATAGATATGGCACAAGGGCGAAAGGAGAGGGCACCCAGTGAGGACCGAACTCACTACTCAGTTGTTCCTCATTGGGTGCCCCCTACTTTCAGCCTTGTGCCACATCTATGCTACGCATGGAAAATCACTATATATTAAATCTTAAGATAATCATTACAGATTTATCTCAAATTTTTAAATCAAATAGATCAATTCAGGCTTTTTTTTATTGGTATGGTTTTAATTTTGAATGTCTTGTCTTAATTTTCAACTTGTTTCTATCTTTCTCTTTTCTCCCCATAAACTTTTAATTATGTTAAAATTCTGACTTGATGCCTCTATCTTGCCAATTTCTATATATATATATATATATATATAAAGACAAAAGGAAAACTTTTCTTTACCATGTTTTGTCTTCTGTGGGCTTTATTAATGGCAAATGTAAGGATCTTAAATTGCAACATGTATTTATAAACAGAATTAAAAATATCGTTAGATTTCCAAAATTTTAAAATTCAAAAATATTCTTAAGGCTAACTGTGAAAGTTAAGGCAAACTATAGAGGATGCTAAGTGATGTAATTTAATGCCTAATGAGCAAAAGTGAATAAATGTTGCTATTGTAATTACTGAAATTTTTTCTATTTATTTTAACGTAATTATTATTTTAATTGGGTGAACTATTTACATATTTATTTATTTATTTTAAATAATAGGTTTTGATTTAACCATTTTCTTTTAATTTTTTTAACATTTTTATAGTCATTTATGTTGGTTTGAGAAAGGAGTATTTCTTTTAGGAAAGGAGATACTTGAAAAAATCTGGGGCACAAATTAACATTTTGATAGCAGTACTCTCAAGAACTTTCCATCTAAGTAAATTATTTTCTCTTACATTGAACATGCTCAAATGTAGCCTGTGGCTCTCAAAGTCTCATGGGTTGTATAACTTCCTACATTATTTGTGATGATGTCATCATATATTATAGTAGAGTATACATGGGGTGGTTTACAGCAGGCTGAACACTGAGAGCTGATATTTATGGGGTAGGTTAAATGCAAAAGGGGCTAATAAGTGTGGCATTCTTTAGATCTCTATTTTATGATTATATATATAAAAAAACAGTGCAGAGAAAGAACTAATGAAAATTAGTTTAATACACAAACACACACACACATTATATATATATATATATATATAAAAAAGCTTGAAAGAGATTGACTTATTTGTGAGTTAGCTGAGAGTCTTTTCAATATTACCAGATTTTTAATATCCGATCAAAGTGTGTGTGTATGTGTGTGTGTGTGTTTATTAAATTGTTTCTTCCATTCAATTTTTAGAAACACAAATATTCTCCAATAACCTAATTGGTTGAATATCAAATTCATGTGGATTAAACTTGTTTTGTTCCTCAATAGAATTTGATTTGTTTTTTTTTTCAGGACTTATCGGCCCTTTTCTGGATTATTTAAACTCCAAACACATTTTGCATTGTAATATTTTTTTGTGAGTTAATGTTGCATTAACAATTTTTCTGAGAATAACAATGATTTTTTTCAGATACAAGTCTTACTATTTAACCCATGATGGGGGAGAAATGATGGATTCACACCATTCCCAAGGGTATTTGTACATATGTCATGAGCCCAACTGGAATTTCAAACTCAGCACTCCGATTTCTCATTCCTAGCCACTATCCATAATTCCACCTGCACATCTCAAATTGAAGGTTCACAGAATGAAGTTTAAGAAATATCAAGTCTACCTGGGGCATTTTGGGTGCACAATTGGTAGCAGGAAGAATTCTGTTCAGTGTTACAATGGTCCACACACCAGGCATAGAATGCAAAGGCAAACAGTTCTTCCATTCGGGTTGGGGAAGAAATTACGGCATTGAGTCGTTTGAACCAATCTTGGCACGACTCATTTGTTGTAAATGAACATCTGAAAAGAAAGAATTCACAAATTTAGCAAGTTAATTGACAAAGTTTACATGACTCAGTGAATTTTTAAGAAATTTTATTCAGTAATCAAAGAATGGAAACAGTTCAGTAAATAAATGGTTATATATCTGTAATAGACTGAAGAATTAAGCATTCTATTGTAAAATCAAATTTATAACAAGGATTGGAACAGCTTTAGTACATAACAAATAAATTTAAGTTTTTTGCAGATAAAATCTACTATACAAATAAACAAGTAATTGAATTGAACAAAATTCTCAAGTGTTGACATGTTAATCAAAAAGCAAGAGTCATTCTTGCTTGTTGTCTCCTCACCAAGAGAAAAAAATAAAACAAATTACAATAGAATTTATTCACATGAAAATTTCCAATGTCCACAAAAATTCACTGCTTTAATAATATACTATTTGAAGGTGACATGCAAGAAAAAAAATTCTTCTTCTTTATGAATCAGTTAAAGCCCAGAAAAAACAAACTAGCCTCTTTGGATTTCCAATATAAAAAAAAACAAATACTGTTACTATTTTAAAAGTTTACAATATGTAGAGAAACAAGTTAAAAAAAATAAGTGAATATAGTTAAATCAAAAGATAATATTGCCAAAGATCTTTTTCTTTTGATCTAAATACAGCTTTTCGGATTGCATCACTAAGTTCTATTCAAAACTTGACATAGCAGAGTAGTTTACTATTGACTTGTAAGCAACAAGCATTCCATAAATGGAAACATATGAAGAAAAAGGCTTACTTTACAGACATGTAAAAATATGCAAAACACACTACTCTTCCACTCCCTGAACATAAAGTGAACCCTTAAAAGTAACAAAGAAATCAAATTTGCAAACTTCAACTGCAAATGTTTAATCCAATAAGTAAACAAGTTAGAGCAGACAAATTTCAAGACGAGTAAGAGCATGTCCCATTTCCGTGACAAGACAAAGGCAAAAAGCAAATAATCACAAACAAAAACCTAAATATTCAACGAAGCACATTAAGTGAAACATGTTACAGAAGTTAACTGTTGCTGATAGGAAATTGACTTTTATCTATATATGAAATATTGAATAAAAATAATTTCCAACTGGCCAGATTTGATCATTCTTGATGTTTTTTTTCTTTTTTTAAGTATAACCAAAGAGGGATACAGTTAAAGGTTAGTAATGTAACACATTATGAAATGGACAAAGTCCGACAATTATTTTAAGACATTTTTATGTTTATAATGTTAGTAATGTTAGTAATTTAATACTGAAACAATAGTAGTTAATGGCAATGAAACCAGATGAATACAAAATAGTGAATCTCCCTGGTCCCCACACCGAGAAATTATGGTGGTTAAGAGATGGCTTGAAACAAATGGTTTCAAATAAGTGGTAGTAAATTAACATTATAACAGTAAACTTAGAATATAAGTAATATTGTTTCGAGATCTCAGATGGATAGGAGAAAAAATTCAAAGTTCTTTTTGTTTTGTCCACTTTACATTTACTTGGAAAATTTACAATTTAATCAAGAGTTGAATTGAACTGGGAAAAGAGTAAAAATTTAATGGATTTAACATACAAAACTGATAAAAACTGGTAATTAAATTCTACATCATGTGTAACTTGAAGATGAAATAAAACAATGTATTCTATTAAAATTTGTTGTTGCAGTAAAAGACCTTATAAAGAACTTCATTCTGGAAAAATCTAGAAAATGCACATGTTGAGAACACAAGATAAAAAAGAAATCTAAGATTGAAAAATACTTTTAAACAGTTCACTGATGAGAAGTTATTCATGGCAAAGATTAGCATCAAATGTTCAAGTGAATAAACAACGGTTGTCTTGTACTAAAGCCCCCTTACCCACTTCAACCTAATAATTTAATTCAAAATGAAGCAATGAGAACTTTCCATGCAAGAAAAGTTTAGATTATACCTTCTGACTGCTTTAATTTCAGTATCTACCATGGTCCAGTACCTTTTTTTTGAATTGGCCACGATTAGTTTGTTGAATGGATACGATGGCAGCACCACACATTATTTACAACTTTTCACAGTAGCTGATAACAGCAGAGTGTTTTAGCAAGACGGTCTTGCTCATTTTTTATATATATATATATATATATATATATATATATAGCTGCATATTTATCCATTCAGGATAGGAAGTATGTGTTACTTTTTGATTTTAGGGTTTTTTAGCCCTTGTATTGCATGAAACATTAAAAAAATCTTTCTCGTTTTAAGTTTTCTTCTGCCTTTGATAACACAGCAATATATGTAGAATGATCTGGCAAGACTATGTTTACATTGGGTTTTTTTTAGAGGTGATTTCTGTCATTTGGCAGCAGTCTGGTCCCAAGGATGCTGGATTAAAGAGGTCGAACTGCGAGTCGTATAGAGTTGTGTTAAAAAGAACATTGCTACCAGAGAGCAGACTAAAAAAATGGCATTATCACTGGAGTTCGGATTTGTCAAATTTGAAACCCTATTGATTGGAGTCCATTTTTTTATTATAATCTGATTATGCTCAAGTCAGTTTCAAAACTGACCATTGATTTGCAGAGTGAATTTAAATAAAATAGAATTAAGTTTTTGTATACTTTAATGTCCAGTGTAGCTTGGGCACTAACCAAATATGAAATGTTACTTTTTCCAAGAGGATTTGTCAGAGAGCAATAATCTTATGATAACAAGCATAGACTTTGACATGCAAAATATCAGTTATTTCAGACAAAAGATATTTAAGCTAAGTTTGTGTTTAGATAAATCACACCTTGAAAGGAAGACCGAATAAGAAAAAGGTAATGTTATTCACTAGTTGGTCTTAAGATTTAATCTACAACCTAAGAATGTTTCTCCCAAGAGATAACGGCAATGAAAAAAAGTGAAAGTGCAATGATTAGCATTAGCCATGTCTTTTTTGTTAAGGTAGGACAAGTATTAAGCTTGCACAAAGCAATGTGTGGTCTACCTAACAGAGGATCTTGGTTTACTTCCCCACATACACCTGTTGACATACTGAGATTTATCATAATAATTCGAGGCAAGGTTTTATAAGGCTGCATGCTCTTCCTGAAATTTAACTTGAGCACTAATGGTAGTCCAAGTACACAATGTTTTTATTTAGGAAGGTTGCTATTCAAAGATTAAGACCCCATCCCAGTCATACATACATATATACAGGGGTTGGACAAAATAATTGGAACAGGTGCAAATTCCACTCCTATATTTCAAAGATCTATTATATTAAGAACTTTAACTAAAACTTCATAATTGCAGGTTATATCAATTGTTAATATGTTTATTTATCTAATTTACTGTCTTTGGCTTATTTATTTTTAGAATTTAGTAAAATTTAAGCTAAATGCGTGACTTCTCCGAGTTCGAAAAAGGGCAAATTGTTGAAGCTCACATTGCAAGAGCCTCGATCACTAAGGTTGCTAAACTCTTTGGTTTTTCAAGAGCTACGATATCAAGAACTATGTTGCAATTCGAGAAACAGAGCAAAACCTCTAGCAACCGTAGCAATTCGGGCCGAACTTGCAAACTTACTGACAGGGACCGATGTGCATTGAAACGCAATATGGCAAAAAAATCATCAGACTACTGCAGCCAGAGTGACTGCCGAGTTGAATAATCATCTGAAGAGTCCAGTTTCTACTAAAACTGTTTGTTGGGAGCTCCATACGGCTGCATACCTCTTCTCTCTTCTCCCCACTCGCAACATTCAGAAGAGGTTGAAGTGGTGCAGAGATCACAATGCCTGGTCTGCAGACCAATGGAAGCAAGTCATATTCTCAGACGAGCCCAGTTTTTCTCTTTTCTCAACTTCAGGGCGAGTTTATGTGTGGAGGCAGCCCAAAGAAGCTTACAACCCTGACTGCCTTCTTCCAACATTGAAGCATGGAGGTGGATCAGTGATAGTTTGGGCTGTCATATCATAGAAATGTCTCGGTCCAATAGTTGCCCTGCATGGTAGAATCAACAGCAAAGATTACCTGAACATTTTGGGAGATCATGTTCATCCAGTGGCCCAGACTTTATTCCCTGATGGTGACTGCATTTTCCAAGACAATAATGCTCCAATACATACTGCTCGAATGGTTAAGAATTGGTATGAAGAGCATGAAAGTGAGTTAGAATATATGTAGTGGCCTCCCTAATCTCCAGATATCAATATTATTGAACATTTGTGGTGCATTTTGGAGCGACAAGTTAGGAGCCACTATCCTCAACCGTCGTGTCTTAAAGAGCTGGAGCAGGTATTAATGGAAAAATGGCTGAAAATTCCTCTGGATGAAGTCAGGAAGCTGTATGATTCCATTTCTAGATGCATTAAAGCTGTATGTCAGGCTAAAGGAGAACCAACTCAATATGAAATAAATTTTCTTTGAATTTAACAAGTGTTTCAATTATTTTGTCCAATCGCTATATATATATATATATATATTAGAACATGTCAGTAATTACAAAAAAAATTGTACATTTTGTTTCGACGTTTAAATAAAACATCTCTTCAGGTATTTAACAATGATGGTAATAAATGATCTTATTTAAAATTGCAATTAATGAAACATCACTTCATTTTCCATTTTTGGAAAATTTTCCATACAAGGTAAAAAAAGATTTTTATAAAGAAAAAGTGAAAGAAAATAAGAAAAAAGAAAAGAAAGGCAAAAGGAAAGCATAAGAAATAAACCCTACTACCAAGAGAATAGACAAAAAAGAAAGGCAAAAGAAAAAGAGTATAGTCAAAATTACACAGATACAAAAGAAGAAGAAAGTTAAGAAAATAACATGAGAAGATGTTGATACGAATTAAACCAATATTGAACTCTGTTTTAAATTAATGTTTTGAATATTGTAATTTTATTCTTTACATTTGGAGATTATATATATATATATATATATATATATATATATATATATATATGCAAGCATGCATATATGAATGTTGGCTGTTAGAAGCTCATTCACTCTTTGACAGGTCTTGCTCTTCATCCAGTGCAGTGACATGCCACCCTCCTCCCCAACAGAAAAGCTAGTGGGGGAGATGGATAAGATGCCAACCACCTGTTCATATGGCAGGTTGTGCTGAGTTACATGTTACCAGTAGCAGACCTAAGCCCAACCAAACCCAAACAGAAGAAAATAAGGTTGGTTGGTTGATTTTGTTTAGTGGTATATCAAACTCTATGGGTTATTTAATGCTGGAATTTTTATTTGGGGGTTCACTATTTGCCCATAGGTGGGTCCCTAACAAGTGCTATACCACCTCAGGTCAGAGTGGACCTGGAAACAGCAGCAATTAACTTGCTGCCAGATGCAGTTTATCATCATACCCACGACTAGAAGAAAATAAGGATTAGGTTCTTGTGAAAGGTATAAATTAACTTCCCTTGACATTAACAAGCAACAATGACTGATCAAGTTAGACACTAAAACAATATGAGAGAATAAACTATTCAAATTGTATTAAAAATTTAAAAAGCATTACTACTTAATAAACAATCTTAAATTTTTATTAATTTCTTTATATGGATTTTTAATAAAGTCAAAAATAGCAACTGTAAAACTCATTAAAGTCAAGCAGTATCAAAGTGGCATTCCTAGCAAGCATGCAGACTGGTAAGTTTTACAAAAATATCCACTTTTGACTATCATACAAGTTAATTATCACTAACAGGAGGGAATTTATATATGTGCAACGAAATAGCATAGTGGTTAATTGTCCTAATACACAAGGCTTGCGACTACATCTCGGCTATCTTATTTGGAAGATGTAAATTTATCTGCATCATTTCTCTTAATTTAAGAGTTGAGAAAAATAAAATAAAAACATCATGGCCCCCTTTAAGTAAAATGCCAAAATCCATCATTTAATATTTAGTGATTCACCATGCTTGACAGTAAGACTAGTGGATACAAAAAATAATGCAGACAGAATTTAAAGTGGATTTTCACTTTAAAATATCACATTTTGTTATCAAATACATTCTAAATATTTTAGAAAGTGATGTTTTTAAAAATTCAAAGTGTAAAGTAATGCGATAGGAAACTGCCCACTAACAAATTCTACCGACAAACTGTATTTAACACCTTCTCAAATAGTTGTAAGCTATCTTGTATACAACGAGAAAAAAATAAAAAAATAAAAAAAAAATAAACTATTTCAGCAGATACATCAGCCACTACATTCCCAATACCCGCTGCCATATAAAATGGCGGAAATAATTATAACACACCCCACAAATATAGATTGTTAATTTTATGTTTGTGAAAGTATATATATATATATATATATATACAGAGAGAGAGAGAGAGAGAGGGTGGGTAATTAGATTATATATTTTTTATTCTTGTGAATTTAACAAAAATATGAAACACTATCATTTATTAGATTGAATATTTGCAAGAATAATTTTACATTTACAGCATTCCAAAAACTAATACAATTAAAACTAATGCAATATTTATCATTTACCAATTAATAAATAAATTTTATTCTTAAATTTATAAAAAAATTTACTAAATGATTAAAATATGTGAACCAACTATAAGTAAATCTGTATCATTTATCATTTTATAAAATCCAAATTGACTGGCAATTAGCCAATGTTTTACCAACCATTCAAGTAAACAATATAATAAATAGTTTAAGTAAACAATCTAATAGTGTTTATTATTTTTGCTGCAAATTCTCAAAAACAAAGGAACTGTATAAATTAACTTTCATCATATGTTTAGGTTTTATTACAATTCTAATCATTGCTTTTTAAAACAAGTATTGTCAAAGTGTGAAGGTAGTTAAAAAAAAAATAAAATAAAATAAAAAGAAAAAAGTGGTATCATGGGGAAAAGGCCATCCTTTTGACACTCCATCTTAGTGCAAACATGTTCATCCATGTTTGCCAATTTGTTTTTTAAAGAAAGATAAAAAAAAAAAAAAACAATTAAAAGTCTTTCCTTTTGACTGTAAAAACATGAATACAGCTTTGCATTGAGGACAAGATTTTTTTCCAAAGGCTTAAGCAGAATTTTATACTAGCAATGCAAGAAGTTAAGCTGTTCCTTTTTAAAAATTGCTTTTCCGACTCATAAACAGGTCTTGAAAGGATCATCCCACCCAAATCTCAATCAAATTGCATCTGGATAGTTTACAGGCCACTCCATAATTGATATCTCTTCTGTGTTATACTTCCTTGGAGATCTTAGTATTGATAAGAGCTAAAACATCCTGATGGAAAAAACAAAAAAATATTTCACAATGGCAATTAGCTAAATAGCATTCACATAATGGTGTGTTTTTCCTTGTTTTCCAACATGATGATTTCAGTTTTACCTTTAATTGAAAGAACTCCCCATACAATAAATAACAGGTTGTTTGTGAAATGGATACTTGAAAAAATAATTTGGTCTTTCAAAACACTAGTAGAAATCTAAATTTAACTTCATTAGAAAACACATTTTTTCCATTGTTCCTTGATCCAAATCCCTTTTATCCTATGTCAATCCAATACATATTTTCCCCTGAGAAAAATGTTGAAGTCAAGCACTTTCTGAATTGAAACAAGAAGGTTACCCAATTCACCGAGGACTTACTGGACTCTTTTTGCAGCAATAATAAGTTAATTACATAGCAAAAATCAACTTTTGATGCCTCTGGCGGGAGGGGTCTATTTGGATAGCCTTCAGAGTTGTTTCATAGTGACTATGTTTCTGAACTCTGAAAATAAGTTCTAAAGCTGTTCAATTTTTATGCAATTATCACCAATATTGTTGTGCTCTTCAGAATAAAACCATTTTTCATCTTGCCAATGAAGTTTCTTCTTTATCGGCATCTTTGATATATGAAAATGCAATACATGTAGTGCATGCAGTGTTCAAATGACAATTTTTAGAATCACTTCAAATGAAGTTAGATCAATATAAAGTTCCAGAAACTTCTGCAAAAGATGAGAAATTTGAGAGCAATTTATCATTACTAATGATGGAACACGTGATGTTCAGTAATTTGCCTATGAGAACAGGTACCTAAATGGATAATTCCCTCACTCCATATAAACAAACTTGGACCAATATTTGAAGTTATAATCCGTATATGTGAAGTGTCTTATAGTTATTTCCATCACTTAGAGTCTTTAGAAATATTGTAAAAAGAAAATTAAACCATCATCATCAGTATTATAATAAAAAATGGATATCCAACAACTGGAGTTTATTCAGACATTCTCTTCAATTTTTAAGAACTTATAAATATCCTAACTTCATTTGTCACAGCATTTTAAAGGTTGTGAATCAGTTTTGAATTTTATAGTATTGTCTTTTATACCTAAGTAACAACAGTTCTATAAGATAAGCACTTTCGATAACCAATAAGAAGTTAGTTTGCAAACAGCAATTATTGATTCATTTTTAGAGTAATAATGATTGAGTAATTATAAAAATAAAATAAAAACAACAAAAAATACACACTGACAAAGTCAACCTTGAAAAATTTCATTTTGCAGTTTTATAATTTTTGCTCAGAATTATGAACTACTCATGGGAAAATATATATTTTTTAGTTCCCAACTATTCTACCTGCAGCTTCCATTAACTTGTTAACCGTTACATTTATTTCTAGGTTCAGATTTCAAATTTTGTATAGTCATCTGAGCCACCAAATGATAATACACTGCTCAAGTTCATTCAAGTACAAACTTGTCACAGCAAGTAATCTCAGAGAGATGTGCAAACTTTAAAATATGACCAAGTCAATTTTGTATCTATTCTATTAAGCTAGGAAAAAGAAGAAAAAAATGATGTATGACCATCAAAAGATATTGAAAACTTTGAAAAAGATCAAATCTTATAAAACATTTCTTCAATAGTTAAACTGAGAATTATTAACATATGTTTCCCAAAGACACATGGCCCAGTGGATAAAAGCATTGGTTGAAGTAATCCAACGACTTGACCGAAAGAGTTGTGAGTTCAATATCTGGCTACAGCAGAGGTAAACAAAAACTTGGAGAGTTGAATTAAAAGGGAAATAACTGATACAGAGATATTCAGAGAGGCATGGCACGTGGAATTAGAACAATTCCCCCCCCCCCCCCCCCGTGGACTAAATAAAGTCTTCAGCTCGAATTTGCAATCACCTGAAGAAAGTCGAAGCATAAAACATCTGAAATGTCGTGAATAGGGCAACAAAGAGGAGGACAACAGTTTGAACAATGCAAATAATTACAATACCTCATCTCAGAAACAGACATTAAACTCAGAAATAATACTTTTTCCCCCTCTCATTTTATATGTCAGTTCTTCAGGTTTCCTTAAGTGAAAAGTTTTAGTCTCAAATAAGATTATTCATTTTATACTACACTCAAAAGGCTGGAGAACTGATCCCACTAAAACAAAATTTATTCATAAACTTAATCTATAAAAAAAGAGTCTCCAAATCAAGGCAATAAAGTTGAAGAATTAGTACATGCATGGATAATGCCAGGTTAAAATTCCAAGAATCTTGATTGAAGCAAACATAATTGAATTAAACAAGTTCCATAAATGTTCCAAATAATATTTCTGGTAAAGTTACAAACCAAACAATATGTTGACTTAAGAGAAGGCAAGATGAAATGTACTCACTTCACAACAGTAGCATCCTTGCAGTATATAGCAATGTGAAATATATCCCGGCTTTCAACAAAATCAATTAATCCAATTGGTACATTGACAAATGAATCCTTGAATTTTATGAGTACTCTGAAGTTTGACAGGGCAATAACGCCATCAGCTGTTCGACCCAGATACTCCACAGATTCTCCACTGAGCAGTGGAAATGGAACTTGAAGAGACTGGTCCTCTGTCACAAGTTCTTTCTTTGGAAAGAGCTCCGACTTGTGTATACATTCTAAGTTAGATGGTTCATCTTGACAAGCCTGTAAGGAGAAAAAAAAAATGAATGATTAAGTGGGAAATAGATATAAGATAAAAATTAGTACAGTTATATTAAGATAACTTTTTTTCTTTTTTTTTTTTTAGTTTAAAAATAACTAATATAAATAGTTTGATAAATTGTTAATTTTCCAAATATGTAGATATTTAGACATATTAAGTTAGGACATTAAATTTACAGGTACATGTATGGCAATAATACTTGATAGGCAGCAAAGATAAAGTTCTTCAATCTAAGTTAAATTTTTAATTAACATCGACAATTTAAAGGTCAGGAAAAAAAAAAAGAAAAACAAAAGATGAGTAGTAGCCAGAATGTTTAGGATAACGTTGAAGTACTTTCAATGTCATTAAGACATATTTTCTTCAATGTTAAATGCTAATTATTGACCCAGATCTATTGGGTCATGTCCTATCAGCATAATTTCTTTTCCTGTTGATCAAGTTCTATCCTAAAGTTAATAACAAAAACACAAAAGAAACCATGTGGCAACAGTTGTTCAAAGTTATAAGACAGGACAAAATTGCAATTTGTTTAGTGAACAATATTGTCCTTCTGTCACCTCTACTAATACATTTGTTATGTTTTTAATGTTAAAACCAGGAAATATCTTTACAGTTACAATGATAGACAACTGAACAGACTTTGTGAAATAAAAAATGTTAAATTACTAACTCTGAATGGAGCCCAGATTAAATAAAAATTAAGTTAAATAAAAAGAGAATTTTTTCTTCAAAGTCAGAATTTCTAAAACTAATTGCAATCCAAATGCAAGATTTTTTTTTTCAATTCAAAAAGTAACTTACACATTCTGTGTGCATGATTTTCCGAGAATACAAATGACAATACTTGAATACCTTGCTTGGTGATTATATAGTAAACTTCAAAAACAATGAATAAAGATAATATTTGCAAGAGATGAAAGGTCACATGCTATCAGAGCTCATTACACAAGTGATCAAAATGAGAACTGGTCAATTGTTGAGTAAGCAAAACTGACATAATTAAGTTATTTAGAACTATGACCAACATCTTTTGAGATCATCTCAGTTTGTGAATTTTCAATATTTATATCTGAGTTTCATCATTTTTAAGTATATAAGAAAAAAAAAAAATGTCAAACCAAATCAGTGAGCAAAATTTAAATCAAATTTAACTGAGAAACTAATGAATACAGACTTTCATAAATTTGGTTCCTGTACTATGTTTGTGGAATTCATATATCCAGTCATTTTCAAAATGAAATTTTTATGCTAATGTCCACAGCTTTTACTAATGCATGAACTTGTTTTGCAATTACAATGCAACAGAAAAGCCTAAAAAAGGCTTATTGAACTAAGTTTATGTGTAGATAAATAAACAGCCCACACATCCAACCTAGTTGAATTAATAGTTTGAAGTGGCTGTAATTTTCACTGGAGTTTATTTTCAGTGTGTCAGCTGCATTACTGCAATATGAAAGCCGTTTGTATGAATTCTCTTTCTCAATAGAGTAAACATTACACAAGTGCATTTATGCAATAATTATTTCTGTAGATGGAAGCTTCATAAAAGAGAATACAAATAATATAAACATGGTGAACCAATAAAATGTCTTGTGTTATCTGCTTGACCTATTTTTTGATAACTGGTTTTTATTAAAGAAAAGTAGGAAGATAATTAAAAAAAATGCTCACTTTACAAATTGGAAATACTGGTTTAATTTGCCTTTATTTTAGTTATCAAAATTTGGAGGCAGTTAGTTATAACGTGAAGTTATTTAAATGACTCATGCCCGACAATAAGTTTGCTTAGAAAACTCCTGGCATTTTCATTATAGACTACAATGAAAGTTAAATCACTCATGACATCAGGAAAAAGTATTGATATTGTGTGGGATGAATAAGAGTTACACACCAATAGTTAAGAATTATAAAAGCTCACTGTTCAATGCATCATGAAAGGCAACCAGAAAGATGAAAAGAAAAAGAAAAAGAAAAGAAAAGAAAAAGAAAAGAAAAAGAAAAAGAAAAGAAAAAGAAAAAGAAAAGAAAAAGAAAAGAAAAAGAAAAGAAAAAGAAAAGAAAAAGAAAAGAAAAAGAAAAGAAAAGAAAAAGAAAAGAAAAAGAAAAGAAAAGAAAAAGAAAAGAAAAGAAAAAGAAAAGAAAAGAAAAAGAAAAGAAAAAGAAAAGAAAAAGAAAAGAAAAAGAAAAGAAAAAGAAAAGAAAAAGAAAAGAAAAAGAAAGAATGCAGACAAAATTCCTTAGTCAAAATTTGCCTCAAGAAGTAGGAGTGCATCAAGTATGAAATTTGTATTCACTACAATAAATTTAAAGAATTGAATTGAAAGTACACGAATATGACAAACTGTAGTAAACTGATTTTCTGGAAATCATGGTTGCCAATATGACTTATCAAACCAACTTTGTGGAAATGTAAGACAATATAATTTCAACATTTATGATGAAAAAGACTTGAAAATGAATCATTACAAGCCAATAAATATTTGTCATAGAGTACTCTGATATATTATTTTTAAGATATTTAATGATAGGGCATTTTTCACCATGAAAGGCGTGTGTCTTTCAAACTACATGAAATTTTTTCTATAGTCCTATCTATACGAGCCTGAAAAGTTCAGCTCCTATGTATGGTTCTGATTTTATGGGCATTCAAAGTAGGGGTGGAGTTAAATTTCAGACATTTGGAATCATATTTAGAATCCTTTCTAGCCAGTTCAGCTTTAAAATATCAGTAAGCCCTTTCAACAGTTCAACCTTATCTTCTATACAATTTTAACAAGTGATCTTTATATATATCAGCTAAATATTATTCTGACAATATATTTGCCCTTCATATAAGTAACATTCATAGCATTCAGAAGTATCTTTATAAACTTGTTTGAACCTTAAGAGACAGCTGTACAATGTACATTTCTGGCGATTGATTGATTTTTACAGCTTAGCAACCTTATCAGCAGGTTATTTTAAAGCCAGAAAATATTTTTAGATTGTAAGAATTTTCTTTTAGATAATGATTTTTAGTGATACAAGTTCTACTAATTAATCTATACCTGAAGGGAGAAGAGATGAATTCATACATTTCTCATGAGTATTTGTGTGTAAATGAATATAACAACCCCAACTGGAATTGGAACTCTGCTCTCCAATTTGTTACCCATTACACCATATGTACAGCCAAGTTTACAGCACCTGGTATTCCCAAGCAGTCACCCAACTAGGTACTGAACAGGCTTGAGGTTGCTTAACTTCAGTGATCGTATGAAAACCTGTACATTTGTGGTGATGCTTATGACAGTCTTACAGCTTTTACTAATTAACAATATTATATTAAGCCTTTCTCAAGACAACTTGGCTATCAAATTTTGTTCAGAATGGGACATCAAATTTTGCAACCCAGTCTGAAACCATTTTCACATACAGCCTATCAGAAAAGCCTGGAGTTTGTGATTCAGAAAAAACATCCACTCATTTTAAATCAATTTATACATATTATTCATATTTTTTTTTTGCATCTTAGAAAGAAAAGGTATAAAATTAGCCAGGTTAATATGCACTGCTTTCACTAAAACATCTCCAAAAACAATATTCGTTTTATATATACATTGTGCGGCAGAATTACCTCCCATATAATGTTAAGATATTAGCTAGAGGAAGACACAATTGCCACTAATATCTTACGATTATGTGGGAGGTATTTCTGTCCCACCTTGTACAAGGGAATTATACATTTCATTACTATAGAAAGTCATTTTACTTTGGGCCCTATCCATGTTACATCAAAATATAGCAGCATATGAAATAATTTATAATATATTTGTTCCAGTCAAGTTTTTAGTTTTCTAGTCAAGTTCTGTGATAAACAGAGTAAATTTGTTGTTTCACTAATAACTAATTTTTAGGGCTACAAAGTAGTTAGATCTTTTGATAAACAAGAAAAGAAAAAAAATTACTGTTTCACCTATATTACTATGTTATCAAGTCAGCTTTAAAAGGTTAAAAGTTCAAGAACCAATGAGAAAACAAAGGTACTAAATATTAATGTTTCTAGTTTTTTTCTTTAAGGTTGAGAATTTGCTAAGTAATGATGGCAAGGTAATTAAATAGAAATCAAAAATTTGCTTGCTAGCTAATTCATTTGAAATTATTTGAAAATTAATTTTATTCTGAAATCTCAGTAGCCAAATGAACTCGTTTTTCTCCTGTGAGAAAAAGAAAACATCTGCAACGTGTAAAATCATTAGCAAGTATAAAGGACAATCTTTCATAAAACAAATGACTCAAAAGATCTAGTGGATTAAATAGAAACAAAAAAAGTATGAATTATGACAAGTTTTTATAAGTTTGATTCAAAATAACTTTTTATTAAATCAATTGGAAAAATTCTAAGGTGGTTATAACCTTCAATAATTGCCAAAGGTCCACGAACCAGTTTTAGCAACAATTCACAAGCTTAAACATTCATGTTATAACTAGTTAATTTGTTTAATCTAGTCCTGTTCCCATGATCTAATACGATTTGATAAGATTGTTTTGGTCACATGTATAGAGTCATGAGTATGTCACATGGACTAGTATTAAAGGAAAAAGAAAAGGAACAAAAATAAAAAAGTTCATCAAGAGAAAACCTGTTCGGTATTTATTAACTCCTCACAATTAAGCAACACTTTAGCAGTCATGGAAATTTTCTATCAATGAAATACTATACACAGTTTTAGTTAAGAGCTAACAGAATGCAGATATGTGAACTTGTGAAGGTTACTATCTCTCAACACAACTGCAATTGTCAGAATAATCCAGAAATCATGCAAGCTATTGAAAGTAATTATAAACCAACATTATTCTATTTAAATTACTGAGCAAACCTTCAGCTAAAAATTTTAAATCAATTGTTACATGTGAACAGAAAACTTTAGTATCAAAAGGTTTTATTTCCACCTGCTTTAATAACTAACCAAGATGAATTGTATAGACATTTTAATGCAAAATCATTCAAAAGTCTAACTGCATAATCTAATGTAAACTTTATTTAAATGATTTAAAAAAACATGCCCAATAAGATTTAATGTAACATGGGGTCCTTAAATTCAACCAAAAAATGCATTTTTTTTTTTTTTAACAATCATGTTCATCCTGTACAAGGTCCAAGAGCCACTTGATATAAATGGTTTCAGAGTAAGAGGTACAGTTTATGAGGATATGTGGACAGATAAGGGCTGACCATAGATTTGAACAGGTTAAGATTGCAGTGATCTGGGAAACATTCTCTTGGGAACTGGTTCCAAAAAGCAGCAGTTTGTGGGAAGAAGCTGCTCGAGTGGAACTGATATCTCACCAATGGAATATGAAGGGAATGAGGGTGGTTCGCTACTGTGTACATGGCATGGCAGGTCTTAGCTGTGAAGGCTTGAACTGGTAGTCCTAAGAAATATAGTTCATCAGAACACTTTCCATGGAAATAGTGATAGAGCAGCTAGTGGCTTGTGATGTTTTGTCTGTGAGAAAGGAGCTGGGGGGGGGGGGGGAGGATAATATAATTCATCACCCATGCCTATCGAGACTGGAAAGTGAAAACTGGATAGCTCCTGCCCATATAACAGCAGTATTCCATTTTTGGCTTGATCTGGTTCTTGTAAAGGTAGAGGGTAGCAGGAAGAGTGATAAAGGAAAACCAACCCTTTTTCCAGCATCTTTAGTGATGGATGATGCTAGAGTGAACATTTGGTTCTTCCTGTTTACGTACAGCAGATTCACAAGACAGAATTAATGTGAAATGTAATTAATGTAAGAAAACAGGAATATCACCTGCCCAAAAATTTGGAGGTCATTTGAAGTGTCTTAATTATTTAGAAAAAAAGATTCATGATAGAAGAAAAAGAATTATTGACTAGTCTAATAATTATACTTTAGAATTTAATGAAATTAAATCAATGTAAATGAAACAGTTCATTGAAAATTCAAAATATTTAAAAAAAAGAGTCAACCATAGTTGGGATCATCAAGTCAATGCGAACCACCCTTTCCTTAGCTGCATAGTATATGCTTTGCCAGGGCTACATACAGTTTTGAATTCAGAGTTTTCCTTCTCCTAGACCAATTGCTATCCAAGGCTACAGAACCCAGTCTGTCCTGCTATTTACCCATTGCAATAAGATTTTAAAATTTTTATAAAAAAAATAACCACTGTTACAATTTTTCATTCTTAGGTTCCCTACCTTTGAGAAATGGGCAATATCAAATATAGCCCTTTATGGAGATATTTTGGGGAAATGTATGTAATATCAAAAAATAAAAAAAAAGTACATCAGGATTTGGCCTACACTGAGATAATGAACAAAAACATAGCATGAACTACAAAGAAATATATACTGGATTGATATATAATTAAATAATTTTATTTTTATTTCATAGAGACTTTTGTATATCCTATCTTTAGCTGGATTTCATTGTGAAAGAAATATTATTTTTGGACCGATCATATTTTTATTTTCATAATAATGTAAGATTTAAAAAAAAAAAATTAGAAAAAAGGTATGATTAATGTTTAAGATAAAATTTTGAATTTGTTCAGTTATCCTTGACTCATGTATAATGTAGAGGTTAAATATTAATAGAACTGTGATTTTTGGAGGTCATTTGAAGTGATTTTTCTTTTAGAATTTTGGTATCTGATTAAATTTTACAAAACCAATTCAGTTGTTTACACAGACTTCGAGGTGGTTTATGTGTAGTAACACATGAACTTGTGTAAATAATTTAGTGAAAAAAAATTTTTTTTTTAAAGATCTTTAGTTAAATTTACTGCTGATTAATAAAATCAGTCACTGGATATTAAAACCAAAATCGAAAGGCATGATGGAATAGTAAAAGATGCCTTCCAAAAACTAAGCAAGAAGCAGGAAAATTTTGTTAGAAATAAAGAAAAGAGTTCTGAACTGTTATATTGGCCATCCAATATGGCAGTGAATACTCAAATGAAAAGTAAACTTGAGACAACACAAATATGGTTCTCTCAAAGAATGCTGAAAATACCATGGACTGAACATGCGAGTAACAAGAAACGTTTAGGGAAAATAGAAACAAAGGGGACACAGAATGAGAAAGAGACAGTTGAAATTTGTAGGATACATAATGAGGAAAGAGGGCTTGGAGAATTTGACACTCAAAGGAAATATTGAAAAAAAGAGGGAAACAGTGAATAACCTACCTAACAAGCTTATTTAAATGTATGGTAGAAATGAGGCTGAAAGGGATGTTAAAAAACAAGAGCTAAAAAGGAAAGAAAAGTTGTGGTCACCCACATCCTGAAGGGACAATACATAGAAGAACTCAATGTTTTTATGATTGTAGATTATATATAACAGATAATTTATATATGTAGGTATAAGATTTGTGGACAAGTGAGGAATATTCAATATCCAATTGTAAACTTTGCAGAAGTTGTCTCTTATTTAAGCAGTTAATACTTTTAACTTGATCAAATTTAAGTGATTTTAATAAATAACATTGTCTGATAGTCGATCATCAATATACAAAAGTTAAAGTAAATCTTACTATAATAATACTTCAAATTTTAAAAGCTCTTAAAGTTTTAAAAAGGCAAAAGGTTATACTGTAGAAAACTAGAAACTTCTTTTAATAGACATATTCTTGGATACAAATAGAATATTTAAAATATAGCAATACCAACCAATTTTCTAAAAAAAAAAAAAAAAATCAAGCCTTTCAATTTACCATATTAACCTATACAAAGTCGTAATGAGTAAATATTGTAAAATTTGAAGATGATATTTCTATTTAAATAAAAATTATGTTTTATAAAAAGAATACTGAGAAAGATTTAAGCCAAACTAAGTTTTGGCTAGAAAAAATTCAATGACTAACGAAATATTTAAAATATACTGTTAATTTAGTCTGGACTAACTACCACAAATATTCTAGTACTATGGTGTTCTTTACTTCAGGCCAAGTCATAGAGTAAGTGAAAGCAAGAACTAGAAGCCTATTTCAAATTTCATCATTCCATTAGGAGCAAAATTTTTTTTATTTTCAGTTTGGGTTTATGGCAGTTTGCTGCTGGAGCTGGCTTAAGAAATTCAAAGAAAGAAGTAGAAATTAAGAGCATAATTAATTTTGTCAAATATACTTATAATTAGACAATTACCTAGAAAAATAGACTCTTAAAAATATAGACAGTTTAGCAGCAAAGTTAATGTCATGTACATCTCATTTACAGTGTCTAAAAATGTTGGATTAAATGCATTGAATTTAATTATATGACATTATATAACATTCTTAATAAATGATTTTTCATTAATTTTGCAGTATAAAATATTGTTTGCTCTTATTTTATGTTTTTTAATGGTAAACTAAAATTCAACATGTTTTTAAAAATGACTTAGATGAAAAATACAAGTTACTCGTAAGAAATTAAATTTTATCAATATATTTGTTATGAATAACAATATAGAGAAAAATATTAAATTAACTTTATGTAACAAATAATAGCATTTTTAAATAAATTTCACAGCGTGAAAACAGAACTGAACAAAAAAAAGTCTATGCTAAAAATTAAACATAATAAAGCATTAAAATTAATTCTTGGGAGACTTTGTAACATTTGTAATAAGAAAGACTAGAACAAAAACAGATTAATAGATTATTTCTTAAGATCAAGTAAAATTAAAATGTTACATTTCAGTAGAAGTGTGGTAAATATTTCTTTTCCTTTGTTAGAAACAGAAATACAGATTATGCAAAAATAAAGTTGATCATTAGTGGATTTGCTTTTATGAATGAAAAATTTCATAGAGAAGAATATTTAAGTGAAATAAATCAAATTAACTTCCAAGTAACAAGACCAAGTTTCCTAAATTGTTATTTTTAGGGAATTTTGCACAAAAAAAAAAAAAAAAAAAGTTTGTTTTTGCAACAGAAGCATAAAATAATATAGCAAGTCCATAGGAAATAAATAAATCTTATACTAACTTCAATTAAATTAGCTAAAGTTATTCCAAATGTTAAAAAGCCAAAATTGAAGCAGACTACAGCAGAAAACTACCACAAACCCAAACCAAAACTAAAAATCATCACTCCAAGTGGAATGACAAGTTTTGAAATAGGTCTCAGTTGTCCTATAACTTAGCTTGAAGTAAAGAATGTCATGGCTAGTACATAATAATTGTTGGTTATTTGTTTCCGAGTACACCCATTTGCTTGGGTGGCTAGCTAATCCCTGTTGCAGATATCTGCTCAGGCATTTTTGCCTATCTATAACACCTACAGAGTCAACCTGTGGTTTATACTGCAACTATGCTGGGTAGACCTTAGTTACAGTTGTTGGCCAGTTACAATGACATGTGACTTTATGCTAATGTAACCATTGGCTTCCAAAAGGTTTTGTCTACCCTATTTGACTCCCAAGGCTTGAGCCAACCTGTTGGCTTGTTGCATGGTTTTCAAAGCACTTCCCGACAGTACTGCACACAGGGAAAGATTCCCCAGGTTAATATTATCTAGAAGTCACCACTTAGACAAAAAGATTATGGTAAGATCTGAATCCGGGTTTAACTCCGAGGTCACAATCCTAGTACATAAATTGGCTGATCATTACAGGAAAAAAAAAAGAACATGTCTTAATTATCAACCCTTTTTACATTCAATGGTTTTCTTTGAAAGGGCTTCCAGTACATAATCTCATTTTGTATATATACTCAGTACAAATGTGGCTTTATTGTAAAAAAATTTGATATTACTAGAGCCATAGCAGAAAATAGCTCCCAAATTAGGATAGTTAAGTTTTCCTATTTTAATATCTAAAGACACATTAAATTTTTTTTGTGTGTGTGGAGGTTAAAGAAATACTCAATAGTGTCTAAGAACTTTAAAATGACAAATCAACCAAACAAAGTATTGGAAACACAGTCCTATAATCCATGATTAGTAATGATGAAAGGTTAGAAATCAATGCAAATAACCAATAAGTCTTCAGACAAGACATTATTACCTACAATGTCCTGGATCAAATCAGACCATAAGCTCCTTTTTGTATTTATGCTGTTCTCTAGCAGGTTGGATATCATCCATATTTAAAAATTCATAAATTATCTATAATTTCTAAAGAAAAAGATGAAAGAAATCGAATCAAGAAAAGTATAGTTATAGGCATTAAGTAAATTTCTAAGAGTGACAAGGCAATTTCCATAATGAGGTGGTTCCAAGTGTTTTTGTTAGGAGGGGAGAAGAAGTCATACTTACCATACTGGCAGGCATCTGGGGATTGGTAGGAGTGTTTTCGCTCGAAGCCGGTCCCTCAGCAGCCTCCAGATTGAGGTATCGGCTATTCAATCTATAAAACAAAATAACATGTCAATTGGTAATTACACAACATATTCAATTCTATAGGATGACAGAAAAAGAAAAGAAAGAAAGAATATTGTCTAATCAGAACTGACAAGAGAAAACATTCTAAAGATAACAACCTTGCAACACTAAAATGGTAAGATTAAAATACATGTCCAGCAATGAATAGGTAAAGATATCAAATTCATATTTTGCTTCTAAAGAGAAAAGCCATGTAAAAAGCAGAGAAAAGGTTCATGGGAAATTATAAACAGATGTATTCTTTTACTATTACCCAAATAAAATACAACTGGAAAGCAAAAATTAAATGACCCAAATAATAAATTAACAAAAGACAAAATGACAGACAAACATAGTCAGTAATCCTACTTGCAATTTGATTGTTTTTTTTGTTTTGTTTTTACAGCTTATCAACCATTTGCAGGTTATTTAAAGCCAGAAAAAAATTTTTTAGATAAGAATTTTTGGGGATAATAATTAACCCATAGCTGTGGGAAGAAGAGGTGGATTCATAGCTTTCCCAAGGGCATTTGCATGTAAGTGAATATAATGAACGCTAGTGGAATTGGAACTCAGCTCACCAATTTCCAATTGAGAGCCTAGTATTCCCAAGTGGTCATCCATCTTGGTTTGATGTTGCTTAAGTTTGGTGATTGTATGACAATCAGTGTTTCAAAGAAATATGGTCATAAACCCTTGCAATTTGAATAAAATGATTATTCCCCCATTTTTTTTAAGAGGAACTCATTTTTCAATCTGAAAAGAATCATTTCAAAACATTTAATATTTTACTATAAGAGCTTTCTATTTTCAACAGCCTATCTAGTTTATGTAAATTGAGAAAGCAAGTTTCATTATATTGATTCTATGTAGCGTCTGCATTATGAGAGTACCTGAAGTTATACCATGAAAGTTCCTTGAAAAGAAACCAAAATTAAAGAGTAGTTTCTCGTCTGAAGTTTTACTTCTAAATTGATACTCAATTTAAACGGTAAACCTTTCAAATGATATAAAGAACTATAATGGACCACAACTAAAAATCAGTCAAACTAGAATCAAAATTAGTAACATTCAAAATCTAATATTTCAGCTCAATTGAATTCTTTCAAATAGGAAAATTCAGTAACAATAAATTTTGGTTGACTTAAGAATTCTTTTCCTTTTACCAAAACTTAGATAATACTTCAAAGAATTCAGATATAATATTTGTTGCAAGAACAGCTTACAAAAGGCATGCTATTGTAATTAATTACAGTAGATCAAAGAGAATGGTTATTAAAACAATATTATGAATATTTTTAACCCATAACCCATTAGGGTCACCACATGTGCTGCCACAGCAGTAGTAGTGGTTTTTCCTGGGTAAGATAATCTTACAAAGCCCAACCCTCTCCAGACTGGTTTTGAATTCAGAATTTTTCCTCTTAGACTGGTTGCCATCCAAAGAGATGAGCCAGATGGTTTTGCTATTTTATCCATAGTTGGGGGGAGAAGAGATGGATTCATAACTTTCCCAAGGATATTAGCACGTAAGTGAATATAATGAACTTGGTACTCCCATTTCTCAAACCGAGCTGCTAGCCATCATGCCACCATGATGGTGGTTAGAGATATATTTTCCAGCATGTGCCGCAAATAAGACTTAGATTTAACTAGCCCATATATAAAAACTCAAACAACTAATGACTTTCTTTAAAATAAAATGGCTTGAAAACTAACTTCTGAAGCAGAAGTGTCAACAAGTACTTTTTCAAATTCAAGTGTTCAGTAAAGCATTAAGAACAATGACTAAGATAATCTTTGAAATGGAAAGAGCAGAGGAAACTCTGCCAGACACTGATAGAGAAAGTTTATTGTTTATATTAATTGGTACAATTTTCAGTTACCAAACAAAGTCACTTGTCATCATCAAGATAAAATTCTTGAATTTAATAAATTGGTTTTCAATTTTAGTCTTTCTCCTCATGGCTTTTCCCATGAAATTTATACAAGTGGTCTGAAATGGTATACTTTTTCAAGTAAGTAGGTTACAACAGTTGATCAAATTTCATACTAATTTTAACAATTTATTTGACCCAGTTCAATATTCTATTATTGGAGTGAATTGCAAGTATGTCCCAATTCCATCAAACATCGTCTCCAAGATAGAAAGTTCACAAGAAATCTAACCATTTTATTCCAAGAGTTAAAAAAAAAAAAAAAGGAGCTAATAATATGTTACAGTTCCTTCCTCAGTGAGAAATAAAAGTACTTAAAGATAAACATTAATAACTTCTTGAAAAAAAATGATATATTCACCTAAACAAGTTTACAATAGAAGTGACTAACTAATGTCAAGGGGACAGTGAGTGTTAGGTTTACTGTTATGACTGCTTGAGTAGTAATTATAAGAGATTTATCTCAAAATTTATCCAACCATCACAGCATGTTATCAAGACACCTGATAATGAGAGTACAGGAATATATAGATTCATGCCTTCTTGAGAACATTAAGTATCATTCAAAATTTCTATTGTTTGTTTATTTTGTACTGATAAACATTACACATTATAAATGATAAAGCTATAATTGATCATTTTGTTTTTTTTTATGGCCTATTAACCCTTTGTGGGTTATTTAAAGATGAAACATTTTTGGATTGTTAGAATAATAATGTTTTTGCAAGTGAATATTGCATAAGTTTTGGAGAATAACAATGATTTTTCCAGATACAAGCCTTACAAGATACAATCCATGTATACAACTGTAAGAAAAAAAATGAATGTGTGTGTAAAAGGTTCAAATGTAGTCAGCACAATGGAAGTATCAGTTCATTATAAAAGCTATGTAAGGTAGTGCAAAGTGCATGCTTAACTATTCAGACTGCAGACAGATAATAATCTCTGAAACATGACTATGTTGCAGTATCCTACCTGAAATAAATTTAGTATTGTCACAGCCCAGAAACTTCATTCTGTGAGAAAAGTGGACACCAGTTACTTCTGGTAATTTAAAATAGAAGACAGAGGAAGAAAAAAAAAATGAGCTGCCCAACCTGTTATCTCATGAGGAAATATTAAAATCCTGAAATGGCAAATTTAGTATTTAACATTTTTGTAACAATCTGAGGCCAAATTTATATCAGACCAAGCCTCAGAACCCAGAGTTTCAAAATTTTTATTGTTTATTTAGTACTGATAACCATTACACTACATTATAAATAATAAAACTACAATTGATTGATCATTTTGTTTTTTATGGCTTATCAACCCTTTGTGGGTTAGTTAAAGATGAAACATTTTTGGATTGTTAGAATAATACTTTTTTTTTGCATTAACAAGTTTTGGAGATTATCAATGATTTTTCCAGATGCAAGTTCTACTATTTAACCAATAGCTGGGGCAACATGAAAGATTCATACCTCCCCCAGGCTAACTGGGAACCAATGGGGGACTATAATTGTAGTTCTTTGCCAAATGATTTGTGCTTAAAGTTTAGGCAAACACCAAATCCTCTATGCAACCCTTTCTACCATCCTACCTTTGAATCCCCCACCTAAAAAAAAAAAAAAAATGTTGCGAATTTACCAGATTAGCAATAGAAATTTTCTAACTTTGCCATCATAACATGGAGAAACTTAATTTTTGGAGGAGGAAAAAAAAAAAAAATTTTGTCCATTCATAAATTTTAACAATTCTTCCAAGAGAATTTGCCTGTCAACCCAAATGTCTACAACTTTAGATAATTAAGTAACGGTAAACAAGCCAATAAGAGAAGAAACAAAGCTGGCATATATCTGCATACGCTGTGGCTAACTGCTATCAAGACTCATTAGCTAGTTTCATATCCTATTATACAATCTCTAGGAATAAAGAACAAACATTTCCTATTTTAAAATTCTAAAGAATTCACCATCTTTTGCAACAGATACAAAAGAAAAAAGTTTAGATTTTGAAGTTAAAGTGATTTTGCAGAATTGGCATACATGATAGATTTAAACAGTAACTAACATTTTGTAATATTTTTGACAAGACACCTAGTTTGCTTTTGCTATAGAAACAGATTCAAATTGTAGTTTTAAGAAACAAGCACTTAGTATTTGCAAATTATGATTTGTTTTATCAGAAAAATGTTATTTCTTATTAATTACTTTAATATTTTATAAAAAATAAAAAATGTTTATTAATTACGGCCATCCACACAAAAAACACCTTGCACTTATCAGACTGATGTACAGGTTGACTGCATTATTAAGCTTCTGAAAATATAGGTTTCTTCACTTAAAAAGATTTTATTAGAAAATTAGTTCTCAAAATCCAGAAGGATGCTATTATATAAACTTAAGAATAACCAAAGAAAATATGCATAAGTTTACCTAAAAAATACTTCCATTAAAAGCTAAGCTTTAATTTTAATGGAAGTATTTCAGGTAAACTTCTAAAAAAAAAAAAAAAAAAAAAAAAAAAATTTGATATAACTGTTTTTACTTTGCATAAGTTTTTTGGTTATGTTTAATGCCATTATTTCTTTGGTAAGAATAACCAAAGAAATAATGGCATTAAACATAACCAAAAAACTTATTTAATTATCTACCTTATTTATCTTATATAATTATATACCTTATTTAATTATCTAAAGTTGTAGACTTTTGGGTTGGCAGGCAAATTCTCCTGGAAGAATTGTTAAAATTTATTAATGGACAAAATGATGTTTTTTTTCCTCCTCCAAAATTGGTTAGAAATTAAAGCTATCATTTAGTAATAAACTGTTCGATACTTTCAAACTTGATGAACAAATTTGAAAGCATCGAACAGTTTATCACTTACAAGATAATACCTTTAATTTCTAACCAATTTACTGCCATGCCACCAATTTACTCACAAGAATGATGTTGGAATTTGATTTAAAGTATTAATTTGTAGTTAAACATCCAGAAGCAAAATTAGAAACTCCACCTTAACTCACTGATTTAACTCTGAGCAGAGGACACAGCAAGTTTCAAGAAATGTTATTCATTTCTTGGTAACGACAAACCTTAAAACAAGAACTAAGTGTCAGTGCAATCAACCTACCTTCCAATACTTCAGCTATTAAGAAGATAGGCAAATAGTATATGAATTAGAGGTGAGCCATAAAGCAAGTCAACTGCACTGATCTATATAACTTAACAGACACAACAAAAGTAGAAAAATTGTGAGGTTTGAAAATTATGTGTGAGTAGCACCACAAGGCCATTTTCCTACTTTAAAAATAGAACTTATGAATATATAAAATCTTTCTTTTTTAAATTCATAGATGAGAAATTTTCCAGGCTGACAGGTTACAAGCATTAAGTTAGAATTTCTATCCAAATCACTAACAATATTGAATCTTTTACTGTGCTAAATATAGGCAGTAGATATAGACTATTATAATAATGAACTTTATTCACAAAGCCAATGTCCATTAATTTTATTTAACAGAATAAAGCAAAAGTTAGACACTGAACATAAACAATTAAAATGTTTTATTAAAATGAATTGAACTCTGATTGATATTTACATTCAAGTTTTACTTTTTGTTACAGATTAGAACAAGTGATTGCCAAATACTTGTTCTGCAATTCATATAAAGACAATGTTTTCCATCAAGAGAGCATTTTCATTGCAGTCTAAATATTAGATACAAACGCATTATCATTATACCTATCTTCTAAATGAAATATTGGCTAAAACAGTATTTTCAAGTGATTGTAAGGAGCGATCAATTATTGTTACTTTTGACACTTTCTATAACATATCAAGAAATTAAAGATTTGATTCAAGTTTTTCCCTACTATTATAACCTTCTATAATTTGAGTTTGCAGTAATTATAGAATCAGTAAAATTGGCCTAATATTGATAGAATTTTAAAGTGATGCACAATCTAGAAAATAATTACTTAGACATCAGCAATTAAACTAAGGCAAGTGGAATATCTTCAAAGAAAAGGTCTTAACAATTCAGATTTATTAAAGTCATTATACAAATTAAACTTAGTTTCATATAAAAATGGATAGATGTTAAAAGAAACAAGTCTGTGACTTAATAGTAATGAAGATAATCCAAAAAGGAGACTCGTAATTTCTAACATTAAAAACCTCATTTAATACAAAATCCAACTTTAAAAGCATTATTTCCAAATCAAAGTGAAAATAAAATCAAACTTTCATTTGGTCTTATTTCCACTTTGATTCAAAGTGGAAACAAGATCATTGCAAATACTAAGACTTGCTTAGTGTCAAGGCAATAACATGGCCCATTAATGTTAGACATGATACACTGCCAATTTGAGGCAAAGTGATTGATTTATTTGAAAGAAGGCTAAGATCAAGGTTGGTTTAATTATATTCTATCTAAAAGAATCTAAAAGGTGTTAGTAAGCAGAACATAAACAGATTGGAATTCAGTTGCTCTTCCATGAATGCTGACAATGGACTGTCAAATATCACTGGTGAGGTATTGAATCATACCAAAGATGTACAACTATAAGGTAACAAACTACAAGCAGCTTGTATTAATGAAAGCTTTTCCAACCTATGTTTTGCTTAGCTATATACAGATAGGCCTAAATAATAGTGGTAAGAAAAAAAACTTACCCACTCAAACAAAAGTGGTCAATGAGAACATAAAACGTTTTTGACTCTAAAAAAGGTCAGCAACCAAGACACTAACCTTGAAAAAAAAAAAAGAAAAGAAAAAAGATTATTCAGAAAGGTTAAGTTCAAAAGCCTATTCAACTACTTCTAATCTATAATAGTTATTACACATATATAAAATGTGTATGCAAATGAAACTATTATGCAAAAATGTAGTACTTAATTTTAAAACAAGAATCTGTACTTGAAATATAAAATTTGTCTGAGATACTTTTTTAAGGCCAAGATTGTTTGCAGTGTGGCAAGAAGCATTTGATGAATGAACTATTTTTTTTTAACAGATTAACTCTGGGTCTGTTGTAGCTGAAATAACCTGATAACAATGAAAAGTACAAATTTCACAATGTTCTTGTCTAAAAAAAAATTATTATATACAAAATTAATGTGACCCACAAACAACTGAAAACATTTTTTGTTGTTTTTATTAAAAATGTGTTCCAGATTATTTATCAGCTTTAATCACTTGCTGGAACAGTCAAGGGTAATAGTATTAATGCAAAAACAATTACACATTAATAGGTTATAAGAATTCAATAGGACATCAAAAGAAAATTAGCACGCAGCTTATGAATAGTAGAGTGTATTTGTGTTGCTATAATATATAAAATGAAGGAGTTACAGAAAATTATTCAACCTGTGCTATTACCCTATACACAGCCAAACATTTCACATTTTTTGAAGGACTTCTTTTAAGAACTCCAATGAATATACACAGTTTCTCACATTATTAAACCATTTCCCCAGATTTTTAGAAAACAAATGAGATTCATAAAAATATTTGCACTATTAATTTACAAAATATTTTTCATATGTATAAATTATAGTAAACTACATGCCATTCTTCCAATGTTGCAAGTTTTATGAATTTTATTGAATTTTCCAAGATATCACATTATTAGCAAATTTACTGAAACACCAAGAAACATTGTTACTAAAAATTATAATTACAAAATGCATACGTCTACCAAGTGCTTTAACAAAAAATTGACTGTGTCACAGTAATGATGAAAAGTTATAAACATTAATGCAAAATGCATTCTCCACATTCAGAAACAAGCTTTAAAATTTGTTCATATGTCAATCTTGTGAGCTGTCGTATCTCCTGATGTGAAAGACTGTACAGAATCCAGAATAACATTCCTAAGTCCATCTTTACATGTAGATTATCAGCTACCAGTGTAAACCTTTCTCTTCCAAACACTGAACACATTGTTCAATAGAGTTATGGTCAGGCAAACAAAATGCCTACTTTAAACAAATCTTTTTAATTAAATATTCATTAGCTTTCTTTGCCAAATGTTATGGACCACTGTCACGCATAAAACTTCTTTTTGAAACCATTTACTTTCTGATTAACCCTGGCCCAACAAGAGAGATGAAAAATTCCATCTATACCTGAGTTGTCATCTTACCACGATCTGGAACTTGACATGTGCCTACTCCAAAATCCATCTTTGCTTTGTGAGGGCAGTTTCCACTATTAGTCACACAGTCACTGCTTTATCAGTCTGAGGGCACACTGATAACACTTCCTCACTGACACAAGCACTTCAAAAATGGAGGTTTTATATCTTCTTTCTTGATAAAGGACACAAACTGAGACGACTTACAATCCCCAACTTGCCCTTATCAGACATCCCTCAGACTCATCCAAGATCTTTGATGAACTCTTTCAGCTTGTTGATACCTGCTGATCAGTCTTGCAGGCTCTTAACATTTCTCTTCATCTGTCAAATCGTCTTTACAATCCATTTTAAAGCATCAAACTTGAAACAGCTATTACGTTGAAATTTCGAAATACACAATATTTCATACAAATTTCTGCCATTTGTTTCTAAAAACTATTTTTTATATACTGATAAAATAAAGTGACTAACAATACAAGACAGTGTAAAGCTTTTAACTGTAATTTAAAGCCCTTTACAAAGTATTGCAGATTTTAGAAGTAACTGAAAACTATTTTAGTTCAGAATTTTTGTAGACAGGGTTATCTTGCAAATACAGAAATGAAAGTTACCTTTCAACAATCAGTCTGAAGAGCTGCAATAGAGCCAAACTTCTAAATTCTACACATTAAATCTTTTCTCAGATAAGTCAACATTAAAGACCAATACTTGAAAAACTAACACCAAACTAATCTAAAAAGAAAGTAGTTAGCATCTTGAAAAAAAGTAAAAGAAACAAAACTTGAAGTTTGTTCATGTTAATGAATTCCAAACAAATGATGTTTGTTATTTACAATCTTATCCCAAGCTATATCACAAAATGATCACCCCAGGTCATATTGCAGATAGAACCCTACATATAAATAATCAATATACAAGTCTTAAAAAAAAAAAAAAAGTTTAGTTTTCTAATTCAAAATGCACATAGAAGCCAATAGAAAATTCCTGCTAATAGAAAGATTAAGAAAAACTAAATGTCATCAACTTTTATTAAAGTGTGAGTAACTATTTCTAGGGAAAAAAAATTAAATTAACTCTATTATGATTAATCTAAAATACCAGTTCAGTTTCCTCAAAAGTAAACATGTTTCTTGCTATAATAAAAATCCCTTAAAAACTAATCATATTTAAGAAAATAGAGCAAACTTTTTAAGTATATTTATAATTATCAATAGAGTTCGAGTAGCAGAGCTGAATATACAACCGTACACTATTTTAGTTCACTGACATTAAGGATAGAAATAAACAAGGCCTAAGTAATCTGCCAACTTGCTAAACTGCTATGCAAAGACTGTCCCAGCACACACTATATATATATATATATATATATATATATATATATCACACACATTAAAAAGAAAGAAAAGATTCATTTAACCTTTTACAAGGGTGACCTACTTAGCACATTCATTCTTTCAATCTAGTTAACATTGAACATTGTTTAAGAGTCAAAACAACTAGATTGAAACATGAAATGTGTGGATGCATGAGGCATAATTCAATGAAAAAGTGTTTTAATTTATATTATTCTTAATGTTCAGAACAAGTTTACAATATTTTTGAGTACTGTCAGGACTTATCTAGTACCTGACCATCCTTCAATAAGGAAAAGATTTCAAAGTTAATTACTTTTGTTTGTTTCATTTTTATTGTTTATCAATAACACACCAGCAGTAATCATCATCTAATAGACTTTGGAATTGGTGGCAGCTCGCATATTAAAAGAAGAAACAACAAATCTTTACTGTCTTTTGTTGCAATGAATGAAGACATTCTTTTCAGGACTCCATTGAAATTAGATAACAACAAAATACAATTACTTAAGAAATGACTGGATTAATAGCAACAATAACATTGTGAGAAAGTGATAGACATATTGACTCATGAGCAATTTGCATTAGATTTCCTGAGGTTTTATAATTCTAGTCTTACTGACTTATATGTCCAAAATAAAATGCTTGAAGAGGTTTAGTTTAATTGGTTTTACGGCATATCAACCTCAGTAGGTTATTTAATATTGACAAGATTTTTAGGATAGGTTTGTATGAAGAGAATTTTTTTTTTCAAAAAAAATAAAATAAAAATGTATTGCTAGTAATTTTATTCTAAACATCTATTTTTATACTTTCATTATGTTTTGACCCCAGTTTGGGGGTTAACTATTTACCCATATCTGGGACCCTAACAGGTGCTATCACCCCAGGTCAGTGTGGACTTGGGAACAACAACAATTAAGAAGTAGTTTCACGCTCATCAAAACCACCCAATCAGAGGCCTTGCTGCCTGATGTAGTTTATCATCGTACCCAGGATTGGTGCTTGTAGTGATGCAGCATTTTGATGATTTTTTTTACTTGCAAGCAATGATTATAATTTGAAAGTTCCTATACAGATTCATTAATATCTGTATGGTGAAATATGTGGCAGTCTGGAATTCTAAAACCAAAGCTTAATATTTTAAGGTAATTGTAAAATGGCTAATTAAAAAAAAATAAACAATGCTTTTAAACCAACCCTATGAGTTCCTAATCTCAGATAAATGACCTTCTGATCAGTTTCCAATTTTTAAGCATTGCAATTTAAATTTGAATTCCATAAATTCATTGATAATTAAAGTTTAATGTACATTTTATATAGAAAGATCATGGCTGCAAGTTATCTCAAAGGTTGCAAGACTTGTGCCATAATTATTGTATACATACAATAATAAATATATTATTCATTTCCTGATGACAACAAAATTAAGGAATTGTTACTTTTTATATAGACTTGCTCTACATTTTATAAATGATGCTTAAATGAAATATTGAAAGCAAATAAATTTAAATTTTATGGAAAACTAAAAATTGGAAAATCCATGTTCTAAGAATTTGTTCTCAATCAACAAATAAGAGTTCAATTCAAATGTTTTATCAAAACAATTTTTATTTTGAAGTTGAGTTTTATTTTAATAGCACAAAGTGGCATCTAAACATAAAAAACGGATAAAAGCTCCTTTATGAAAAAACGTACAAATACCTTTCTTGTTTTTTCATTATAGCTGATGTAAGTAGTTTTTGTAAAATTTAAAATTAATGTGAACGACTGCTAATAAGCCAAAAATGTTGTATTCAACTATTTGATAACTAGGTCATCTAAATGTTATCACTTACTGATGACAGGTTTTTTTGTTATAGGACATTTATGGACAGGATTAGAAGGCAATAAAAATAGAATTTTTCAAATAACTGCTACATATACATGAGAACCATTGGTAGGAATGTAACCAGAACAAAGATTAGTTTTACTTTTCTACGACCCTGATTACTTTGGGATAGGGGGTGAGGAAATAAAAATAAAAAAAGGCAAGTTTTTTTATATAAAAGATTTTAAGTTATTGTTTGATACTGTTATGATTTTTAATATTTAAAAACAAAATACAGATTAGGTATTTCTTCAATTTTTTAAAACTTTTAAGTAGTACTATAGATGGAAGAGGGAAACCAAAACAAGCAGAGATTTAAACCAACCATGTTCAATTAATCATTTTTTGTCAGTTTCTTTCACCCACGTTTTGTTGCAATTAGAATTGTAACATAAATAAATAAAAAAATGAACACACTAGAGCAGAAAGAGCACAGATTTTCAATTTTTTTCAAGGTTTCACAAGCAAAAAATGACTTCTAACTCCCTGAATTATTTCAAATTCACTTATTTTGGATCATCAAAAAATTATGGCTATATCAAGCAACAAGGGTCATGTTGAATTTTTGCATTATTACCATGAATTTTTATAGTCTCATCCACTCAAGAATTTTATAAATCCACAAAAGTTTGTTTTGTTTTATCTGCAAAGGTTAAGAAATACATTTTTAACTGTAGTAATAATAATTACGGAGTAATACCGGCAAATCTGGGCTAACTATGACAGCTAAAAGTAAAAAAAAACAAACTTACATTTTAAATTGGAATTCTTGACAATACGAAGAAATTACGACTAGTAAGATGAGGCAACAACAATTTAAGTCAACAAGTCATATGGCTAACAAACAAGAACTAGGCTACATTTGAATAACCATGCTGCTTTTAATTAAATTGAAAATATTTTCCTTTTTAAATTCTATGAAAAAAATATTTGCATTTCTTGATTGACTTAGTACCGTTAAAAAACAAATTATATTATTTTATCAAAGTGCAATTTCATTCATTAAGCAATTAAAATTACTAAGATTCCAAACATATTTCTAGAGAGACCTGATGACACTTAAGTAGTTTTTTTTTCAACGTTTACCAAGATGTATTTTAGTTGTTAGTTAAAAGGCAAAGAGCACTTCAACGAAAAAGCACCATGTTTTTTAACCAGGGATTGTCAGTGACATTTCTTAAAATGCCGGGTAATTTTTAGTTTTTATGCAAAACTGCGAATTAAAAAGGAAAATAAAAATAAATAAATAAAAATGTATTTTTCTAAGAACTCTCTCTCAAAACGATATTGTGAATATAGGAAGAGAGAAAAATGCTTTAGTTTTTTTTAGCGTCACAATTGTCATTTAAAGAGGTGGGTTGGAGATTGAACCTTTTAAACCACTTCAGATTCCGTGAATTAAGTAAGGAAACGAAAAAAAAACAATTTTTTTCTTTTGTTTTTTCTTCTTTCTCCAGTTAGATGCAATATGAAAATAAATACAAAGCTGTTAATTTCCCCAAATAATCTTATCAAATGTTAAAAAATCCGTTTCAAATCCGAATCTAAGCAGCTGGCCGTGGATAGCCCTGGTTATTTGGTCGAACGCCCACACAAATCTCCAAATCAGCTGGAACTGGACTAATAATGCCGACGAGAATTAGAAATAAAATATTAAAAAAAAAAAATGAAATGAAAATATTAACTGACTATTCAATCAAATAATGACCTTGTGGTCAAAATGGAATCAACTATTCCGTAAGAAAAGGGAGGGGGGCGTACCCAACACTTGAATGAAATTAACATCAACTTTTTAAAAAAAGATCTACAACTACATCTATACTACAGATGGGTTGAATCTGGAGCAGTTTTATTATCTAATCTTAATATTTACAACTACAAGCGAAGACGTGGGAAAAATATAATGTGAAGCAAGCAGTCAGCCACTTACTAACCATTACGGCGGTTGTCAATGCCATATGTAGACTAAAAAAAAGGTGATCAACTGTCTACGTGTTTAGTGAGTAGGTTAGTAGTATGAAGCTGAAGGAATATTTACATTATATATGAATTAGTAGAGGTGAAAAACTTCATGATGATTGAAAATCTAGATCGGTTCAATATATTTTCACGTCCATCTGAGACGTGTGAATGAACATTCGAAGAGAGACTCGTGGTCATAAAGAGAGGGACCTTTTTTGGCTTTTACCGCAACGATTTCCTGGAGGAATCATGTACTTACATTTTGTTTTGAGAGAGTATAGACTAGAGACATTTGAATCTGAGAACCTCAAATAAAAACTACATAATGAGTTAACCTAAAGCTAAAAGCGTAATTTTTAACATAAATAAAATAAGACAAAAAAATACTAAATTACTAATAGTCTTTTAAATTAATACTACGATCTTCTTAATTCAAGATGTAAATTACAATATAGAAGTAAAAAGTAAACTCGTGTTTAGTCTTTCTTTACTCACCGGGATTTTTTTTTTTAAATACTGCGGATTTTTCAGGAAATAAAATAGTATGGAAGAATGAACATAAGAACACGGTTATAGTAGGTGAAATAACATTTTCAGCTGATAGCTGCCATTTAATTAGTAGAAATGAAGTTATTGAAAAGACGATTTTAATAAACTAAACAGGACAGACAAGGAAGACAAATAGTTTTAAAAAATATATATAAAATAACTTTACGTAAATAAAAATAAAATAGGTAACATTATTCGACAAACAAGAAAACAGACGAACATTTAAAAATTTTAAACATCTGGAAATATTGTCAAAAGCAGAAGTCTTAAACAAACACCAGGTATGAAGTGTAAAAATAAAAACATTTTCATTATAAAACAAAAGCAATTTTCCAGGAATCCAATTAGAAAAAAAAAATCTTTATAAACTAAAGCAAATCTAACACTAAAAAAGTTTAGAGATGAGATTTCTTTATTATTTATATTGTCATCATTTATTGTTATTATTACAAGTTAATAATAATGTATTTGATGAACGATGACAAGGTTGAATTTTGTAAACACTTCTCCCCCTTCCTTTGTGTAGTACAAAACGTGTTTACTATTATTAATTACGAGTTTTCTACTTTTCATGTATATTTTTCTGTAAATATTTGTCGATAAAAGAAGCAATTTATAATTCAAATCCGAATTTTTAGTTAATTTGAAACAGAACATTTTATACTAAAAAAATAAAAAGACAATGTTAATTTTTATTGTTATGTGAGAATAAAGAAAGAGTAACGATGCCGATGAAGATAAACCCTAGAGCATTGTTTGTGTTTTACTTTTTAACTCTTTTCTAATCTTTCCCATAAATAAAAACAGGTTTCGTATTTTTAATTAAAAAAAAAACAAAACAAATACAAGTTTTTATAAGATTTTACAGAAGTTACAAAGAGAAATAAATTTATAACGTCTTTTTTTGTTTGTTCGGTTTTTTACTTTTAAAAACTCACGTTGGAGGTCGATGTAGCTATGACAAAATTAGTAAATCTCTTTAAAAGTAGTTTCATATTATAAAGAAAATATTTAGTTTAAATTTAAATCAGAGTTAACTTTTTTTTGTTTTAAATACCAAAATTAAGAGCTTGTCAGATGAAAAGATTTTTACGAAGGTTTTAAAGTTGAACTTAAAAAAAAAACAATGCTTATCTCAAACATTTTGTTTTTATTAATGTTTAAAAAATAGTCAAATGTCATAATCTAGAACAAACAATTCTGTTTTATTTATCATTGCATTAAAACAAATTGATGCAGTCAATGACAAATGGAAATAAGGAAACATTGAAAAATGTCAAAGAAAGAGATCCCGTCCAAAAAAAGAAAATTTAAAAAACAACAAAAAAACAAGAGGAGTGGCAAAAAGCAAACAAGACATTTTCACATACCTGAACAAATGGGTCTAGTACTACTGTTAATTGAGCACCAGACACAGATGAACAGACCGAAAATTCCGCAGATTATTTTGTTTTTTAGGGGACAAAAAGCCCTAACGAACAACAACAACAAAAAAAAAAAAATCCAATGATAGTGTCACTGTTGATGCGTCCGGCAAGGGTAACACAAAAATGGCGGTCGGGATGCAGTCAACAACCGATTACGTCATGCTTGACTAGAATGGGCTTGTCTACAACCGTTTGGACATTCAGCCGAACAAGCCTTGCATAGAATTGATAAATAAAAAAGAAGCAAGCCACTAAAATATTTATTAGGATTAAAAAGAGTAAAACTTTCAAGCGTTTTGATGATTAAAAGCACTAAGAATAATACAAAACGTTTTCTACATTTACTTAGGAATTTTTAACTGAAGCTGAAAAGGAAATCACTTTGTATACTATGGATGATCAATAAGACCATAATTGTTGACAGCTATTGCTTAAATAATTATTCCAAATTTAATTTCCACATATGTGAAGTTAGAAACTCAAGATAATGGCTATTACTTGAAGTAAATTATTTATTTATAAAAGCAGCTATTTTTTTTCTTTGCAAATGTAAAATTAAGAGGCAAGGAGCATATAAAAATAAATATTAAGATAATTTTTAAATATAAGACATTTGGATATTAAGGTAACTTCTAGCCTTTTTACTTCTTTAAGTACCGAAAAGGTTCATATCTTTAAAAACAACAACAAACGATCAAATAAACTGAGACTGTAATTTGCCTTTTCATAAAATATAACATTTTATGAAAAAAAAGTTGTGTTACTACAACATTGAAACCTTTTGAAACTAAGTGTAGTGCCTTAATAAACATAGTATCAACAGCAGCCCTGAGAATATAAAAACAAGTGAACCCTTAAGTAACTCTCTCTTTCTGTTTTCCTTCCTTTTGAAGTGTGTGCCATCAACTTTTTACACTGAAGCAAAAAGGGCTGTGGACACTTCAGACACAAACGCACTACCCACGCAAGTCACACTCAAATATATTCATTAACAATTTTCATTGGGTATTCCATTTTATTCTTAAGAAAAAAAACTCATAAACATTCTTTTTGTTATTTTGTTTAATAAATGTTATCTTGCATTGCAAATCAATCAATCTCTATTATTTTGTGCAGGTACCTTTTCCCCACCATTATTTCATGTATTGTAAAATATTCCTGTAAGAAACCTTATACATTAATTATAGAAGTAGCCACAGATTAAATAAAGAATAAAGATTAAGGATTTTGTAAGAGCAGATAAATGAGCAAGGTATCAAGTCTTAAAAAAATGGAAAAAGATTACTATCAAAATGGTTGATGATTTCTTAACTAGGGCAACTAAGTGGAATCCTCACTCTCCACTTCAAAACGATTTCACCCAAAGCTATTTCAAAACTACTTTATTTAATTCTTGAAATATTTTTAAAGCTAGATACAAGATAGAAATTAATCTTGGCACATTACCATTGTTATCTTTAAGTACTATACTAGAATTTCATTTTCATCTTATGCATTGCAATTATCTCCCTTTGGACAAGATGAAGTCACATAGGTCATGTGATAGCCACGTCATGATGTCACTTCATAGAGTGACAAAAGTGGTTAGTAAGTCAGTTAACTGCCTGGAGTCAAGATGCATGTGGTACAGTTTACAAGTCCATGATGCCATTTTCCTATGGAAATATACCTTCACCAGATAGAGAAATTATCTCTGGCTCGCAGTTCTCACTTTTGAAAAAACCCATGACTCACCATTTCTTTGTTTGAGGGGAATATGTCCTTGCTAGTGACATAGCAAATAAATCTGGCCCATTCAAATCTGGAATCCTAAATATGGCAGACCAAATTTCCATTGGGAATTATATTAAGACCTTATCTTTTTGTTCTTGTTTTATACTGTTGTTTCATATATATTATAGTTTCTCCTAGTGGGACATATTGTATCTCCAATGAACTAAATAATATCTATGTTGGTCACATCACAAACTCACTTTCACGACGTTTGACACTACATTTGAATGATAACTCTAACATTTTTAGGCATTTAAAACAACACGCCTGGCCACATACACAATTCCGGAAAATCCTCGTCAAAAACACAACTATACTTAAACATGAAAACAATAAACAAAAACTAAAAATTCTTGAAGCTATATACATAAAACAGTTGAAACCTAACCTGAACAAAATAAACTATGAAATCTCCACAAATATCCTTAAATGCCTATAATTAGTAACAGAAGCCATTGGTTCATGCCAACGGCTTTCCATACTCAATACTCATCGGATTCACTCTCGCGTGGTCATGTGTGACGTCATGAGCTGTGGTGCGATTTTCGCTTTCAGCATCTTATATGCACGTGTTTATCGTTGGTTGGAAATCATCCATGTAAACAAAAACAGACTATCATCAATTTCTTGTTCGTGTATTGCTTAATATATTGTGTAATTGTCATC
This sequence comes from Acanthosepion esculentum, assembly GCA_964036315.1. Lineage (NCBI taxonomy): Eukaryota > Metazoa > Mollusca > Cephalopoda > Sepiida > Sepiidae > Acanthosepion > Acanthosepion esculentum. Next base: position 73,539,333 of record OZ038511.1, on the reverse strand, counting down.
TTCGATAATGGCTTATGTAAGCCGAAAGCTTAGATTGGATTAAAAAATATGTATCAATATTGTGATTTTCTTTCATTGTTTAATGATAATGTTATTAAGCTTATCAGACGATATGAAAAGAACTTACATAAAATATATAGACAACACTTATCTATATTATTTAATGAAACATGTATGAATGAAAAAATACTGCCTAAATACACACAATATATATATATATATATATATATATATATATATATATATATATATATATATATATATATATATATATGTATATGTCTTGACCAATAAAAAAATTAAAATTTCAGACACACTGGTTGTATGTTAATATTTTTGTTTTATTATTTAAATTAGGTTCCTTGACTAGTTTTGGCCAGCATAGGAGTAAAAATTCCTGCTTGTTAGTAGCAGTGAACTACAGGGGTGAATGATTGTCTCTGAAGAAAGTGCACTTTGCATGTATTTTTCATTTGTCTTTTATCGTTAATTTGGGGTCAGTCCTGGTATTGGTCAAAAGGCCTCTCTCCAGTCCTTTTAAGGAGAGGCTGGGAGATTCATGAATTTCAGATTTATCTCTTTAATCATTCTGGCAGTTTTATTGGTTGCTGGGAAGAGGATGTGTGTTATGTGTATGTTATCTATTAGTTTTTTGTATGTGTGTGTGTGATGTGTGTATATATTTGTTTGAGTGTGTGGGAAACCTCAGTGCTTCTGCAAGCATGTCTGTCTAGTGTGGTTGAGTAATATGGATGAGGTTTGATCTATGGGATTATATATTAATTCCATCTGTGCTGTTTAGCCTGTTGTTAAGTCCTTTGTTGTTAAGTCCTTTGTTAAGTCAAAGTGTTTTGAGGCACAAAATCCATTTGTCTTCATGTTCCTCTAGTATTTTTTGAAGGTTATATTTTCTGTCTGTTTCTATTTTTTCAATAATAGTGAATTGTGCATGGTTATTAAAATCCTGTTTTCCTAGGCAGAGATGTTCTACAGGTAATAATCTTTTGTGGGGAGCTGAATTAATCCGATTCTGATAATTATTAAGTTTGTAGCGAAAGGACCATTCAGATTTCTCCACATATTTTTTCTGGCATAATGTGCATTCTAATAAGTAAATTATATTATGAATTCTACGGTTAGAGTTGTGGTGGATTTTGAAAGTAGTGTTAGTGACTGCATTAGTTAGTCTGTTTAATGTGGTTACAACATAGGCTCCTTTTCTTGTTACATGGTTGGGAAAATCCTATTTTTTTATTCTTGATCTACTACATGTTACTAAATCATACACAATATCTATCTATCTATCTATCTCTCTCTCTCTATATATATATATTACAATGAATCATTCATACCAAAAGTAAATTAGTAAAGTTAATGATATAAAATGGCGTAATCCCTTCGCTAACAAAATTTTAAAGATGCATTAACCTACTAATCACTCGATGAATATTATGATCCCTGTTTTTTAAAATTATAAGCTGTATTAGGTCTTTCTTAAATACTCAAGTACTTTTGATTGTACATTCAGTCATCTTCAGGCATGAAAATTATTTTGTTTTTGGTAAAATTCAGGTAGTATCCAAGATGAAAAAATATAATGCGAATCGAAATATGCTTTTTTTAAAATGTGTTATTGTTATGGTCCAATATCCTCGCACCACGGTTATGGTCCAGGGTAGAACCAAAGAAGAACAACACGAACACAAGAGTAGTAAATAACAAAGATATATTACAACAGAAATATAATACAAGAAGTTAAAGGTGTTAGTATTAACTGTCAGTCTGGTTTAGAGTGAACTAATATGTCTTGACACGTTAGGTCTCAACTCGTTCCTCAGCTCTCTCTCAGAGAGGCGCAGAATATATAGAGTCAGGAAGTGTCAATTATCATTATAGGTAAGTTCCCATAACAGATAATGGATACAAACTTGTGGAGCGTGTAGTCACAATGCTAAGGTTGAATTTTTTTTTTAAATTTAAGTGAGTGGTTTTTTTTACTAATATGGCAATTTGAGAATTTTTTGTTGTAGGAGTTTATCAGTCAATGTGGCATGAACTAAATAGTTCAATAAGTAGAGTAAAATCACAAAAATTTGCATGTCAGATCAGTTCTTTTAAATCAAATATGTGGTGCAGTTCAATTGGTGAATATATAAAAATATAAATTGTTATATATATATATATATATATATATATATATGATAGCTCTATTATATTGCATTGAGCACTGTTTCATTTACACCAAAGGATATATATATATATATATATATATATATATATATATATATATATATATATATATATATATATAGATGGCACAGTGGGGTAATGGATGGAGGAATCAGAGAGCCAAGTTTGAATTCTAGTTAAATCCATATATTCAGTTACATGCTAAATACCCTTGGGAAAGGTGTGAATCCTCTTCTTTGCCCCCTAGTTATGGGTAAATAGCAGGACAGACTGGCTTCTATAGCCTTGGATGGCAACTGGTCTAGAAGGTCAACTCTGAATTCAAAACTTGAGGAGGGTTGTTTGGGGACCTTTGTGGCGTGTTGTGTACCAGCTTTCTGTATTCGGCTCTTCAAAAAATGTAGTAAGTGTGGTTTGTCCTGCACAAAATCTTCACCATTATAATGAAATCATATGTGCAGGTTGTCTGGCTGTCGGTTACCAGGAACTGAGTAGCCTGACCCTCATATGTTGTAGGGAGAGACGTATATGTATGTATGTGAATACTTGCATGTACATTTATTTATTTGATTATATTTATATATGAATATATAATATCGCACATTGAATGCTGGTGTTAATAAAATAGTGTTTGATGTAAAATATAGAAATATAAATTATATATTAATAATTCAGCACCTGAAGATTGCATTGTGCATGAAACTCAGAGTTGTGCCACCAAGTAAGGAAAAAAATGTATATTTATAATCTATATATATATATATATATATATATATATGTATATATATATATATAGATTATAAATATACATTTTTATATATATATATATAGCATAATGAGAAGCCACGTATACTTTCTTAATATGTATATAATATAGAAAAAACAACTGAAAAGTTGCAAATTAAAAAAAAATTGAATGTTTTTTTGTGAAAGTATTTATTTATATATTTTTATATATAAAAATATATAAATAAATACTTTCACAAAAAAAACATATTTTTATATATAAAAATATATAAATAAATACTTTCACAAAAAAAACATTGCAAATTAAAAAAAGTTGCAAATTAAAAAAAATTGAATGTTTTTTGTGAAAGTATTTATTTATATATTTTTATATATAAAAATATGTTTTTTTTGTGAAAGTATTTATTTATATATTTTTATATATAAAAATATATAAATAAATACTTTCACAAAAAAACATTCAATTTTTTTAAATTTGCAACTTTTCAGTTGTTTTTTCTATATTATATATATATATATATATATATATATATATATATATATATATATATATAGTATACAATGTATAGTATGCAATATAAAAACAAGATACTTAGTTTTTGTTGTTTCATGTACTCATGTGATTTTCTGAATGATCATACAGTCATCAAGCGATGGGAAAGGCCAGAAAACTTTATTCTGATTCATGTTCTCCTGTGGTTTTACTGGGTGATTGCATAACCATGAGGTGACGGAAAAGAAGAGAAAACGTGATTTTTTTAAAATTGAAATCAGAATCAAGTTTCTTGTCCTTTCTCACTGCCTGACGATCACTCAGAAAACCACAGGTGCACATGAAACTGCAAGTCACAGAAACAGTGAAAACTAAGATTATTTTTTTATATTGTATAATATATATATATATATATATATATATATAAAGAGAGAGAGTTAAAGATCAAATATGTATCAGAATCCAACAGGATGATAAAATAAAGAAGAAATAGGAAATGTATATCAATCTAACATGTTTCACTTTTATTAAAGCTTCATCAGAGATTGAGAGAAAACAGACAAAAAGATAGAAAACACTGGTATTTTCAATTTTGTTCTCATTTGTCAGACATGTGCCACATGTATTAAAATTCTAGATAATTCTATGTGTATGTATGTTTGTGAAGATTCTTGTATGTCTAAGTGGTTATCGGATGGTAATGCGTATTTTTAATTGTGTATATGTGTCTGTCTAGTGGGAGTTCTGATAGTTTTGTTCTTTATTTTATTATAGTGTAATGTACATCCGATTTTGTTATCCATATAGGCTAACAAAATCTTTGGCCATCATGCAACTACCTCGTGATTTGCACCCCATCCTCCTATATACCCGGTCAAGGACAAAGTGAAACAAACATGACAAACTTTGAGGACAGCAAAAATTAAAAAAAAAGGTCTGACCAGCAGTGGATAAAGACTGGTGAGTAAATTGCTCTAATACTTAACAGACTGCACACTGGAATAAAGAAAAGAGCAAAGTCTATCAACTACAGAATGAAAAGGCTACCAAACCGAATAGACCAATGACTGCCCATACACATCTCTGCAGATCCCCAGCCATTCTGAAAGAAAAAGACTCCAGGGAAATTGCTGTCTAACGAAATATTGTTTTCACATAAGGACTCTCGCTTCAGCGAATTAGAATTTTGTGTGGATATATCAACTGCTCCATCATGACAGATAAGTTGATTTCTTGGCTTGATCTTGTTATATATATATATATATATATATATATATATATATATATATATATATTCACTCATATCTTCTGTTCTGTTATAATCCCTTTGCCCTTGATTAGAAAAGTTTTCTTTTTCTTTATTTGTTTCTGTTTTTGTAAATAAATGTTCCATTTTGAAATCCTTCGTCTTTTGTCTGTTTTTCACTGACTCCCTTGTGTCGCTTCCATCCTTGAGTGAATGCCAAGAAAGGATCCCACCTTTTCCTTTTCTTTAACCCATGATTCATCTATATTCTACAAGTTCATATATATATATATATATATATATATATATATATATATATGGGATAATGATATATAAATTTGTATATATCAAAAACAGTTTTGGAGGAAAGATGTATGACAAAGTGGAAAACGTTTCTGTGTGATGCATTTTGTCCCTTGACTAGGTTTGTTTATATTGTTGCAACCACACATGTGCATGGACAAGAGATGTTGGGAATTTTAAATTTTGAAAATATTTTTTAAAATTGTTTTTAGTTTTTTTAATAATATATTTTGGTTATTCCAAAATAGAAAAACAGCCCCTCCTGATAAACCCAAAGAATTAAAAAAATATATTGTTCTACCCATTAACAGTATCACAAATACTATTGACTATGGGTTAAATAGCCTCACCAACCTGCTATTGGCCAAGCATGGTGACTACTGTTAAACTCCTGAAGACATGGTCAATCATAGAGGAGTGCCTTCAGGTTATGAAAAGGAATTGAACCTGTGTCCCTCTTTGTCAGAGAAACTGTTGTGGGTGACAGAAGTGTATCTATATTAGTTTAAAAGCCACCCTATCAGGTGGCATTTAAGCTAGCTCCTGCGGAGGGCTCTTGATTGAGCCTTCCTCAGAATAGGTAGAGAGGAGTAGGTGCGATAGGCAACAATAAACTACAGAAGAACTCAAAATTGATCACTGCATTTTAGTATTGCATCAATATCTAAGCTTACCTTTTAAAAGTTCAACGATAATTCTTCTAACACCACATAATTTAAAGACATTTTGATGTATGTAGGTCTTTACTATCCATACAAACAATTACTTTTATTTCACAGGTGATTTTCACTGGATTTTGCAATTAATTTCAATTATTCCCAAATTTATTTCCAAGTTATAAAAATTGTTATTGTACAAAAAAATTTGTTTCAAAAAATTACGTAAAAAAATCCCTGAAAACAATGGCAGTAATGAAAACTTGGGAATCCAAAATTTCTGGATTTTGGGTCTGGATCCAGCCCAGAATGTTTTTAATTTGCTCACAGAATTGGCCTGATTCCAAAATGGTATGATATGTTGGGCTACAGTCTCTAGGAGTAAAGTTGAAAAAGTGTGACACAGTGACACACTGACATTCACATTTATTATATAGATATATAAACAAATGACAATGGATGTATTAACAAAAGGTATACATAGACAATAACGAAAGATTGTTGCATGTGACAAAAACAATGAATATGAATGAAGAGAAATGTTTAAACCAGAGAAATGTTTTTGTGTGTATGAAGTTTGGTGTAAGAGAAAGTCCTAGAGAAAAGTAAATGGAAGTGAAGTGAAAGGTACATGTGTGCATGCATATGTGTGTGTGTACACTGGTGGGGGACACTTTCTCCAGGTGCAACCTACATCTTACCGTGCAAGAGAAAAATAGAAAAGAGAGAATGGGAATACGTATTTAAGGTAAACGCATAGACATAGTTGTAAACATCAGTGGTAAGCGAGAGTTGCACCGATAATTGCCAGTGCTCTGGTATATTTGTGTTTGTTTTAAAATTTGTTTTGAGTAGAGTGCAATGTGTGTGTAACTTAGCAAGACAAAAATTGGTGTGTAGTTAGCGATATACGTTTTCTAATAATTGTATAAATTTGGTTTAATTTGTTATCTTTATGCGTAAATTGTGTTTTTTCCACTAAAAAACCAGCATTTGATCTGGTATGCTTTATAACTCAGTTACTAAGAGCATCAAAGGGAAAACAAAGCCGTGCTGAACTGTGATGCTCTTCAAAGACAAGTGGATCAAACGATGGTTTCTCCTACAAAGGGGAAGGCAGATTTGATTCCAGCTAGAGTGCACATTCTCTTTCTTTAATATTTCTCAAATATGCAGGCTGATAGATAATAGACATAATGCACACTGTTTAAATTAAGAATAGGATGACTATTTCATATATATATATATATATATATATATATATATATATATATATACATATATATTCAAACATGTTTCATTCAATAATATAGATATATTGTATCTACTTATTTTTATACTGGTCCTTTCCAGTCTGGTGTGGGAACTGATTTAGTAGCCAATGGCCTCACCATGCAACAGATAGTACTGGGTTACATGGTACCTGTAGCACTTGTAGAGTGACCTGATATAAAAATAGAATATTTTTAATTCAAAGTACCAAGGATGATCATTATTTCTTCACATAAATAAATGAGATCTTAAAAAAAAATAATATATAAAGTATAAAATGTGTCCAAGACAAGCCAAACTGGAACATTAATTTAATTTATGTAACAGACAAAAAGGAGGCATGGTGAAGTAGTGGATAGCGGCTCGGATTGAGGAATCGGAGAGTAGAGTTCGAATTCCAGTCGAATCCATTACATTCACTTACATGCTAATACCCTTGGAAAAGGTATGAATCCTCCTCTTCTCCCTCCTGCTATGGATAAATAGCAGGACAGACTGGGTTCTATAGCCTTGGATGGCAACAGGTCTACCACAGAAAGAAATGGCAACCTACTGTGGGAAAAAATCTACCTCGTCAGTAATGTATCAAAAGATACATGATTGCCTAAACACGTATCCCGCATAGTAATGGATAGTGGCTTGGATTGAGGAATCGGGGAGCCAAGTTCGAATTCCAGTCGATTACCCCCAGCTATGGGTAAATGGCAAGACAGACTGGGTTCTATAGCCTCGTCAGTCATGTATTGAAAGATACGCCTAAGTGTGTATCACCAAGCATGGTACAAAAGTGACAGAAATTCACTTACGTGCTAATACCCTATTCTTCACATCCCACCTATGGGTAAATAGCAGGACAGACTGGGTCCTAGAGTCTTGAATGGCAACTGGTCTACTGCAGAAAGAAATGGCAACCTACTGTGGGAAAAAAATCTGCCTCGTCAGTAATGTATCAAAAGATACATGATTGCCTAAACACGTATCCCGCATGGCACATAACTAACTGAAATTCACTTACATGCTAATACCATTGAGAAAGGTAGGAATTCTCTTAAAGCTATGGGTAAATAGCAGGACAGCCTGCATTCTATAGTATTGGATGGCAACTGGTCTACCACAGAAAGAAATGGCAACCTACAGCAGGAAAAAAATCTGCCTCGTCAGTAATGTATCAAAAGATACATGATTGCCTAAACACGTATCCCGCATGGCACATAACTAACTGAAATTCACTTACATGCTAATACCATTGAGAAAGGTAGGAATTCTCTTAAAGCTATGGGTAAATAGCAGGACAGCCTGCATTCTATAGTATTGGATGGCAACTGGTCTACCACAGAAAGAAATGGCAACCTACAGCAGGAAAAAAATCTGCCTCGTCAGTAATGTATCAAAAGATACATGATTGCCTAAACACGTATCCCGCATGGCACATAACTAACTGAAATTCACTTACATGCTAATACCATTGAGAAAGGTAGGAATTCTCTTAAAGCTATGGGTAAATAGCAGGACAGCCTGCATTCTATAGTATTGGATGGCAACTGGTCTACCACAGAAAGAAATGGCAACCTACAGCAGGAAAAAAATCTGCCTCGTCAGTTATGTATCAAAAGATACATGATTGCCTAAGCTTTTATCACGCGTGGCACATGACTGACTGACTGAACAGACAAAAAACGAAAAAGGACAATGTTGCACGTGAAGGAGAAACAAAAAGAAGATTTATTTAAAAAAAGGGAAAAAAAAACTCATTGTTAAGCAAATAAATTCATAAAATAAGAATTTTTGTCGGTCAACAAACTTTTTTGAAGTGATACAAAACAAGAACAAAAACTAAAAACAATAAAAAGAAATAAACTCACTGATGCAATAAAAATATTAATGCCTCTTCTTCTATGTGGCATTAACCTTCAGAATGTGGACAATTATTGCTCTCCACAACTTCCTGTTCTTTGCAGCTCTTAATAATGTTATCAGTGAGGATTCTTCTTCTATGAGCCATTTCACTTCAGAACGTCAGTGATTACTTAACAATTATTCTCATCATTGTTGACGGCATGGGTAAACTTGGATTAATATAAGATTCTATTAGAGATATAGTGGGGGATCGGTTTTCTATTGTTATTAAGTAATAAACTGATCACCCAAGAATTACTTAACAATTATTCTCATCATTGTTGACGGCATGGGTAAACTTGGATTAATATAAGATTCTATTAGACATATAGTGGGGGATCGGTTTTCTATTGTTATTAAGTAATAAACTGATCACCCAAGAATTACTTAACAATTACATGACATCATTTTAGATAGTGGCATGGCTAAACTAGTATTAATACAAGATTCTACTGGACATAATGTTAGGGATTGCTTTTCTGTTGTTATTAAATAATAAACTGATCACGACAAAAATAATCTGAAGGAATATATTAAAAGACCCACACAGGAAAAGCTAATAATAGTGAGGTTATGGGGTTATCAGTTATGGTTGAGTTGTTTATTTAACATTAATGTTTGTTCTGACCATATATCAGTATAATTGATTTGGTTGGGTGTATATTGGCTTTGTGTAATGATTAATGGAAATACACAAAGTTTTCAAGTGTAAAAGTTCTGGCACATCCAAGAGATAAAGAGAGAAACAGTCCAGGAGGAAGTATATATATATATATATATATATATATATATATATATATATATATATATATATATATATATATATATATATATATACACAGGATGTCCATAAAGTTCATGTGCACTTTAAAAAATTTATAACTTTATTTGTATTTGTGATAGAAATAATTTGTTAAAAGGATTAGAAAGAAGTAAATCTATATTTTTTTAAGGTTTTATTGAAATTTTATTTAAGTTTCTACATGTCCTCCATCATTAGCAATACAAAGGGTAATACGATTTTTCAGTTCACGGAAAACATTTGCCAACTGATTTACAGTAATGCCTGAAATCACATTAGTTATTTTGGCTATACTTAAAACTAGGTACATTAAACTTTATGACATTTTTTATAGATTATTTCTATAGCAAATACAAATAAAGTTATAAATTTTTCAAAGTGCACAAGAACTTTATGGACACCCTGTATAAAGATATGGAACTTAACAGTTACGTATATATCGAGAGTAATGGAAAGATTTACATTTAAAGGCTGGTTGCATTTTCTTTTCATTTTTTTCTATGGGAAACCAGTGATTGGGGCAAGGGTTGTATAGTGAATATGATAATTTTTATCTGATCCTCATGGACCCCCTGAATCCCATTGATGGATGGGTTTCAGCGGATTATAAAGTCTTGCTGCAAAGGTTGAGCTATAGAGCAAAAAAGTGTTCATTCCCCATTGTTCCAATAGACTTTTTGAGTTTAAGCAAGTTCAATTCCTGGTGTGGCTCAGCTTTGCCACGATTATCAACAAAGAAACAAGGATAAGAACTCTTTTAAAATTGTTGACCTCAATCTTGCTTCTCCATCCCACCCATAGTCAGCTGTATGCTGAGTATTTTAAGGTTGGATCCCTAAAGAATCTCTTCATACTTGTACTCAATAGGAGAAGCAATAATGTTCTGTAACCATTCAAATCATTTAATAATGTTCTGTAACCATTCAAATCATTTTTTTCTTCAGTAATTTTAGCTATACTTAAAACTAGGTATATTAAACTTTATAACATTTTTTACAGATTATTTCTATCGCAAATACAAATAAAGTTATAAATTTTTTCAAGTACACACAACCTTTATGGACACCCTGTATATATATATATATATATATGTATACATGTATGTATGGGCGTGTGGCTAGAGCATTTGCTTCTTGACAATGAGACCCGGGTTTGAATCTCACCATGGTTGATTTGATGTTATTGGGCTGGAGGTGATCCCTGTGTGCAGCACCTTTGGAAAGTGCCTGAAAACCATACCACGGGTTGAACCAAGCTTTGTGGGTGAAATTGGGTAGATGGAACACTTGGGGGACCATCAATAACTGTGCTAGCATGAAGTCACAAGTCATTGTGACCGAGGGTTTGAGTGTTCAGGCCTTGTTCAGATTGCTGATCACGCTCTCTCCCAGAAACTGTAACTAAGATCTGCTCAGCACAGTTGCAGTATAAACCACAGGTGGGCTCTGTGGGTGTTGAAAAAACACAAATGTGCTTGAGCAGGCATCTACAACAGGGATTGGCTAGCCACTCTAGTAGACGAGTATCCTTGACTATGAGTGGCCAGCTATTATTTTATTATGTATGTTTGTATATATGTATGTATCCAAATGTAGTAGCTGCTGCTTGAACAAGTGGTGAAGGAAGGTATATTCATTTTTAATGTAGCAAAAACAGGGTTTGCTGTCTATGGTCACTAGATAGTCTTGGAATTATTGAATGTGAATTCATTTTGTTATCTTTTTCCAGAAGGAAAAGTAACAGTGCTTATAGCCTGAAGATCCTTGCAGTGAAAATCAATTGGCTTGTAAGCTACTCTGCAAACATATTTAAAATACATACATACATACATTATATATATATCGAGAGAGAGAGAGTCTGACAAAAATGTCTACACACTTCGGAAAAGGAAAAACTGATTTTTCATAGTTTTATTGAATTGCGATAACACTGTTTAATGTAGTACAATATTTTATTGACAGATGGTATTAAATTAACGGACTATAAACAAGAAATTGAAAACGCATGTGCAGCAATCCCACTGGACACTTTGGCCAGTTTCACAAGGAGTTGTTTGCCAAACTAATAAATGTCTGGAAGCTAAATGCCACCATTCTGAGCATTTCTTGTGAATGTAGAGTCTAAAAGTAACTTGTATTAATCTTGTGATGTCTGAATAAATTTAGTATTACAATGTCTATACAAGTTTATATTTTCTGGAAATGTGTACACATTTTTTGGGTGGAGTCTGTATGTGTGTGTACATATATATATATATATATATATATATATATATATATATATATATATATATATATATATATATATATATATATATATTTATATATATATATATATATATATATATATATTTGTATATTTAGGCAAAAATTCTCTTTTAGATATGTCTGATGAAATAAATTATAAACATTATGTCTGCTTATTTTTAGCATAATCTGTTCATATTCACGGATATTTTTCCGTGTGTTACAATCAAATGATGCAAAAATGCACTGTAACAGTGAAAATCACTTTTATTTCCCAACTACTTTCCATCTCTTTCTGAGATCATCAGGGGTGCAACTAGTAAGGCAAAAACTATGTGTAGCTATCCATTACTGAATTTTTTCTTATTGCATTCAAATGCAACAGTTTTGCTTTAGCGTTCATTAGAATGTGAAAAAATTACCCGCTATGGAATCTTTTCTTTTATGTTGGAATGTCATGGTCAAGTGCACATTAAAACATGAAAACTTTTCTTTTTATAGGCATTTTAAAACATTATTACAGTATTCACAGCTGATTCTATTCAGTGTCAGCTTCAATTTTTTAATGTAGATTGCTTTGAGGATCTGTAGTTTTAATTTGTTATTTTCTTGGTGTAGGATAGTTGTGATATCAATCACTTGTGTTATATATATATATATATATATATATATATATATATATATATATATATAAAAACATAGCCATGTACATAATATTAGACAGATAATAATTGATAACACAATAATACTCACACATACACACAGTAAAAAGAACCTCCAGATATTGGAGGCCATCTACATTAAAATAAATCAACTCACACTCAACAAAAATACATTTCAAACTAGTCACAACACATTACATTGCATCTAGACATTGGTTCTGTTATAATACTTTGGTCTATCATGTAGTATGATGTCATAGAACCGCATCTTGAACTTACGATCTGCATCTGCTATTCCATGACCATTAATGTCACATAGCAATCTTCTATGTCAAAATAACAAAATATCATTTTTGACGGTGGATATCCTTGTTTCATGTCTGTATAACCACTCTGAGGATGGCTCATGTGAGCCGAAAGCTTAGGACCAACTTAATAAAAAAATATCCAAATGTTGGACAATTTTTGTCTTTATTTTCACCAGAAATTAAAGAAAACATTCGAACATTAGAACAGCTTTTGATCAGACATAATAGACATTCATTGTCTGTTATATTTAATAATATATGTTTATATATATATATATGTGTGTGTGTGTGTGTGTGTGTGTGTGTGTGTGTGTGTGCACACACAAGCACACACACATGCATACATATTATATTGTATTTCAAAGAACTGCCTAAAAATTGAAGTGCCTTTTTCAAAATTATTTACTTCAGGACAGTTTATTTGTTTATTACTAGCAAGATCCACATAAATTACAGTAATTTACTATTTTTTTAATGCTTCACTCTATACTTTTCAACCGATGACCATTCCCAGCTAGTTATAAGAAAAGTGACATAGTCTCACTTAAAAATACTGAAATGTCCTCAACTGATCTTCAGGTCACAAAACATGATTTAACCCCTCACTACAAGAAACTGCATTTATCTCAGACAACCGCACAATTCAATCACTCTCTTTTTCTCTCTCTATATCCCTTTCATTCTCTCTTTGTTTTTACTCTCTCTCTCTATATATATATATCTTTCTGTTTCCCTCTCAGTATCTGTGATATCAGGTGTGGCACATACCATTCATGTACAGGTGTATTACGTAGATGAGATAATTTGTGATAGTAGAATTAATGAGTTTTGAAGGAATGTGATAAATACTAAAGGTATGTAAGTTGGTGGATAAGTCCAAATAAATACCCATAATAATTGGTGCAAATGATATGCAGCACATGTCTTTATGCAAAGTTTATCAAAAGCTATTTCAGTTATTAATATAAAACTTCAATGAGACGGTTTGAAACAAGACATCAAGTTTGAAATATGAAAGGATTTTCACCCAAAATAGCTTTTTCTTTTCCTATTTTTCTTGTACAAGGCCCAAGAGCAACTTGAGGTAGGGGGTTACAGTGTAAGAGACACAGTTTATCGTGATATGTTGGGGAAGGTTAACCCTAGACTTGAACAGGTTAAGATTGTAATGATCAGGGAAGCATCCTCTTGGGAGGTGATTACGCAAAGCAGCTTGGACAAGAGAAGAACTAAAAGTTTAAAAGCAAAAGAAAGTTAAAAATATATAAAAAGATAAATGTTCTTTATAAAGACAGTTTTCCAATTCCTTTAATACTCACTCACCCACGCAACTCCAGGTAGGTCTAGCAACTTATCCGTCCAGAAGCACCTCCACACATTGTTCTTCACTTACTGTAAGCCTGTCACATAACATAACATAACATATATCACTGTCTCTGATTGTAAGTATCAGTTTACTTGTAGTTCCTTTTTTCCTTAAGACTTCCTGATTGCTCACATATTCAGTTCATGTTATTCTCAGCATTCAATAGTAGAACTAGATCACTCTCTGATTGTAAGTATCAGTTTAATTGTAGTTCCTACTTTTCTTATGACTCATTCATTGCTCACATGTTCATAGCATTTTCTGTATTTCTCCGTAGAAACACATCTGTTGTTTCAAGTTTTTTCTCCATCTATGTGGGTAGGGTACAGCATTCATTGTCAGGGAGGAGATAAGATATTAACTAATGGTTCAGGCAAGTCACCACACTAACCTTTTTCACCATCATCCTGGAATCATTGAAAACAAATTTAATCATCCCAAAAATATTCAAATATTGTTGTTTTTTTTATAACTTTGTTATTATTTATTAGTGTCAAGGACATTTATACTTTGGATCAGAAAGAGAGTTGAAAATTCTAGGGCACATAATGAGGAAAGATTACTTAGAAACTTTGACACTCACAGGGTATATTGAAGTCAAGAAGAACAGAGGAAAGCAGCACATACTCTATGTAATGGGTTTGTGTAAATAGTTGGCAGAACAGGGATTAGGAGAGGTAGCAAATATACAAAAGTTACTAAGAGTTACAAAGACAGAAAATTGTGAGGAGACATGATTGCCTATATCCTGATGGGACACAGCAGATAGAAGAAAAATGAGCTTGTGTAAATGGTTCACAGAACAGAGCTAAATCAGGCAGGAAATTGTGGAGAGCCATGATTGCCAATGTAGTAACAGAACACACTAGATATAAGAAGAAAAAGCAGAAAAATGTGCTTGTGTAAATGGTTCACAGAACAGAGCTAAATTAGGCAGGAAATTGTGGAGAGCCATGATTGCCCATGTATTAACAGAACACAGTAGATAGAAAAAGAAAAAGCAGAAAAACGAGCTTGGGTAAATGGTTCACAGAACAGAGCTAAATCAGGCAGGAAATTGTGGAGAGCCATGATTTCCCATGTAGTAACAGAACACAGTAGATAGAAAAAGAAAAAGCAGAAAAACGAGCTTGTGTAAATGGTTCACAGAGCAGAGCTAAATCAGGCAGGAAATTGTGGAGAGCCATGATTGCCCATGTAGTAACAGAACACAGTAGATAGAAAAAGAAAAAGCAGAAAAACGAGCTTGTGTAAATGGTTCACAGAACAGAGCTAAATCAGGCAGGAAATTGTGGAGAGCCATGATTGCCCATGTAGTAACAGAACACAGTAGATAGAAAAAGAAAAAGCAGAAAAACGAGCTTGGGTAAATGGTTCACAGAACAGAGCTAAATCAGACAGGAAATTGTGGAGAGCCATGATTGCCCATGTAGTAACAGAACACAGTAGATAGAAAAAGAAAAAGCAGAAAAACAAGCTTGTGTAAATGGTTCACAGAGCAGAGCTAAATCAGGCAGGAAATTGTGGAGAGCCATGATTGCCCATGTAGTAACAGAACACAGTAGATAGAAAAAGAAAAAGCAGAAAAACGAGCTTGTGTAAATGGTTCACAGAACAGAGCTAAATCAGGCAGGAAATTGTGGAGAGCCATGATTGCCCATGTAGTAACAGAACACAGTGCATAGAAGAAGAAAAAGCAGAAAAATGTGCTTGTGTATATGGTTGGCAGGATAGGGATAAGGAGAGAATGCAAAAACAAACTTTATTAAGAGGTACAAAGTGCAAGAAATTGTAGAGAGCTATGATCGCCCATGTCCTGATTCATTGATTAATTTGTTTGTTTAATGGCATATCAACTCCTTATGGGTCATTTAGTGCTGAAATATATTTTTCTTGGGAGCTTTGAAGTAATAAAAGTATGATGTATGTTATTCTGCTTTCACAATTGAATACATGGTAGATGATACTCAGCTTTTGTGCATATACATGTTTGTGTGGACGTGATTACTAGAGGTGATGAGATGTGTGTTTTATGTTGTAGTTATATTTTGGAATACAGTTTGATTTCTTTAAGAAATTGTAGGATATTATATGGATTAATGTCATGAAAAAGTTCTTTCATGTTGGTTGGTTGGTTGGTTAATTTTGTTTAGTGGCATATCAACCTCTATGGGTTATTTAATGCCAAAATCGAAATATTTTGAAGAGAATTATATGACTTCAACTAAATATATTTTGAATGCAATTGTATGCTTTCAACTACAGATAAAATATATTGTTGGTTATTTTGCCATAAAATGTATTGTTAGTTATTTTGACATAAAATTTATTGTTGGTCATTTTGCTATAAAATGTATTGTTGGTCATTTTGATATAAAATGTATTGTTGGTCATTCCACCACAAAATGCACTGCTGGCCATTTTACTATAAATATGTATTGTTGGTCACTTTTTTATATAAAAATGCATTGCTGGAATTTGCACTATAAAAATGCACTTCTACACCTTCATAGTGTTTTGTTTTTGTTTGGAGGGGGTCGCTATTTGCCCATAGCTGGGACCCTAATAGATGCTACCACCAAGGGTCAGGGTGGATCTAGGAACACCAGCAATTAAGAGATGTTTCCACACTCTTCAAAACCTCACAATCAATGGCCTTGCTGCCAGATGTAGTTTATCATCATACCAAAGACTACCACATCCTGATAGGGCACAGCACATAGAAGAAGTAACATAATGAAAATGTCATTAAAAAGATTAAGAAATTAAAAGCTAAAATATTGGGATGTAAAAATGGATAAATACAAAAATAAATTACTTAAATTTTACTATAATTTTTATCAAAATCATATATTTATTTTTATTTAAGCATTACAATAAAATCACCTTTAATAATTTTATATGGAAATGTTCTTATTTACACTATTTACATTGTTCAAACATCTGTCTTCATCTTTATTGTCATATTCACAACGTTTCAGCCCTTGTATGTGCTGGCGATCATCAGGATCTGTCTATACTTCTATTTATATTCTTATATAGTTTTTTGTTTTCAATTATTTTTAATAAAGTAAATAACAATTTATTAAATTATTTTTATAAAAATATTTTAGAATTATTTACCTTATTAAAAAATAAATTACATTATGACTTACATTATTAGAAATAAAACAAAAAACAGCTTCATTTTCTTTTGCCTTTTTCGATTTAATTTATTAAAAAATAATTAAAACAAGCATGTTTGGTTGAATTATTTTTTATATGTCAATTTAATTTATTAAAAAATAAATTTCTTTACAATTTATTTTATTAAAAATAATTTGAAGGAAAATATTTACTAATTAAGGTTTTAATCCTTAATAAATTACTTTTATTCAGTTACAAAAAAATTTATGTTTTTCTGGTGCTGAGTTGTCTCGGTTCTGAATTGGCTCAGTCCTGGGTTGTGCCGATGTTGAGTTGTGCTGCACCCTGAAGTAATTCAGAGGATGAAATCAAGGGTTCAGTTCAAAATTTCAATGTGTATCACCAACGAAAAAAATCGGGCATGCAGATGGTCTGTCAAGACTCATACCAACAAAAACAGAAAAATTGGAAGATACGGTAATCGCAGCCTTAAGAAATGAAGAAGATATCAGGACAGTATTATGTTGTACAGTTAGAAACCTCCCAGTCACACTACAAGACATAAAAAATGAAGCCAAAAATGATGAATTTATAAATGAAACAAAAGCAAAAATAGCAGAAAAAAATGAGCAAATATCGGACAGCTTTTCTCTATGCAATAATGTGCTACTTTACAAAGAAAGGGTTGTAATTCCCAAAACACTACAAAAGCGAATCCTAAAGGATTTCCACAGGGGACATCCTGGAAAAAATAGAATGAAGTCGCTAATGCGAAGCTATGTATATTGGAAAAATATGGACCAGGATATTACTCAGATGGTGGAAATGTGCAAGGGTTGTAACTTAGCAGCCAAAGCACCGCCAATCATCCATAAGCCATGGCCAGAGACTGATCGTCCATGGTCAAGAATACACGCAGATTATGCAGGACCAATCGATGGGTTCTACTATTTAATCATAGTGGATAGTTATAGTAAATGGTCGGAGGTGTTTCGTTGCAAAAATCCTACTACAGAAACTACCATAAATTGCCTCCACGAACTATTCACTCAGTTTGGTGTAGTGGATTGCCTAGTCACAGATAATGGAACGCAATTCATGTCAGCAGACTTCCAAGAGTTTGGCGAAATTTATCAAGTCAAACATATAAAATCCCCACCTTATCACCCAAGATCGAATGGGCAAGCGGAGAGATTTGTTGATACACTCAAAAGAGCATTAAGAGCCTATGATGTGCCTATGGAAAAAGCATTACAGCAATTTCTTCAGGTATATCGAATTACGCCAAATAATGCTACACCATCAACATTATCACCCACAGAAGTGATGTTTGCTAGAAAAATCAGATCAGCTTTTGATAAATTGCTACCAAGTCAAACAAAACAAGTAACACAGTCCTACGCACCAAAAAGAAAATTCCTCCCAGGAGAAAAAGTTTTTTTAAAGCATATAAAAATAATACATCTTACTGGGAACAAGGGACAATTGAGAAAAGAATCGGCAATATGGTTTACATAGTACAGGGACAAAAATTCTCACACAGAAGACACGTAAACCAAATAAGGAAGAGACCTTTACAGGATGCTAACGGTCCACCTCAAGAAGAGGTGATGGACACGATTTTCGATACATTTGATATAAAAAGACCACAAACAATGCCAGAAACAAGAAAATTGTCCAGAAAAAGAAAGTTCACAGAACCTTTGGAAATAGATCCAAAGAAAAAAAGATATTAAAATCCCCTGCTACGCAAAAGCTTCGGAAGTGGGGTGTTATGGGAACTTACCCATATTAATAATGGACTATTCCGGACATTATAAATACTGCGCCTTAAGAGGAAGCAGCAGTGTGAGTCAGTCAGAGTCAGTCAGAGACAGAGTGAAGAGTCAGACGATTACTGTAAGACATTGGAATAGTAATACTTGTCGAGACAACATAGTTCTCTCTAACCAAATCTGATATTCATTACTAATACTGCTACTTCTTTGTACATATTTCTGTTTGTAATATATCTGTGTTATTCCATACCTGTGTTCGAGTTATTCTTCATTGGTTCTACCTTGGACCATCACCATGGTACAAGGAACTTGGACCATAACAATAACAATAAAGATGAGGACAACAGTCCAAACAATGTAAATAGTGTAAATAGTTACAATACCTCATCTCAGAAATATAGACAGATCCTGCAGAAGGCCAGAGTGTACAACAGCCAAATTATTGTGAATATGACAATAAAAATGAGGAAAACAATCTGAACAATGTAAATAATGTAAATAGTTACAATACCTCATCTCAGAAATACAGATGGAAATATTCTTGATAATTAATTTTCATGCTCAGAGTAAACTTTATCATGTATTAAGTTACAAATTGTGTTCCATGCATTCCTTTTCTATATAAAGAATATGAACACATTCCAATTATACACAATAAAAAGTTTTAAAGTCTCTATGAAAAAAGTTTTATTTATAATCAACTGCTTTGCCTCATGACTAAATTTTATGTGTTCATCATTTTCAAAATTATCTCTTGTATTTCCAATTTAGTTTATGATAAGCGGAAAACAAATGTTTTTGTTAATGCTTCTCCAAATTCAATGTTATAGATTGATTGATTGATTTGTTTTTTATGGCTTATCAACCCTTTGTACGTTATTTAAAGCAAGAAAATATTTTTAGAGTGTAAGAATTTTTTTTGAGATAATAATGATACAAGTCTTACTATTTAACCCATAGCTGGGAAGATAAGCAGTGGATTCATACCATGCACAAGAATTTTTGATTTTTGAAATACCTAATCAGATAAACAAATTGAAAAATACCTAACAATTGAAATACCTAACATGATAAACAAACAAGAAATTATGATGTGGATATAAAGTGGGGGATCACTTCTATATTATAATCAATATATAAACAATTCAATTGATTGATTCGCTTTCTACAGATTATCAACCCTTTGCAGGTAATTTAAAGCCAGAAAATATTTCTAGATTGTAAGAATGTTTTTGGAGATAATAATAATTTACTGATATGAGTCCTTCTAATTAAATCATAGCTGAGGGAGAAGAGAGTAATTTATATCTTTCCCAAGGGTAGTGTGAATAAGTGAATATAACAAACCCAACTGGAATTAGAACTTGGCTCTCCGATTAACAATTGCGAGCCATTATCCATTACATCTCCCACATACTGTCACATGTCTGTCAAAGCCATTTGAAAGTATTCTGTACAAAATGCAGCAATGAATTGTAATTTTTTTAAAAATGTAATTTGTATTAAGTTTATAATTTCAAGCTAAACGCAAAGATATATTGTAATTTTTCTGTTTCAGTAAATAAATTTTGATTAAAATTGTCCATCTATAATTATACATATCTAATATCATCAAAAAATACAAAAAGTCTGAATAATTTACAAAAATAGAAATGGGTCGATTGGACCCAGGTGGTATTTAATGAGAGTCAGTTTTCTTGGTAGACAGGATTAATTAACAATATGTTCTAATAATTCATCTGATATAATTTGAATTTGTCTAATTTGTTCATTTTACCAAATCTTAATTTATATTGAATTTTAAGTTTTTTCTTCACAAACATTATATATGCGTTCACAGTAATATCTCCACTGACTGGTTGCTAAATTATATCAACACAGACAGACTAAATAAAATGTGTGTGTGTATATATATATATATATATATATATATATATATGTATATAAATAAATCACAGAGACTGACACAGCTACTCAGAAAACATCACCCTATCCAATGGTAAAAGCTGCCGGTGGCACCAAGGGTGGCAATACCGCCTTAGACACCGAAACTGTGTTACCTCCCCTAGTTGGCAGCTGAAGAGGGAGGGTATTGTATGTGCTTTAACATGTTGCATGTAGAAAAAAAATGTATGTGTGTATATATATTTATTTATTTATATATATTTATTTTTATATATATATATATATATATATATGTATATATATATATATATATAAAGATGGCTGATTTATGGTCATTGTCAGCCTTATTTCGATGAATTATGCCAATTACCGTGAGTTTTCAGTGCTGTCTGGTTAGGAAGTGAAAATCTGCAAAAACGACTGGAATAACCTTTGCTGCCATTGATGCATCTGCTGATTGCATTTTTTAACAGCACAAAAAATCAATAGAATTTTAATGGAAGACGAATTGACAACAAAGAAAGAATTGGCCAAGAGTTGTTTTTCTCCACAGTGGACTTCAACAACCTGCAGCTGCATCTGGAGATAGAAGGAGAGTGGCTAAAAATTATGTGATAATTACAAAAAATTTCCCTGAGTTTTCCACATAAAGAATACTTGACAAACAGTATTCTTCAGTATATATATATATATATATATATATATATATATATATATATATATATATATATATATATATGAAGAAATATAGTCTTAAAGTGTGCTATATTTATGGGATAAAGTGTTCAATATCAGAGATAGAGCGTGTGTAAATATAAAAGTGAACATAGAAGTCAACACTTAGAGGCGACAGTCTGTTTCATTCTAGATGTAATCGTCAGGCCACGACGATTGCATCTAGCATGAAACAGACTGTCGCCTCTAAGTGTTGACTTCTATGTTCACTTTTATATTTATATATATATATATATATATATATTTATATATATATATATATATATATATATATATGGGGAAAAATGTATGACAAAGTGGAAAAAGTTTTCTTGTGATGTGTTTCATCCTTTAGGACTTCATCGGAACACATACAGCATGGTTTATCTAATAACAAAAGTGATGAAAAGAAAGAATGTCAATGAAATTGGCTAGATTAAAAAAATAAATAAATTCATGTGTGCATGTGTAGTCATACCAACATAACAAATTTAGTCCGATGAAGTCCTAAAGGATGACACATGTCACAAGAAAACTTTTTCCACTTTGCCATAAATTTTTTCCCAATATTGTTCTTAATATATAAAAATATATAGCATTATCTCATATATATATATATATATATATATATATATATATATATATATATATATATATATATTGTGTATATTTTGGCAGCAATTTTTCATTAATGCATGTTTCATTAAATAATATAGACAAGTTTTGTCTATTTATTTTAAGTAAGTTCGTTTCATATTGTCTGATAAGCTTAATCACATTATCGTTGAAAGACGAAAGGAAAACACAATATTGATACAAGTTTTCTTAAATGCCTATAATTTATAAAAGAAGCCATTGGTTTATACCAACGGCTTCCCATACTTAATACTTCTCGTTTTTCACTCTCGCATGGTCATGTGTGACGTCACGAGCAGCGACACGATTTCCAATTCCACATCTCTTATATACAAGTTTGTCATTACTTTGAAATTCTTCATGCCACAAGGGTGTACTATCATTGTGGTTTTCTCTGTGTGTTGTTTGATTTATTGAAATTGTCATCTTTGATAATGGCTTATATAAGCCGAAAGCTTAGATTGGATTTAAACATGTATCAATACGTTGTTTTCCTTTCGTCTTTCAACGATAATGTGATTAAGCTTATCAGACAATATGAAAGGAACTTACTTAAAGTAAATAGACAAAACTTGTCTATATTATTTAATGAAACATGCATTAATATATATATATATATATATATATATATATATATATATATAGAGAGAGAGAGAGAGATAATATTAGTGGTAAATATACACATACATATGCAATCATATATTTAAAATATAAATATATATACATACATACATACACATACATATATGTATAAAAAATAATTCCTAGAGGATAGAATCCAGGTAGAACTCAATGTCCAGGACAGAGTAAGGATATAATAAAAAGACTTAAACACTAATATTCCATATTAGTGTTTAAGTCTTTTTATTATATATATATATATATATATATATATATATATATATATATATATATATTGGACACCTGTAGTACAAAAAACATTTACTATGAATTCCAGAAAAACACACTTGGGGCTTTTATAAGAGACGCCACATAGTACAAACTGATATTAAACTACAAACAACAAGTCCTGGCCATAAATAAACTCCAACCCCAGAATGCTTCCCCAGCATAAAATACCTTACACCCCTACCAATTGCTAACACAAACAAGGCATCTACCAGAGGAGGACTGAGATTGAAAATAAATTTAAAACAATGCTCCGAGACAGACACTTAGAGGCTGATGATAGCCAAGTACAGAATGGCTTGAAATAGATTATCTTCTATGTTGATGTTATTTTTGGGTTTTTTTGCTGTAAAAATACATAAGCTCTGTTATAATAAATACATCAAGCTCTCTGTGGATCAGTTTTAATAACTAATATTACTAGGATCCACCCGGATTATATACCAACGGATTGATTACCTGTACTATATATATGATAAAAGGTATGCTATATTTATATGTTAAAGAGCTCAATATCAGGAATAGAGTGTACCATTCTGTTAAGTATCTGACTCCTCCTGCTATTCACTACCTTTACAAGAGCCAGATCAGGCTGAAAATGGAGTACTACTGTCATATATGGGCAGGAACTGCCCAGTCTTTACATTCCAGTCTCGATAGAGTCCAAAAGCATCAACACGTCTTTGTTGTTGTTGAATTATTTTCCACCCTACAACACCTTCCTCACAGACAAAACATTGTAAGCCTCTCGCTGCTGTATTGCTATTCCATAGAAAGTGTTCAGATATATTACATTTCTTCATCCCACCTTCACAATTAAGACCCACCATCCCACACATATTGTAGTGAAGCACCTTCATTTCCTTTGTATTCCATTGATGAGACGTAAGTTCCACTTACTGCCTTGTGGCACTGACATCCAGAGGATGCTTCCCTGATCACTACAGTCTTAACCTGTTTAAGTCTAGGGTAAACTGTTATCTTCCCCACAAATTGTGCCTTTTACTCTGTAACCCTCTAGAGTGGCTCTTAAGGCTTTCCAAACTATCAATCCAGATTGACACTACAACTGGATACCCATAAGTGTTTCTGTTTAAACATTTTAAATTTGGGTCTTCCAAGTGGTGACCACTTAACTGAGGAGGAACAAAAGTACAAATAAGTAAATCAGAAGTTTTGAGGTCAAGTGACACCAAGTTGGACATTTATAATTTTTAGCTGCTAGTCTATATTAACAGTTACAGTTAGGGATTGAAGAAGTTAGATCTGGTCTGCCTTTTGACCTTAGATGGGGAGGACTGTACATACATACATAGCCATGTTTTTTTTGTTGAGGTAGGACCGGGATTAATCTTGCACAAGACATGGTGGGTTCGGCCTGACAATGATTTGAAGCAAGGTTTTACAAGGTTAGATGCTCTTCCTGATGTGGAATTCAGACACTCACAGTAGTCTAAATACACCAAGTATATCAAG
>OZ038511.1:73364602-73509602 GCA_964036315.1 Acanthosepion esculentum | reverse complement strand
TTTTGAACACAATTTTATGGCTTCAACTAAATATATACTATAAATAGGTATTGTTGGTTGGTTGATTTTCTTTAGTGGTATATCAACCTCTATGGGTTATTTAATGCCGAAATCTAAATATTTTGAAAACAATTTTATGGCTTTAACTAAATATATACATATAAATAGGTATTGTTGGTTGGTCAATTTTGTTTAGCGGTATATCAACCTCTATGGGTTATTTAATGCCCAAATCTAAATATTTTGAACACAATTTTATGGCTTTAACTAAATATATACTATAAATAGATATTGTTGGTTGGTCAATTTTGTTTAGCGGTATATCAACCTCTATGGGTTATTTAATGCCCAAATCTAAATATTTTGAACACAATTTTATGGCTTTAACTAAATATATACTATAAATAGGTATTGTTCTTATTTTTTTATATAAAAATATATTTTTATACTTTCATAATGTTTTGTTTGGGAGTTCATTATTTGCTTATGGCTGGGACCCTAACAGATCAGAATGAACCTGGGAACAACACCAATTAAGAGGTGGTTCCATACTTCTCAAAACCTCCAATTAAAAAATTGCCACTAAAATAATGATTAAATTGATTACATATATGTCGACTATTGCCTCCTATAAGAAGCTTATCTGCCCATTAACAGGTCTTGTTTTTTGTATTGTGGGATGACATTTTATCCCTCTTACCAGCAGAAAAGCTTGTGGGGGTGCCAACCATCGTTCTTATGGCAGATTCTACTGGGTTACATGTTACCAGGAGCAGGCCTAAGTCTGACCTGACCAGAAAGAGATAAAATTTTTTAAAAATAAATTGGAATAAAATTTGTAGTTTACTGGTTGTCACTCTTCACTCGTCAAAACTCAATTGAGGAATAAAATAGTACATATATGTACTGAAAAAAAGATAAAGGAAAAACTAATACCCCGTTATTAATAATATACTAAACATGGAATATCTATGAGCAGATTACATTAAGTCCTAGCAGCCATTCCTTCTGTTTATGCAGGAAAGGCTGCCTAGTCTTAATGAAAATTATTTCAATGACTAAGCCTCTGTCTATGAACTCTCAAACACATTAGGCTGTCATGAAGTAAGTTTGTTCACACATTTCACAAAGCACTACGAATACTTAATTACATGCTAAAACAAATTTCACTGCAAGTAAAACTGACCATTTTATTGCTATTGTATATTTATGAAAAGAATATATAAATGTTATTTCAACCGACATTCTGCTTCTACTTTTCCTTCAGAATATAGCATTTTTTGTGTTTCATTTAAAAAATGTGTTGTTAAATGTTTGGTATCCTGACAGTCAGATAGCAACTAAAACCTGGGTAGATGGATTCCAATACAGTGTAACCCGGATATAAGAGAGTTGTCGGGACCGGAGAAGAAGTCTCTTATATTCGGTTTTCTCTTATATCCGGGTTTGGTCTATTTTGTTTAGGTAAGTATGGCTCTAATTTGGGACCAGAGAAAATCTCTCTTATATCCGAGTTTCTCTTATATCCGGGTCTCTTATATCCGGGTTACACTGTACATTGAAAAGAATAAATACGAAGAGAGGCAAGTTGTTCTTACAGATGGTCCTTTTCAATTCTGGTATCACATTTTCCGTTCTCTAAAACACTTTGTAGATACAGTGTGACCCGAATATAAGAGAAACACGGATATAAGAGAGATTTTATATGGTCCCAAATTAGAGCCTGTGTTAATGTATATAAATTAGACCAAACCCAGATATAAGAGAAACCCGGATATAAGAGACTTCTTCTCCGGTCCCGAGAACTCTCTTATATCCGGGTTACACTGTATTAAAATTTTTTGCACTTGTTTAATTTTGGTATCTGCAATTTGTAATCCACATTGGTCTGTTTCTTTTAATGACAACCATAGATTCTGTCGTCTTACAGTTGATGTTTAGTTCTTTCTTCTTTATTTTCATTTGCTACCTTCTGTAGGAGTTCCTGTAGTTTCCTTTCTGTGTCTGCTATCAACACTGTGCCATCTGCATATCTAATGTTGTTATGGTTGTGGCTGTCAATAATGAATCCTTATAGGACTTCTAATTCTCTTAGAATTGTTTCACTGTAACGGTTGAATAAGTTCAGTGAGAAGATACACTGAAATTATTAACAATTATCACATTTTTAAAATTCAATAAGGACAGAATGAATGGTTGTCAGTAAAAGGGACAGCTCAACATGCAAATTACAAATTGAGCAAGTACAAAAATTTAAATATCTGGAAATCATCTTAACAGAGGATAGAAAATGCAGCACCGAAATTAGAAGGCACAGTAGATTAGCAAAAGATGCCTTCCAAAAGTATAGCAAAATATTAAGAAACAGGAAAATTTCATTAAAAACAAAGAAAAGATTAGTGAACTGTTATGCAATATCAGTCGCCCTATATTGCAGTGAATGCTGGACAATCTCGTCATAGGCAAAGTGATGTCTTGAGGCAACAGAAATGTGGTTCTACAGAAGGATGTTGAGAATACTATTGACTGAACATGTAAGCAATGATAAATTTTAAGAGAAAATGTAAACAAAAAGGACATTTATATTTAATATCAGGAAGAGACAATTTAAATTTCTGGGTCGCATTACAAGGAAAGAAGGCTTGGAAAATTTAACACTGATAGGAAACTGTGAAAGAGAAAAACAGTGCATAATCTACCTAACAAGCTTGTGTAAATGATTGACAAAACATGTATTAGAAGAGACATCAAAAAGACAAACTTTATTAAGAGCTACAAAAGACAGGAAATTGTGAAGAGCCATGATACTCCACGTCCTGAATGGACATGGCACATAAAAGTAGAGGAGTAAATCAGTGTCAGAAGGCAAGTCACTGAATGTTTTATTTATCTATCACTATATATATATATATATATATATATATATATATATTAGCAATATTAATGCAATTATTGGCAAAATCCCTTCGTTAGTAGACATAATTATAAGCATTATACTACTAATAAGCCACTGAATGATGAGATCCTTTTGTATAAAGTGGATATGGTGTATGTTTTTAATTACAAAAATTTTAAAAATTACAAAATTCAAAAAATTCTCACTTGTAATATTTGAACTTTAGCATTGCAATTTGCACGCTCCAACATTACATAGCCATTAATAAATAGCTCATTCTTAAAAAAATCTTTCAGTCGATAAAACACATTTATTTCGTCTTGCAGTTTTGATTCTAAAATAAAAAATACAACCTGATGATGAATGCTGGATGCATTCAAAAGTACTAGGTGAATTAAAAAATACACCATATCCATTTTATACATAAGGATCTCATCATTCAGTGGATTATTAGTAGTATAATGTTTATAATTATGTCGCCAATAATTGCATTAATATTGCTAATTGATTCAAGGTATGATTAACTCTTTGTAATATATATATATATATGTTTGTGTGTGTGTGTGTGTGTGTATTTGGGCAGCAATGCCTCTTTAATATATATTTCATTCAAAATGACTGATAAGATACTACAGTTTTTTATTTAATTTTTCTTGTGTTCTTATAATTTTCTTCTTTTATGGACACAAATTGTCTAGAAATTATGTAACTCTAGGTACATACATAAAACAATCGATAAATTCAGTTAAAAGTAAAAATAAAATCATCCTTGATAATGGCTAAAAGTATAGCTGAAAATGCTTGGATGTACAAAACATTTGAACAATTTCTACATAAATTGTGTCCACACAAAAAGAGATTCATATGAACACAAAAAAATTAGATAAGAATCTTAACCACAGTACTTCGTCAGTTGTTTTTAATGAAACTTGTCTATATATATATATATATATATATATATATATATATATATATATATATATATATATATTGATTTCACTAGATACTGGACTCTCAAGAATGGTACTTCAAACCAAGGCATCAAAATTCAGTGAGAGGAAAAAAAAAGAAATATCCAAGAACCAGAACATCTCTTTAGACAGAAACCTGTCATAACAAAAGGCCTACATAAAAGATCAAAACAAATATTATTATATTGATTGGCTGGAAATAAACCACTGATCATGATGTTAAAGCTTCATGATGAGTACATTGTGCTAGGGCTATTAGGTCTATGGTTTAATCACTACTGCTATCTGTAACTATAAATTGATCCAAAAAAAATTGCCTAAAAGTCAGTTTTCTGTTAATTCTTTAATGGTTTAAGACTGTACGAATAGTACATTATATTCTAATATTCTCCTCTTATTTTTGTTGTTTGTTTACACCTACTAGTATTAGTAGGTAGCTGTCATAGTGTAAAGTTGTTCAAAATTTCTTAGATGAAATATTGCCGTTGTTATTATACTCTCTTTTTTTCATTACTTGTTTGCACCTTATACTCCTAGTAATAGTGTAATAGTGTTGTTTGACATTTCTTACATGAAGTATTGTTATTCAATTTTGACTCTTTTTCATCTGATTTTTGTTGTTTGTTTCCACCTAGTAGTAAAAGATGTAATAGTTTTCCGTTGTCCTAATTTTTTTGATGACACATCATCTGTATTATTCATTTTTACTCTTTCTCTTTTTTTTCAACATATTTTTTGTGAATTCTCAAAGTGTTAATAACATGAAACCTGTCACAAGACTTTTTTTCTCTTTGTCAGTCACACATTTCTCTTTTGTTCTCAGTCACACTGTTTGCAAAAAAAAAAAAATAAATAAAACTAATTCATTCCTTTAAACTTTTATGCATTCTTTTATAAAACTGATTTTTTTCTCCTTTGACTCATGAAAATATCTAAAATATACAATGTACAACTCTTGCAGAAAAATTTAGATATGGCTTGACTATTATTTACACTATTTATATTCAGACTATTGTCCTTATCTTTGTTGTTGTCATCATGTTTCTGCTGTTGTGCCCTCTGGTTTTCATCAGGTGTATATCAATCTGGGTAACCTACAGGGAATTCTGAACTGAATCCTTTATTCAATCTACAGGGGTACACTGCTTTTGTTCCACTGCCCATGTCAAGGTTAGTTTGTTTTGTTTAGCAGCATACCAATTACTATTGGTTAATTAATGTTGAAATGTAAATAATTTGAACAATTTTATAGCTTCAACTAAATATATTTTGAACACAATTGTATGTCTTTAACTAAAGATAAAATGTAGTGCTGGTCATGTTGCTTCAAAAAGATATTGTTGCTATTTTTTCTTTTTACATAAAAATGTATTACTGTTATTTTTTAATATAAAAATGTATTCTTATTCTTTCATAGAGTTTTGTTTTGGGATTTACTATTTGCCCATAGTTGGGACCCTAACAGGTGCTATCACCCCAGGTTAGAGCGGACCTGAGAACAACAGAAATTAAGAGGTGGTTCCAGGCTCCTCAAAACTTCCAACATCCCAATCAGAGGCCCTGCTGCTGGATCTAGTTTATCACTATACCTAGGACTCCCATATCTAAGAATATCTCATCTAGCAGTAAAACAAGAACAGTCTACCCCCATAGATTAAATAAAGGGTTCCATTTGGAATTCCCTGTAGGTTACCCAGATCAATATACACCTGATGAAGTCTGGAGGGCACAATGGCTGAAACGTTATGATAACAACAACAAAGACGAAGACAATAGTTTGCATGCAAATATTGATAACTCCTCATCCCAGAAATTCAGATAGAAAATGGTTTGACTATATTCAAGCAAATTTATACTGAATAAAATTTCAGTAAACTGAGTATATTTTACAGTAATATGGTGACTAGTCTGGAGAAATTTGCTTAAAGAATACAAAAATACATGCTTCAAGGATTAAAATTAGATTTAATGCCTGGGGATTGAAAGATGGTCTGTGAATTAATTGACTTCTTAAGAAAGATAGTGGAGCTTCCTGTTGCCTTCTCCATGCTTTTGAATTCAGTTTTCCTTCTTTTGGATTGGTTGCCACTCAAAGCTAGAGAGCTAAGTCTACTCTGTTATTTAAGCCACACCTGAAGGAAGAAATGGATTTATGCCCTTTCCCAAGGGCATTAGTGTAAAGGTGTTGTAACATACCTATGGATGATAATGGGTATATCTCCATTCCCATAAATACAGTAGTGAATACTGTATGTTGGTCTGCAGTTGGAGGTTCATTGTGGAATTCACTTGACTAACTTCTAGCAGTTGACTACTTCTTTTCTGCTGCTGGCGAATCTTATATGTGTTGTTCATGTCCTAAGTATTATCATTCATTACCAACCTTTGTTTGATTATTCTTTTAAGTAACTTTCCCTAGGTTACAACAAAAAGTGAATTCAACAGATGAGGTTAGAATCTAAATGCTATTTCCTGATTCCCCTGGTTGTCATTTTTTAGATCAGCTGCCAATTTGACCGTATCAAATCGAGCAAAGTTACTATTAAGACAGAAGTAAATACTTGTGTCAATGGCATAGATGCCAAGTGGAGAACTGATGACATCAGGAAGGTCATCGATGAAAAATTAGAAACAATGTAGGTCCGAGGATAGAACCCTGTTAGTATTTTTTACAAGTATGTTCTGGACAGATGTTGGTAGGTCTCCATGTGTATTTAAATGGGTCATTCAAAGATCAGCCACAGTAAATTTACATCCAACTTCTTATAATATTTCACCTTTCTTAGTAGACCTTTTATTATCAAATGTCAGATATTTAATTACAAAAGTCAAAAAACAAACAAAAAGAAACTGAATGAAATTGGCTAGACTATACAGTAGTAGGCATCCGTTTATCTCACAAGATAAAGGTAGTGTCCTTTGGTGGTGAAAATGGTGTGACCTCACCAGGGCGCAGGCTTAGGTGATGGTATATGTAGGCTGTACACCACCCAGAATCTTAGTCATACCAACAAGATCCAAAGGAATACAAGACATTTCATTTGGGGATGGGTTAGCTGCAGGAAATGTCAAAAATTGTCAGTGTTGAGAGGCAATCACTTTCAGGGATCCACTCCAGATTTTTTTTCTGGATTTACCTCCATAGTCTTTTCTGTACACTATTTACATTATTTGGACTATTGTCCTCATCTTTGTTACCATATTTATCACAATGTTTCAGCCATTGTACACTCTGACCTTCTTCAGGTGGTTGGAATGTCAAACTGAACCCTTTATTTCACTCGCTGGGGTAGACTGTTCTAGTTCCACGTGCCATGTCTAATGGATGTCAGTTATCTCCTGTTAATTCACCTCTCTTAAGGACACAAGGTACAGTGGATAAAGGTGATGGTTAGATCCAGTGACAGTTTGAGTTCAATACCTGGTTATGGCAGTGGAGAACTTGGAGAGGGGAATTAACAGGAGATAACTGATAACTAATATCCATTAGACATGGCATGTGGAACTAGAACAGTCTATCCGAGTGAGCAAAATAAAGGGTTCAGTTCATTATTCCAACCACCTGAAGAGGGCCGGAGCATACAATGGCTGAAATGTAATAAATATGGCAACAAAGATGAGGACAATAGTCCGAATAATGTAAATAGTGTACATAACATCTCATCTCAGAAATATAGAGAGAATCTTTTCAGTGTTTGGAGATGACCGCAAGGCAGTTGAGGTTTAAAATCAGGTTTTTCCTTCCTCTAAATGGACTGCCTTCTTAAGTCTATCTACCCAAAGCAGCTGGTTATGAGACACCAGTTTTCCACCTTCACCCATTCTCCAACTTGGATTTGGACTTAGTTGTCAGAGGATATTTGAGATACAAGTTATGGGAGCATTTTATAGAGAGTATGAGCTTGTCTTCATATCACTATGACAACCTTCAGAACATATATAATGTACATATATAAACATTATATACATTATGTGTTTCAGAAGCTCAAAAAATAACATTTTTTAAATATAGAAAACGTTAGATAAACAAAATGCAAGAAAGGAAGACAAATTGCGAAATATTGATTTCATTAATAAACAGACACAAATATTGAAAAGTTTGTTAAATTTAGAAAAAGACAGCAAAAAAAATTAAAATATAGATCGGGATTTAGTCTAAAATATTCGGAGATTATGGAGTCATTATTTATAACATATAATAAAATAATTTATCCTAACATTTTGACAATTGATAAAAAATGAACGAGAGTAGAAAATACAAAGTGAGAAATGAATTCACTAATCAATTGTAATTGATCTAGTGAGACAAGCATGTTGACTATTACACCATGTCAAAGTACTCGTATAATTTTTTAAGTGTAGCTTATATGCAACACAAGTCTGAAAATGTCGATCATTCATATCTGCTCGAAGCATATCTTAACGTAAACAAATGACATCATATATTATTATTTCAAGCAGATATGAGCATTTGAGAGAAATCATGGGAAATTTGTTGTTTAAAAACAGTAATTTCACTTTGCTAGCCAGATGCTTCCTCTGTAGCTAAATAGTATAGTATTTCAGGCTATATGACGGTTCTGTGTAGGATACAGGTTCAATTCCTGTCAGAGGACACATATTTTCTATGAAGTTTCTTAAACATAAATTTAGTTAATACTGTTATTATAAATAGATTATAAATTATTTACTTAAATATTTGTATCTATGAAAATAATGTAAAAACAGAAAATATATTAAAATAATTGTCGGACTTAGTCCATTTCATTATATATGTATTCCAGAAGGTCAAGACTTTTTTTAAAGCATGTTATATTGAAAACAAGATGCTTCTTTAGTATATCAAACTTCTGTTAGAAGAGATCCAATTCACTATGGGGTACCTATCCCATGATTTTTAGCATGTCACTGTACAGGAAATGGAGTTCTACACCATTAAGTTCACTCCAGAGTGACACCCTCCTGTTTGTGCCATGAAAGGACATAATCTGTTCTCTGATTTGGTTGATTCTATCATGTTCATGTCTAACTTTGGCAGTTCAAATGCAACTGCAACAAAATGACTTTGCGGTTAATTTCTGTTGCTTGCTTTCTGTATGGGTCTCGTGTTTCAGTAAGCAAGTTATTATGTTTCACTCATCAAGTTGTTTCTCTTTTATTTTCTTCACTGTGGGTACAACAGCTTCAAAGATGCTTGTTGATTGTAATAGGCCAACTGGGTATTTTTTAAAGTTATATTTTCTAGGTAATTCACTCAAGAGCAAATACTGCTGATTGCTTAGAGTGTTCTTGAATAATACAGTTTACTTTCCCACAGACAAAACATTGAAAACCTTTTGCAAATCTATTGATATTTCCATGTCAAAATATATTTAACTTCTCCACCCTGAACAACTTAATCCTAGGAGATTTTGTTAATAAACACATGGTTTTCACTTTTGCTGTATATCTTTCTGTAAGGATAATGATGTTCTTGGGTGACCAAAATAAACATATCCCAAGCTTAGGAATTAAACATAATTCAAAATTCTTCTTTTCCTAGAATAATTTGTAAGAACACACGTGTTTTGGACAGACAGTATAATGTAAACAAACCCCTAAATTTAATTTCTCAGGACCAGAGAAATTCAAACAACACATTAATCAGTTCTTCTCCCTATTGACAGTAAGTGCATAGGGTGGAGAACCTTGGTTTTGCTCAATTTTACTGAATTTTGGCTTGTTAATTCTGGGTTCGATTCTTCTTGAAACTGTCCTTATTATCATTTTATTACTTTAAGACATAATTTTTAACCCGTTCCTTTACATTCCACATCCCAAAAATTTACTCACTAATGTCCCCAAGGAGACATGGCCCAGTAGATAAAAGTGTTGGTTGATTGATCCAAAATTAACTTGACCCAAAGATTTGTGAGTTCAATACCTAGCCACAGCAGAGAGAACAAAATCTTGGAGAGTTATCAAGAGAAATTAACTAAAACTGAGATATCCAAAAGCATGACACATGGAATTAGAACAATCTACCGGCCTGAACTAAATAAAGATTTTGGTTCAAAATTCAAAATTTCAACTGAAGAAGGGCAGAACATAAAACAGACGAAATGTCATGAATATGGCAATAAAGACGAGGACAACAAATAGTATAAATAGAACCCCTTTATTTAACCTATGGGGATAGATTGTTCTTGTTCTGCTATCCATGTCTAGGAACATCTCATCTAGTTCTTATTTAGTACTACTTAGTGGAGTGAATTCCCAATGCCTTCTCCATAGGACTGCTCAGTTCATGCTCGAATATTTTCTAAGTCTAAATCAGAGATTGAAATCACAATTATTATTTAACAAAATTTATGAACCAATGCTTTAATCCACTAAGCTATTGTCCCATGGGACAATTTTCTGTGGTAAACTTGGAGTCTTGAACCTAACCTAACTGCTGATTAATGCTACTCATGTTTTGACTGTTGCTGCTGAAGACTAACTGTCATTTTTCTTTCTTTCTTTATTAGTAGCTCCCATATAGTAGTTATTTCCGTGCTAGGCCTACTAAGGAGATAGCATATAACTCCTCAGCTTCAGTTTTAATGAAACTGCAAGTTTAGGAATATGTGTGTTTACTTATAGCTTTGGTTTGGAATTTAATGCAACCCAACCGGTTTTTGGTTCTCACTAAATGACCACAAAAATGTATTATTTATGTTTATTCTCTTCATGTTAAAACAAACATGTCTGAAAAAAACCCAATAAGTTCCCGATTAAAGCAGTGCACTGACTTGTGGGAAAATATATCGCTTGTATCTCTGTCCACAGTATAAAGACATATTACTTCACAGATGAGAACAACTTCCTTTACTATATTAGTAACAAACAAATTTGTAGCAGACAGGACTATTATCAAGGTCAGGAATTTTTTTTTTAATATTAAAACATATTCTACGTTCCCATCTTATAGTAGAATTCTAGATGTGAATGTACAGGGTGGGCCAAAAATAGGCTTACAGTTGTTTCATATTTTAGATCTAATTTATCCAAATCATGCAACACCTCCCCACTATGCTTTGGCAGTAAGGGACAACCTTAACTAAACCTTTCCACAACGATGGTTCGGAAGAAGAGGCAGCATCAAATAGCCACTACAATCACCTGACCTAACACTAATTCTTTTGGGGGTGTAGCAAATAATAAGAAATCCCAAGACAGTGGATGAATTAAAAGAGTGCATCTCAGAAGAATTTATTGAAATTGATGCAGATTGGGATTTATGTCATGTTGTTTGTTATAGAGTCCTGGAGAGGTTTGAAGAATGTGGCAATATTAGAAGAGGACATTTTGAGCACTTCAGAGATTAAACTGTGCCAAAAAATGGGAGTAAATTGTTAAACAAATGTACATAAACAGTTTTGAACAAATCTGATTGGAACAAATAAATATAAATGTAATAAAATGTTTTCAAAAATGTAAAGTGTGTACCTACTAACTGTAAGCCTACTTTTGGCTCACTCTCTCTATATATAGATTGATACTGATATATAATGGATAAGAATAGGTAGATATCAAGTAAGAGACTCACACATCCATTCTAGTACTGAATCCAAGACAAATCCTTATTCAATTCTTCAGAATGGGTCGAACGTAAAAGATTCATATGTGTTGACAATGTGTATAAATAAGATAGAGAACAAGACAAAAGGTGATAATGGGCATTGCACAGGTGTGTCTCTTTCATTCTGGTCTGAGGAAGCCAATCTAAATAAATGGCATGATCAAGTCTATAAAACAGTTTCCTATTTGTCAAAATTTATCAAACTTTATTTGGATTCTATATCTGCACATATAGACACACACATACTGGGTGGGCGAAATGTAGGCTGACAGTTGTTTCACGTTTTAGATCTAACTTATCCAAATCATAATTCCAAACCATTATTCCATATCCCTTATTCACGTTTTGGCAGTAAAGGACGACCATAACCTAACCTTTCCACAACAATGGTTCGGAAGAAGGGGCAACATTGAATGGCCACTACATTCACCTGACCTAACACCAATGGATTTCTTTTTTTGTGGTGGATGTAAAGATTTAAACAAACAGTTTTGAACAATATATACAAATGTAATAAAATGTTTTAAAGATTTATAAGAATATTAGCCTTACACCCATAAGGGATTATATCCATATCATATTGAAACACCAGTTCTCATATAATCACTGAAGTTAAGCAACATCAAGCATGGTCAGTACCTAGATGGGTGACCACTCGGGAATACCAGGTGCTGTAAGCTTGGATATGCAAGTAGTGTAATGGATAACAGCATGGAATTGGAAATCGGATAGCCAAGTACCAATTCTAGTTGGGTTTGTTATATTAAACTTACATGCAAATAATTTTGGGAAAGGTATGAAAGCACCTCTTCTGCCCCCAGCTATGGGTTAATTAGCAGGACTTGTATCAGTAAATCATTATTATCTCCAAAAAGTTCTTACAATCTAAAAATATTTTCTAGCTTTATATAACCTGCAAGAAGTTGATAAGCCATAAAAAAACTCAATCGATTCAAATCTGACAAGAACCAGGTTCAAATCTCACCATAGTCCATTTATCACAGAGACGACAGCTTGATAACATCAGCCTTGGAAGATAATTCCAGCATGTGAGAGCATTGGGAACTGCCAGAAAACCATATCACAGGTCGACACAGGTATTGTAATTTAAATTGGATAGATAAAACTGTTTCAAAGCCATCAAAGGTTGTACAAGCATAGTCAATCGTGTTTATAGACAATATTATTAAGATTTGGATTTTTGGTGAAATTGGGTAGATAAAACTATATTTGGAAGCCAGCAATTGTTGTGCCAGCATAGTCACTCATGTTTATAGCAAATATTCTTAAAGGTTTTTTTTTTTTTTTTAGGGCTTCACTTATTATTAGATGTGTTTTGCTGTTGGAGATTCCTATCACATTTGTGTTCTCAACGAGTATGCTGCATATTGAGGCTGGTGCATTCCCACGTTTGTTTAAACATGCAAATATGGAACTAATAACAAATCTTTAAGTACATCAACTATAAACACAGTCATAATACCCTGTCTGTATTCAGGAGCTAAAAATATACCTACTTTTCAATAACTTATAGACTATTTACAATAGCACAACAAAATTTCTTGATTAGCCAAAAACACTCAAAACAAACAATCATTCAGACAATTTCTATACATACAAAGTCCAATAGAGATTTCCTGTTTGCACACAAAAAAAATGCAATAAAAACACTTGAGAGAAATATCTTGTCAAACATTAGGTAAAAGTCTAAAATTGGTGGCATAATTTACATGTGCAAAATGGCAAGTTAAAATTTAAGATCGTTTATTGTTTTTAGTATATTTTCAAATACATTTTTGATTTTTCTGGAAATATATATTGAAACCTAACCTGAAAAAATAAGCTATGAAATCTCCACAAATATTCTTAAATGCCTATAATTTATAACTTAATACTTTGCTTCTCGCGTGGTCATGTGTGATGTCATGAGCTGCGGTGCAATTTTCACTTCCAGCGTCTTGTATGCATGAGTTTGTCATTGCTTGGAAATCTTCCATGTAAACAAAAACAGACTATCATTATTGTTTTGTCCGTGTATTGTTTAATATATTGTAATGTAATTGTCATCTTTGATAATGGCTTATGTAAGCCGAAAGCTTAGATAGGATTAAAAAATATGTATCAATATTGTGATTTTCTTTCTTCTTTTAATGATAATGTTATTAAGCTGATCAGACAATATGAAAAGAATTTACATAAAATAAATAGACAAAACTTGTCTATATTATTTAATGAAACATGCATCAATGAAAAAATGCTGCCTAAATACACACAATGTTACATTTGGATACACATTGAGCAGGTATGTGAGAGAATCATGGAAGATTGTAGTTTAAAGACAGTAAAATCGACCTTGCTAACCAAACGATCCTCTGTAGCTCAATCGGTTAAGACATGTCAGGCTATATGACAGTTCCGTATAGGATACAGGTTCAATTCCTGTCGGAAGACAAATATTTTCTATCAAAATTTCTCGGACATTCAGGCCGTTAAATGTTATTAATACTGTTTACTATAAACAGACCATTTACTTAAATATTTGTATCTATAAAAAGAATTGATAAACATAAAAATGTCTTAAAAATATATACATACATATATATATATATATATATTCATACATGTTTCATTAAATAATATAGACAAATGTTGTCTATTTATTTTATGTAAATTCTTTTCATATCGTCTAATCAGCTTAATAACATTACCATTAAACGAAGAAAGAAAATCACAATATTGATACATATTTTTTAATCCAATCTAAGCTTTCAGCTTTCATAAGCCATTATCAAAGATGACAATTACATTACAATATATTAAACAATACACGGCTGAGAAATTGATGATAGTCTGTTTTTATATATATATATATACATATATATATATATATATATATATATATATATATATATATATATATCCCTATTGATGTGTATGCTTGTTATTTCCTTTTTCTCTGAGAAAATGCTTTAGGTGAAACCATCTATTCTCTATTGCTTGAGCACAAAAAAATGAGCTTTTTCTGAAAGATATTTTTTCCTATAGCTGGTTTTAGGATATCTCCAAATATATCCATTAGAACAACTTTTGGATACCAAGGTCTTCTTATGGCAGCAACAATCTTCACAAGTTTTTCGTTCTGCAATTAACTTCATTTCTTTCAAGAAGTTAAAAAAAAGTTCTTGCAAATTTTCTACTTTCATTTTTGCACATGCAAATTATGGCTCCAATTCTAGACTTTTTCCAGACATTTTAATGAATAGAAATGATAGAGCAATGATAGCAGCAAGAATTCATCCAAACAGGTTGTGTTAAATTCAATTGACAATGTCTGCTTGTTTTATTTTTTATTGTATTTTTCCAATTTTCTAATAAGATGTGCATCAGAATGAAAAATTGTGGATAAACTATCCGATGTTCATATGCTTTTTTCCTTTTTTGTTCAAGTAATTTCAACAGTTTTAGTTATTATCAAGATGTTTTCAGCATGGAAGACATGATGTTGTTCGTTAAATTCTGAGCATCATGCAAATTATAACTATCAACACAAAAATCTCCCTTATGTAAAAATAATGTTCTTTAGGATTTCTCGTGTCCTTTGGGAGATTGAATTTCAAATAACAAAGCCAAAAAAAACATTAAATTCCTATACTGGCCACATATGTTTCATCTACTGCAAGGAAAGTTAGCTCTCTGTGTCAATCCAGAAAGTTTTTCTCATCTGAGTCCATCCTTCAAATCTATAAATCAACCATCCATCCTTGCATGGAATATTGCTGTCATATATGGTCTGGTACTCCTGCCATACGTCTCGAGGTCCTCAACAAAATCCAAAGACAAATATGCAAGATGATAGGTCCTGATCTGGCATCTAGTCTACAATCGCTATCCCACAGATGTGCTGTGGCCTTCCTCTGTCTCTTCTACAAATATTTTCACGACAACTGTTCTGATGAGCTGCTTTCGCTGGTTCCCAGACTGCATGAATTTAAGTGAGCTACTAGGCTGGCATCTCAGTCCCACCCTTTCTCTGTCAAAACGGTTAAATGTAACTGTCTCTTCTTCTCAAACAGCTTCTTCTCCCGCACTTCCCATTAGTGGAACTCCCTTCCCCTTGCTCCCTCGATCACTATAATCTTCAAATATTCAAGTGTAATGTTAATCGACATCTGATAGGACAATTCGCGCACATATCACTCCTCACACAACAAACAACTAAATACAATGATCAATATAAGACAAATTTTAGTAGATAATACCAGAATATTATACAGCACTCACTGTAAGAAAAGACTCAAAATTCTATACCTTTTCCCTTTCAATTTGAGAATAGCTTTCAAAATGGAATGATTTATTCTGAGTAAAAAAAAAAATGGAAAATTAACCAATCTGTATTTTTTACATATTTAAATTTCAAAGTGAAAATTGTTTTTAAAAACTGAATTGAATTTGATAAAACACTTAATTATTTACCTAAGGATCTTCAAATATAATGAAATACTTTACCCAAAATTTTATGAATTTAAATTTGTATGAACTGAAAGCAAAAACTGTCTATGACACTGACAATGTGCTCAAATTTCATTGCAGGCATCCAAGGCAAAATCACGAAAGCCTTAAATCTGGAAGACATGATATTTTAATTAACATGCTTTATTTATAATGAAGATTCAATCATTTTCTTCTATAAAATTATTTTTTTATATTTTCTATTCGTTTGGTTCAAATGTTACTATTTTCAAATTTAAAATCCCATCCTGAAAGTTACTATTCTCAAATTGAAAGTGACAATTCTCAAACTGAAAGTGAAAAGGTATAGAAGCCAGTATTATGCAAAAGAAACAATCCACATTAAATAAAATAACTTTTATCACAGAAGACAGTATAGTAAAGTGTGTATAAAATATTTAATATGCAGACAAAACAAAAACAATAAGCAAACAGAAGCAACCGCACTCATCAGCAGTCAGGTTGGGTTTAGGGCTCCAAGTTCTCCACAGAGAATTGTCCTATAGTAGATTAAAGTGTTGTTTTGTGAATTTGGTGACCTAGTAATTGTGAGTTCAATCTCTGGGCCAGGCAGTGCGTACTTTGACTCAGTGGAAACAGGGTGAGCAATAACTGAGCTGTAGTGACATGATATCCCCGGACATGGGAAATAATTTTGGGATTTTATCGAGACTGGAAAGTGAAGACTGGTATTGGGTTATCTCCTCCTCATTTCCTAACCCTTCAACAGGGGTCTCTCTCCCATGTGTATAAATACTTGTTCACCCTTCTCTCTTTCTCTTTTCTCTGCTTACGCGCACGTGCGAGCAACCATCTCGACTTAGGCCGCGGGCCGAAACCTCGTGCGTGAGGTGAGGTATAAAACTTTCTCTTTTCCACTTACACCAATATGTGACCTCTCACACAACCAGCGTTTCCCATATTCTGGGAACACGCTAAAAACAAAATACACATCCGTACGGACACTCAACACACACACAACTTTCCATTGTAACATTTTATTCATGTCTTCAATGTATTTGTAATTCGTGTATTAATCTATTTGTTATTAATATATATTTGTTTGTACATATATATCGGTCTTGTTTGTTTATTTATCTTCTTTGGATTCCAGCAAAGTCCAACATTCCTATGTAGCGGGACCGGCCATGCAGGAAATCTTAGTCCAGAGATTTCATCCTCATAATAACCCCCCGGTCCTCTACACTGGTCAGCTTTGGCCCATATACGGCAGCAGTATTCCGTTTTCAATCTCAAGTTCTATCAAATAAAGAGATTCTCATCCATTTAAAAATGAATTACAACACAGTGTGTGCAGAATTGAATAATTTTTTTTTAATTTCAAAATGACATCTTGGATATGACGACTGTATAAGGTCAAAAAGCCAAACTGTGATTACTTTGTGATAAAGTTAACTTTCTTGATAACAGAATTTAGTAGTTTAATCACTAATCTTGACTTATTATAGCTGGAAGATAAAGTAAACAACATAATACTCATCATTATCTTTATGCAATATCATCAGTCCCATGACAGAGTGTGGTTGTAGGGTTGCCGAACAGCTGAGCATCTGACCAGTTCTCGTCTCATATCTGTCGATTTGATTGATTCCTTTTTTATGGCTTATCAACCCTTTGCCGGTTAAATATTTTAATATGCAGAAAATATTTTTAGTTTGTAAGAATTTAGTTGGGGGTGGGGAGATAATAATGT
This sequence comes from Acanthosepion esculentum, assembly GCA_964036315.1. Taxonomy (NCBI): domain Eukaryota; kingdom Metazoa; phylum Mollusca; class Cephalopoda; order Sepiida; family Sepiidae; genus Acanthosepion; species Acanthosepion esculentum. The sequence continues at coordinate 73,491,909 of OZ038511.1, read as the reverse complement.
TTTTAGGGATACAAGTCTTATTAATTAACCCATAAAATCTAGGTACCAAAAAGGAAAACTCATCAGAACAATTACCATGAAAATATTTATAGAAAAGTTACAAGAAAGCTTTGCATTTATTAAAAATTTATAAAATTCTAATTGGTTTTTATTGATTTGATTTATTCAAAGCCAGGAGCTATTTTTAGATTGTAAGAATTTGGTGGGGGATAATAATGATTTACTGATACAACTCATAATTAACCCATAGCTGGGGGGAGAAGAGGTGGATTCATACCTTTCCCAATGTTATTTGCATATAAGTGAACATAATAAACCTAACTGGAATTGGAACTCAGCTCTTTGATTAACAATGCTTAACTTCGATAATTGTATGGGAACAAATGTTTGAACATGATATAGCTGCAAGCCTTCTCATATGTGTGTTGGAGGCCAGACTGTTATTTATTCATGCGTAGCATGTCTTGGGAAGTGGACCAGATGGAACCTATTCCTCATCAGCTCAAACCGTAGCTGATGTCCTTGAAATTGAAAGCTCACAGACACATGGATGTTGATTATGTGTCCCAAACATTTCAACCTTTTTCTGATTCTAATGGTTTTTTTGTTCCTATTTTTCAGAAAACTTGCTCGTTGCTCACATGCTCAAACCATGGTATTCTTAGCATTTTTCTTTTGAACCACATATCTGCCTATTTTATAAACAAAGAAAACAGTGCTGAATGCTGTTTCCTATCTATTCTCCTGTACAGTATTGAATGGACGATCTCACTGATGCAGAAACTTGAAGCAAAAGAGATGTGACCCCTGAGAAGGATACTGAGAATACCATGAAGATAACATATGAGCAAAAAGGAAGTTCTAAAGAAATGGTAACAATTAAAATCAGAGAGGAATAGTTGAAATTTCTGGAACATATAATAAAGAAAGGGGGCTTGGAGAATTTAATACTCACAAGACATCATGAAGTAAGGAGGAATAAAAGGAAAAAAAATAAGTATCCTACCTAATTAATTAATGTGAATGTGTTGTATACCCCCTCTCTTCTGGGGAGGTCTTGGCTACTGTGCCAAATAAGCAAAATGTTGTATACTCTTCCTTGTTGGAAGTGGATGTTGGTTGATGGTCTTGAGGTGATCATAATAAAGTTGTCTTCCTCTCTTTCTTCTCTATATATGTGTGTATATATATATATATGTATATATATCCAATATGTATATATGTCCAACCCCTGTATATATATATATACAGGGGTTGGACAAAATAATTGGAACAGGTGCAAATTCCACTCCTATATTTCAAAGACATATTATATTAAGAACTTTAACTAAAACTTCGTAATTGCAGGTTATATCTATTGTAAATACGTTTATTTATCTAATTTACTGTCTTTGTCTTATTTATTTTTAGAATTTAGTAAAATTTAAGCTAAATGCGTGACCTCTCCAAGTTCGAAAAAGGGCAAATTGTTGGAGCTCGCATGGCAGGAGCCTTGATCACTGTTGCTGAACTGTTTGGTTTTTCAAGAGCTACTATATCAAGAACTATGACGCAATTTCGATAAACAGGGCAAAACCTCTAGCAACTGTAGCAATTCGGGCCGGACTTGCAAACGTACTGACAGGGACCGACGTATATTGAAACGCAATGAGGCAAAAAATCATCGGACTACTGTGGCCAAAGTGACTTCTGAGTTGAATAATCATCTGAATAGTCCAGTTTCTACTAAAACTGTTCGTCGTGAGCTCCATAAGGCGGCATATCATGGAAGAGCTGCCATAAAAAAACCTCTTCTCTCTACTCGCAACATTCAGAAGAGGTTGAAGTGGTGCAGAGATCACAATGCCCGGTCTGCATAAAACTACCACCTACCTTAATTACTGCTTCACAAATTCTTGGCATTCTTTCCAACAGTTTTTGAGAAAAAGTAGATGGCAGACATTCCCAAGTATTCTTCAAGTAATGAAAAAGCTCACTCTCACTCTTTGGGTATTCTCTTCAAACTTTTCTATCCAATTCATTGCATACTTATTCAATGGGAGAGAGGTCAGGAGATTGAGTCAGCCAAGTCATAATTTCCAAAATTTTGTCTCCTTGTTTTTGCTCAAGATAATTTTGACCCTTACAACAACCTCATTTAACATCCCTTTACTTTGAGTAGCTCTTAGGCTTTGTATGGGGTGAACAATAGTTAAAATAAATATAGTAAAAAGAAAAAAAAGACAAAATGATTGAATGCTAATTTTGGTTAAATACGTAAGAGGAAAATAGAAATCAATAGTGAGACCAGAAAATGTTTTTCTAAAAAACTTTTCCAAAGATATTTTCAAATTTGATCAATGTATTTTAAAAGGTTTTTTAATAATTCTGTCAGAAATGACAAGTTTCCTCATTAATTTTCAATACAATTTTCTTTTTTTTAAGTAAAATTATTTTTAAGCGCTAAGTCTGGCATCTCTTATAGAGTCATTGCAGAACGAGAGAAGATTTGGCAGATGATCAACATAACATTGTTGGTTAAATTCCATATTGATCATTATCAACACCAAGTGTGTACCTATCAAGTTACACTGATGTGTATTTATTTCAGGTCTAGAAAACTTTCAAAACAATTTCAACTGATATGTTCCCAGCCGCAGTCTTCATCAGCTTGCTGATATAAGTAACCTTCAAGAATTTTAAACTGAACCCTTCATCTAATCTACAGGGTTAGATTGTTCGCATTCTGCTGTCAATGTCTAGGAACATTTCATCTTGTTCTTATTTAGTGAAGTGATTCTCCATAAGACAGCTCAGTTAGTGTTCAAGCATTTTCTGCTAAGTCTAAGTCAGAGACTGAATTCTCAATTACTATGTCAAAATATTTCATGAATCAATGATTTAATCCACCAAGCAATCATTCTGTGGGACAATCCTGAGTGTAGAAATTGGAGCCTTAAACCTAATCTGCCTACTGCTAACATTACTTCTGATGTTGCAGTCTTGCTGTGATTTCTCTGTATTTATTTACAAATAGCTCCTATATTGTATCTACACTACAGGCTTGGGAACACTCTGCATTTCTTTAAAAACTACCTTAAAATGAGATATTAGATTAGCAACAGAACGACAAAGATGGCAACAATAAAACCTCTTTCAAGCTCAAGTTGAAATGAGGCAATTACTTAATAGACAAAGTTATCTGAATATCTCACATGAAAGGCTTGAACAAATAAGACTGCAATCTAATGAATGTAGGAGTAAAAGGAGTGATTAATTAAATGGTTCAGTTTATTCAGGAACAAATCTTTGTCTAAATGCAGATAAATATTTTGTTTAAATAGATTATTAAAACAACTAAGGGAAGTAATCACTTATAAATTTACTAAATTAAGTTGATTTACCTCCCTTCCCATTACAGATGGGACAGGAAATATATAAATAAATACACATTGATAATTATTATATGGTTTGATGAGGGAGCAATATTTTTCAACATTTAGAGAAGTGCACAATTTAATAAAAGAAAAAAAAAGAAAGGACACAATGTTTTACAATATATACAACAGTATGTCTGCCGCCTTCAAGTTATGTTTAAAAAATTGCATACAAGTAAAAAATATAAAAAAATGCAACTGAAGCAGGAGTAACATGATGGAGATTGTGCTCATCTTGAAATTTTGAGATGAGGTATTGTAACTATTTACACTATTTACATTTTTTGGACTGTTGTCCTCATCTTTATTGCTATATTCATTGCGTTTCAGCTGTTGTACACTCCGGCCTTCTTCAGATGATATTTGTTGGAATTCTTAACTGAACCCTTTATTTTATTCAACAGGAAAGATTGTTCTAATTCTTCATTTTCAGAGACTATATTGCCTTAATGGCCCTTTTTGAGATATGCATATGTACGACATATTTTGCCAGTATTAATTAATAGTACCTTTTATTTCAGATATCATAATTACAGATACTGGTATGGAGGTTCTAGTTTTTAAACTATTATTTTGATCTTAACCTCAAAGTTGCTTGTAGAATTCAGTAAGTGGAAGGAAATGAAACAATGTTCAACTGTAATGGCCAAAATTGACTTAAACATTTTAAGGATGTTGATTTACTCCCTGTACGAGAGTAAGTAAAAAATTTATCTGCACTTTCACCATAATATATCTTTATGTTGGTCACACTGCCTTCTGCTTGTATGTGTTTATAGTTGGTACTATCGTGGTCACGTGATTGAAGTTTGACTTTATCACACCAGTTTTCTTACTGCTGTTACAGTGAAAACATGGCCACCTACTAATCTGTGACTGAAAACTAACAAAAATCAGGGAGGCTCCCCGCTTTACTTCCACTATAAAAAAAAGGAAAAACAAAGGAACACTGGAAAATAAAATAATTTGGCCAATCAGCAAAATTGACACAGAGGGACTTTTTGACCTTTGTGCCAAAATACTCAAGCCTATTGAAAAGGATATAAAAACCTATCACCTCTGGAGAACAGATAGAGAAGACCAGAATGACACCAGAACAAAGGAACGTAGCCATGTGACATATGAAGAAGCAGTTAAGAGGTCATCGGCTACTGACATTTCTGCCCCATTTCTGGGCCTGAAAAGAACACAGGAGATTGACACTGACCCAAATTCTCACATTACTACTACCTCTACCATGGTTTTACTTCAAAACAACCACAAATGGATATTTCACCTGACTGCTACCAATATCTGCATTATTAACAAACTTTTTGCTACTCCAAATACCAAAGGACTCACTCTTCACTCTAAAATAAATAAATAAAAATACACTATTTTAACCTTTGAGTCAGTTTGTTTTATTCCTAAAAGTTTCCAATAAATAATTATCCTACTACCTATCCACACAGGCAATGTTCAGACACGAACACAATATGTCACAATATCAAATCTAACTAATCCCTATATGAATGTTTTGAAATTAAATGAAAGAGAGAAATAACTACTGGATGACACAGCACACAAAATCTCAGTGGGAGACTTCTAAAGTTAGATAGCTGTTACCTTTGCTCATTCTTAGCCAATGAGCTGGGTCATTCAAAATTTTGGCCACATGCCACTGACGTAGCCTCTTTCCACATGTAGAGTTTGCTTTGTTTTTCCTTAAGTATAAACCAAAATTAGTTACTAAAAAAGATTTTTCCAGCAACAATATCAGCTTTGTAGCAGTTGTAATCATTTTCTAGACTAGGCATGGGGGAAAACTTTTACAAGCAGTAAAAGTAATTTTTTCCACTTTGTCATTAATTTTCAAAATATTTTTACAAAAATTTATATATCATATTCTCTCACACACACACTATATATATATATATATATATATATAATTCTCAAAATGTGTGTGTGTGTGTGTGTGATCAGATGTTGTTTATCTGTTTCCACTGTTTTCATCCAATTTTGATGAAATTTTTTTTGTTTGATAAATAATTCTTCAGTGCCAGTTCAAATTTGACTGGAAAAAATTACAACCTTGAAGGGGAAAAATTAAAAAAAAACTGATTTTTTACACTTTGTGCAAAAATCAAAGGCAGAATTTAATGTCTGTAAAAAACAGTATACAATCAATTTGGAGAGTTGAAATTTAACGCAAAAGATTATTAGAATTATAAAAAAAAATTATCATATATTATTATTATGATGGACCATGAAAGAGGTTCCTTCCTTGCAAGATTGTGAATGCAAAAATGGCCATTTTCAGGGCCACCTTGCATTCAAATTGTTAACCTCCTGTTTGGGAATGTGCCTTAGTTGCACCCAAATGTTGTTACTAATATTGATTTTTGGCTGGGCTGACTTTAAACTTAAACTACTCCAATTGAACGGCAAAAATTCACGGTAATGAAAGACCCGGTTGAAGACTGGTTATACTGCTAGTATATATATATATATATATTTAGTTGTTTTGATGTTAGATTTATCACTGACATTGAGCACTTTCCAATAAGTGCCGCACATATATAATATATAAATAATATATATAAAAATTACATATATATATATATATATTAATTCACCTCTTGATTTTTAAACTATATATATAGAGGTAATATTCCATTGGTATATAATCCAAGTGAATTCTATTAATACAATATAAAATATTCAATATTAAAACTGATTCACACATAGAACGCAATTTTTTAATTAAACAGAGCAACATATTTTATACAATAGGAATTAAGATTACATTAGGTTAATGATCATTTTCACCTTGTAAATTCTAAAATTTTATTTCAATTTACAAGATGAAAATGATCATTAACCTAATGTAATCTTAATTCCTATTGTATGATATATATATATATATATATATATATATATAACACCAGTTGTCCGTTAAAGAATCAAACACAATCGCGTTCCACACCACGTGTCGTCCGAGTCTAAAAACAAACACACAAACACAGTAATTTAAGTACAACACACATACGAAGAAAAAAAGAAAAATACTGAATTCTAAAATTAGACACATATAAACTAGGGGTAAACAAACACGTGGATATTTTAAATCTACATAAATATTTCAACAGTTAAAAATATTTCTTAAAATATTTCTTGAGTTATGGTCAAAAAACCTTTTAAACAACATTTAAGACACTATCATCAGTCTTACGCCAAAGATTCAAACAAAGTCGCATTGCACATCACGTGACATGCACGCTTCACGACAAACGCTGTAAACAAACGCTGTAAACAAACACACAAACACAGTATCTCATTTGATTTCTGAGGAAAGACCTAGGTGGTCTGAAATATTAAATAAATAAATATATACAAAAACACAGAAATAAATACTTTCATAAAAAAAACACCCAATTTTGTTTCATTTATTTTATCCAGATATTATATATATATATATATATATATATATATATATATATATTTAAAAACACAATTTCTGCTAAATCCTTCTGTGTTGCTTATCTATTGTGTAGAAGTGAGTATGAGTGGAGAAGTTTAAATGTTTATGAGAAGTTTAAAAGTGGCTGGACAAGTGTGACACATAAAAGAGTGGGAAGCACATTAACCTCTACCACTGATGAGAAGATCCAGTAAACTTGAGAGATGGTAATGGCAAACCAACGAGTTATCATCAATGAGGTATCGTGTTCTCTGCAGCTTCAGATCATTGCTCTTTGTTCCTTCTTGGTGCACACTGTTATTGGAGCAGCTATGTTTACAATGTAACAGCATCAAGAAAACAGGTACGATCAAGCTCAAACTTCAATCACATGACCAAAATAGTACCAACAATAAGCACGGCATGAGCAGAAGGCAGTGTGCCAAACGTAAACATGTGTTATAGGAAAAGTTCAGATAATTTTTGATTTATCCTCATACTAGTTCTGATGAATATAGTCCAGTCTTTCTTAATGCTTCAAAGTAAGGAAGGCTCTACAAGCCTTAATTACTGTGATAGGGTTTGTTTTCTTATTTTTAGTTCTAACTAGACCATCCAAGCTGTTGGGTTCCAGTTAAAAGCAGTTCATGATACAAAATGATAAGGTAACAATATTATCAATGTTATTATTAATTACACATATTACACAAATGATGAGGTAACAATATTATCAATTTTATTATTAATTACACATATTTTAATTTGTAGATGTGACTAAAGCACCCATAAATCCGTTGGGATCATTTTAAAAGCAGTTCAAAGGTACAAAATGATGAGGTAACAATATTATCAATTTTATTATTAATTACACATATTTTAATTTGTAGATGTGACTAAAGCACCCATAAATCCGTTGGGATCATTTTAAAAGCATTTCAAAGGTACAAAATGATGAGGTAATAATATTATCAATTTTATTATTAATTACACATATTTTAATTTGTAGATGTGACTAAAGCACCCATAAATCCGTTGGGATCATTTTAAAAGCAGTTCAAAGGTACAAAATGATGAGGTAATAATATTATCAATTTTATTATTAATTACACATATTTTAATTTGTATTTGCAATACAAGTTATTATTAGAATTATTATTATTACACACATTATAAAATTAATTAGATCAAATGCAATAATAAATTAATAATGATTATATTTTTTATTATATAAAAATTTCAGATAGAGTCTCTCTGTAAAAGGACAATAAAAAGAAAAGGAAAACTTATCTTAGCCGACACGTTTCATCCTCTGAGAGACTTTATCAAGGGCTTGATATAGTCCCTTAGAGGACAAAACATGTTGGCAAAGATAAGTTTTCCTTTTTTCTTTATTCATTTTTTATTATACATACTTTTTCTTCAAACCAGCATACATCTGTTTATTTATTTACCATCAAATCATGTGATTCAATATTTCACTCATACAGATTATGCTTTACAATGACACACCCACATCGTGTCTTCACCTATCAAGTACTTACCAAACATCCAAGATATTTGTTTATAAAAAAAAGATCTAATGTAGTGTAGTAAATTGTAGAAATATGTTCTGGATAATTAAATTTATTTAAAAATCTTGTTATTATGTGTTAAGCATCTTTATTATTTTTCACACACATAATAGTTAGTATATAAGATGCATGTGTTTGTTTATATATGCCGGTTGATATAAGAATGTATATCAAAAACAAATACTGAATTTCTTAATAGAAATGCTGTAGAAACAGAAAACAAACCCTATCCCAAGAACCCCTTGTCTAATTTTAATCAAATTTGGAACTGCACTCAGCAGAGACTCAAAGTACAATATGCTCCTAAATTGGTTTGGGTATTTATGTAATTTGTTTTAAGCTGTATCTCGGGACACACATACATACAAGATTATAGTTTTAACATTTATAGATAGATTAAATCATCAAAGAATTTATGGATAGCAAGTTAACTTGTGACAGTAAATCAATATTTGTATAGTTCTATAGTGAAATTTATAAAGAATTAATGCATTTTATTTTTTAATCCAACATATTTTTATTACTTTTTGTTGTAGAGTAGCTAGCACCCCTTCAGCACTCTATCAGATGACCTGGCTCATAGCCTTAAATAGTCTATGATTAAGGACTTCAACAGTTGATTAATAAGTTGATACTAAGCTGATTAATATTCGGACTGATCTTACTTCGTTTGGCTATACAACATTTGACCCTCCTCTATTCCTTGTAAGTTGTCTTGTTAATTGTTTTGTAACTTATTGTTCTGTGTTTTTTGTATACATCCGTTAGCACCGGATACTGAATAAATATATTAAGCACTCATTCTTCTCTGTGTATTATTCACCGCAATGATACAACACTTTTATTGTTATTTTTAGTAGATATTTATAGTTGTGTAGACGTTTCATTTTTTTTAAACAGTGTTTATTTCATCTACTGGTCTGTGCATGGAGAGTCCAATCAAATACAAGTATCTGCTAAAAATAACATTGAAGTAATAAAAATACTTCTATAATACAATGCACAAAAATTTCCTGGTAGTGCAATGGTTATTGGTATGGAAAATGGAATCTGTGTGTCAGTTTCAAATTCTGACTTTGTCTTTTGAGTTCACTTTCATAGTAATGCCTTTGTGAAAGTCATCAAGCCATCTTTTGTCTGTTTAACAGTGGTATTACAGAATGCAGAGTGTGGGCCAGGTTGATAAATTACTGGTCAGAAAACCGAGCAGTCATAGAAATTCTGACAGTGATGGATTACCTTTGACAGCATGAAGAGAGCAGTCAGCTGCAAGAATTTTGAAGAGTCATCACTGTTAGACTCTCTCGCAATTAGATTTCTTTCTTATTCAGTCTGCATGTTGACTGGATGTAAGCATCATGAAGGCAGAAAATGAAATAACAAAAGTCGTCTTCTGCACATTAGCCTTCATGCATTACATCAAGCCTAGGAAGCGAGCTCTGGCAGTTGCTGTTGGGTTATTTTGTGTACATGACGTAACTAGTGAGCCAACCAAAATGAGCTGACTCATTTTATAGTTTACCAAGAGAAGGTTAACCAATCAGGAGACGTGGAATATTCGATCTGATGTGTATAAAGGCGGCCATTTTGTTTATTTCTTGACGGAATATCCACTGCAAACCTCTGATATGAAAGACCTGCAGAACTACGTTTTCCTACTCTCTTCGAATATACACTGCCAACCTCTGATATGGAAGACCTTAAGAATTCCTGAATAGCTGCTACTAGACATTGGTGCTGTTTCGTGGAACAAATTACTTACTACGTCGGATTTCTACATTCAAACTACATTAAACATGTTTTACAGTTGCCAATCATGAATATTTCTGCTAGAAAGAGAGATGTCCCTGGGTAGTACCAGACTCACTTAATATCAGGTCTCTGAGAACAACACCAGCAGTTACGACCCAGCATCCCGCTAGCTGTCACACAGAATGCTGCTGCAGCTGTCGCCACCTCCACCACTGCCTTCATCGCAACCAGTCAACATAACTGCACCTCTCAATGACTGTTATCCCTCCAGGCTTGACCAACCACAACAGATCTACCAACCAACACAACAGGTCTACCAACCAACGAAACAACCCACCACTGTGACCTTGATCAACCAAAAATGCACCAACCATATTCTGTGACCTCAGCCAGGCCAGGAATGGAAATAAGCCAACTCACAGCACTAAGCTTCCACCAGATCGCAATCTTGATGATCGCCCACTGAAACTAACATTTCACCTAGCTTACACCATATTGGTATGATATACTACCCTCCACCAGGACTTCGATCTACCAACATGGGCACCAACTGTATCCTGTGACCTCACACCAAACCCACACAAGAATTAGGTCAACCCCCAGCACTGCCCTTGCACCTGATTGCTACCCTGATGACCGGCCACTGAAATGTACATTCCAATTCCTTCAACATCTCTGTACAACCTAACAACAATAAATGTTGTTTAAAATTTAATCATTGTTATTCCTTTCTCTCACTACCAAATGCATAATATAGCAGCATGCTTCTCATAACCAAATTCCTTGGAGAAGTTAGCCCGAATAGGTTAAAATGCTAAGTCCAGGAGTTTACATGCATTCCCCTAACCATTTTCCTCCCACTACTTCCTTGAATCAATGCTACTACGTTTATCCCACTTGTATAATAAAATGAATATGAAAAAGAAATTGTCATACGTTTATACAGTTTATGATGCGACATTGGGATCTGAAGAACTGAAGCCAGTGACATCACAGAACAAGACAAAGCAGTTTTAATTTGAGAAGTCATTGACATTTCAAATTTTGTTTTTGATATTTGAACCCTTAATAAAAACACAATTTTATTTTAACTTGTCGCAGTTAGCTCCTCCTCGTTTCCTTAATCCTTCAACAGGGGTCTCTCTCCCACGAGTATAAATACTGGCTGACCTTTCGCCTCTTCCTCTTTTTACGGCTTACGCACACGTGCGGCCAGCTGTCTCGACTCAGGCCTTGGGCTGCAACCTCGCGCGTGAGGTGAGGTAAAAAAAACTTTCTTTTTTTTTTTTTACTTATTCCAATATGTGACCTCTCACACATACAGCATTTCCCATATTCTGGGAACACGCTAAAAACAATATACACGTTCGTACGGACACTCAACACACTCACCATAACTTCTCCATACAACACTCTGTAACCCTTCATGTCATTGTAATTTGTTATTAATATATATTTGTTTGCATACATGTATATCAGTCTTGTTTGTTTTCTTTTGCTTCTTTGGACTCCATTATAGTCCAACATTCTTATGTAGCTGGACCGGCCAGCAGGAAATCTTAACCCAGAGATAACTCCTCTCATCTCTCACACATTCACACCCCGGTCCTCTACAAACTTACTGAAAAAATATTCCTTCTGTATTACTCTTCTGCCCTATTAAATTCCTGTTTTTCATTGCCCCAAATATGCAATGAGTAAACTAAGGTTGTTGGTGGCTAAATACTAGCTTGGATAAATATATTTCAATCTTGCTTAAAGCTTCATATAGAACCATATTTACTGTGATGAAGTTTCTTTTTTTCCTTGTTTGATTTTTTTTTTTTACTACTAATTAAATCATCAAAAATCTTTTGCTTTATTAAGCTAACTTGTGACATTATACTGAAATAACATTTTATGCTTTAGGAGCAAACCACATGCATACAGATAGAAAATGAACTCAGTAAATACACGGAAACAGAATGGAGCATAAGACAAGGATGTGTCTTCTCACCAGACTTATTCACTCTCTACAGTGAGGCAATCCTCAGGGAGCTAGGATTTATTAACAGCAGACACAATCTTAATAACTTCGGATATGCAGATGACACAGTGTTGATAGTAATCACAGAAAGAAAATTGCAGCAACTCCTATAGAAGGTACTAAAAGAAAATGAGAAGAAAGGACTATCAATTGTAAGAAGGGAGAATATAAAGTTGCCAGCAAAATGAACTGCCTAAGATGGGAACTACAAATTGAAGATACCAAAATCAAGCAATTACAAAAATTTAAATACCTAGGAAAGTCTTTTAACCAAGGATGGAAAATGAGATACCGAATTCCAAAGGTGAATTGGAATAGTGAAAAACGCCTTCCAAAAACTAGGCAAAGTATTAAGAAACAGGAACATTTCATGAGAAACAAAGAAAAGAGAGCTGGACTCTTATGTAATATCAGTCCTCCAATGTAGCAGTGAATGCTGGACAATCTCAACATAGATGAAGAAGAGACTTGAAGCAACAGAAATATGATTCTACATACATTAACAAATTTAAGTGATAGCAGTTAATTACTATCAGCTATGTTTACAAATACTGTATTGTAAACAATCTATATTAACCTATAGCACTCTGCATTATTAATATTACTTTCTTTTCCACAACATCCTTTTTCAAGGCCTCTCAATTGCAATATACTTATTGTTAATTTCACTCAAAGTTTTTTTTTTGTTGCCAGAGCAGGATATAGCAACACATCTATTAAAGTCAAATTCAAAGATCAGAGTCATCTTCAGAGGCAGGTTAAACTTTTTGTACAGCAAATGAAGTCACATCCAGAGTGATAAATGTTAAACTGGTAAATACATTTCTCTTTTCTAGATGTATAGTCTGTGAATTCACAGTGATAGAATAGGCACTGTGAACAGAATTAATGATTTTTTTTTCATATTGTAACAGCCTGACATGCAAATTACAAATTGGAGATACCAAAATCAAACGAATGCAACAATTTAAATATCTGGGAAATGTTTTAACAGAACTCCTATATATGACCCCTCACTAAAGATGCAGGTAAAATAATCAGCTCTCTGTACCACTCCCGTAAGTACCTGACTCCTTATGCTATCTTCTATCTTTATAAGAGGCAGATTAAGCTGGAAATGGAGTACTGTTGCCAGATTTTGGTGGAAGCTGCCCAGTCCTCACTTTCCAGTCTTGATAGTGTTCAAAAGCGTCTCCGAGTCCTTCTTGGAGAAGAATTATTTTCAACCCTTCAACCTCTTTCTCACAGGTGGGTTGTGGTGAGTCTCACACTGCTCTATCACTACTACAATAGAAAATGCTCAGACGAACTGCATACCTTGGTTCCATCACATCTAACCTTCATGGCTAGGACCTGCCATGCTACTTACATAATAGCAAACCACCCAGATTCCCTCCGTATTCCATTGGTAAGAAGTAAGTTCCACTCAAACAGCTTCCCTGATCACTACAATCTTAACCTGTTTGAGTCTAGGGTTAACCATTATCTTCCCTTCCTATCAATATAAACTACATTTTAATGTAACCCTTTAACTTGAGTGCCACCCCCCCGGGCCTCGTACAGGGTAAACCTTACTGTAAAAAAAAAAAGAAAAAGTGCAATATTGAAATCTGAAGGCTATATAGTGAAAGATGCCTTCCAAAAGCTAAGCAAAGTATTAAGAAGCAGGAAAATTTCCTTAGAAATAAAGAAAGGTGTACTGAACTGTTACATAATATCAGTTCTCTTATATGGCAGTAAATGCTGGATAATCTCCTCACAGATGAAGAAGAGACTTGAAGCAACACGAAGGATGCTAAGAATACCATGGACAGAATATGTAATCAACGACAAAGTTTTAGAGAATACGGAAACAAAAAGGACGCTTATCTGAATATCAGTAAGAGACAGTTGAAATTTCTAGGACATATAATGAGAAAAGAGGGTTTGGAAAATCCAATAGCAAATTTTAGAAAAAAAAATGGAAACAAAAAGGACATTTATAGTTAACATCAGGAAGAAACAGTTGAAATTTCTAGGCCACATAAGAAGGAAAAGGGATTGAAAAATTTGATACTCACAGGACATATTAAAGGCAAGAGAGACAGAGAAAAACAATGCATAACTTACCTAACGTGCTTGAGAAAATGGATGGTGTAACTAGGTTTAGGAGAGATAACAAAAGAACAAAATTTATTAAGAGCCACAAAGGAAAGGAAATTGTGGAGGGCAGTGATCACCAATGTCCTGAAGGGACATGGCCCATAAAAGAAGAATAGACTAAGCACTTCAGAAATTAAAAAAACTCCAGTTTGCTATGTAAATTAATTGTAAATTGCTTCCCCTATGGAAGACAAAACAAAATATGCTAATAGGATGTGATTTCTTAAAATGTAAAGCTTTAAGAAAAAATTGAAAATATAATTGTAATCAACTGTAATATGTTGCGAATTGGAATCACCTAACAACAAAGAAAAAGGTAAAAAAGTTGTTTAAATATATTATTTACAATATTCGGACTCTTGTCCTCAACTTTGTCGCCATATTTATTACAATGTTTCGGCTGTTGTACGCTCCGGCCTTCTTCAGGGAGTTGGAATGTCGAACTGAACCCTTTATTTCACTCACAGGGGTAGACTGTTCTAGTTCCACGTACCATGTTTAATAGATGTCAGTTATCAGTTATCTCATGTTAATTTCCCTCTGAAAGTTCTCCACTGCATTAGCTGGGTATTGAACTCACACTCTTTGGGTCCTGTCACTGGATCCAACTAACACCTTTATCCATTGTGCCATGTAGCGACAAAGATGAGGACAATGGTCCGAATAATGTAAACAATGTACATAATACCTCATCTCAGAAATATAGACAGGTGTTTAAATACAAAAATATATATTTATTTTCATGTTTTTTACAACTAAATTTTTCTTAACATGTATGAATATTAAAGTTCTTGCAGTCCTCATTTGCATTTGTTTGTTAAGATGAAAAGAAATCAGATTTCTTTGCATGTATGTGTGAGAAAGAAGAGGCAAGGAAGAAAGTGTAAGTGTCAAGTAGCTTTGTAAGGAAAATGGGTGAATGAGTAATGGAATTTATTTTAAGCCAAACATCATGAACTGTTGTCTGTCTCTCCTTACTGGTTTGTCTTTCTAGAAGCATATTTTTAATTGTTGGCAGAAATGTGACCCATTGGTTACAAAAAATATTAAATATTTATTTTCAAAGTATTAATTTATTAACTGGAAGAATGCACAATCCTCTGACTCAGAAACCATTTTTTGTCATTTGGTGTTTGCCTTATAGAAAATATCTCACTTGTTGGCTATTGTGGCATATGAGGGTTTCTTTACTTTGCTCAATTCAGGAGTAGCAGCAATGGAAGTAATCAGTAGGGTATAACCGGAAGTCCCAGGAGTCATAAAAATGCTGACAGATCCCTATTTGCTCTCTTTCTCACTTTTCCATTTGCCTCTACCTTCAAGCCCCATTCTTTTCCACTTTTTCTTTACAGTGGCCTCTACCTTCAAACCCAACTTTTTTCCTATAAAATACTCTCTTTCAACCAAAAATAAAAGCTGTTGAACAGTTATTTTGAGCCTTGAGTTTTGTTCATTCCACTTTCACTGCTGAGCACACAAACACACACACAAACAAACAAACAATAGGGAAATTTCCACAGACTGTCTTGGTGTTTATTTCTCTCTTCATTCCACAACTTAAAAATATAAAACTTAAAAAAAAATTGAAAATAAAATTTCAATTGACTGTAATTATGAAAAATAAGTACTCTAGATTACAAATTTCAATTTTTTTTTTTACATTTTAAGAAATTATATGGTATAAATCATCAATTTAGAATGAATTTACATAGCAAACTGCACCCCACCATTAAACATTCAAGATTATGAATTTTAAAAAAATTGTTTACTTTATATATTTTAGAAATTAAATCATAAGCATATTTGTTTTAGCTTTCATCGTGCCCCTCGAAATAAAAGTGCAGTTGTAATTCATTTTTTAAAAATAAAACTGGGGATATGTTTTTAAAAAAAGCAAAAAAAAAATAAAATGAAATAAAAAAATAAAACGAAAACGTTACTTTTTTTTTCTAAATCAGGAAAAACTTTAAAAACTTTTTTTTTTACGATATTAAAAAAAAGATAACTTGCTTTTGGTTGTTTATCTTTATCCAGCTATTTTAGAATTAATGAAAGAATGATAGGTATAAAAAAATCCCAGGCCTATTATAAGATAAAAAAAAAACAATGATTCACTTATTTAATTTTTTTTTTAATAACAGTTCAACACACACGGTGACAGACATGAAAAATCAAAACAAAAGAAGTCTGGACTTTCTCATCGCACGTGTTAGCGGGGTCTCAAGATGCCACTTTTTTTTTCACACTTTTGATACCAAACAATCTGGACTTTAGTGATGAAAAGTTAAGTGGATGGCAGTTTATTGTTTGTTATTATTGCTTTGAGAGTTTTTTTATTGCTTTGTCCAAAAAGACAATTTGACTTTTGATGAACCCTTCCTTATCGCTGAGCTGGTATTTGGGGACGGGTGATAGGACTCGTATCAAATTTCTTTGAAAATTATGATTGACATTTCACCAGATAATGGACTAAAATACTGAAATATTGAAATTTTTGAACATTTTGCCTTATTTTTGACCCCCTGAGAATTTTGTTTTGCTTCAAACTCTCAATTTAATGGCTGAAATTGTTTATATTTATGCTTTCTGATTTTTTTAAAAAAAAGCTTAATTTCCCGTTATTGTGGAAAATTTTTGTTTAGAACTAGAAAAAATGCAAAATTTTCACTATTTTTTCACATTTTACCCCCTGAAAATAATTTTTTACCCAATTTAAACAAACCAATTTTATTTTGAAATAAAAAACATACTGTTTGCTTTCAGATAATACCTAGTTTTATGGTGTTCAGATCAAAAATTTCTTTGATATTTTATTGAGATGATGACAAAACTGTCATTTTTCTATGTTTTCCTTGTTTTACCACTATAAAAGTATGAAAATCCTTTTTTTTCAGAGAAAATAGGCTGTGACAAAATGACTTTTGCTATTTTTGTGATGATTTATACTTGGGAGAGAGAAAATTCTTAACATAGCAGACCTGAATAGATGTTATTTAAGCTTAGTAGGGATAGGAACCCTCAAACAGCTGTGATAGGAGGATCAAGTTTACAATTAATTTAAATTGCAAACAAGACACTAAACTAACTTTTATAAAATTCAATAATTTTATTTTATTTTTAAATTAATAATCTGTGGTACGTAAAATTACCTATTGTACAACCCCACCTTCAATATCCATAGACTTTCGTGGCTATAATGAGTTTTACTTTTCATAAGTTTTAAAAAAGTAATTGTTAAAAAATGGAGAAAAAGAAAGAGATGGACATTAACAAGAACATGTGATATAATGTGACTCAGAACTGAGGGTGCTGAAATCTAACTACGTAGCTGCAGCAATCGGTACGCAGAAATAACAAAGTTAGCGTTTCTATACTTTCACTGATGACTTATCTAATCGCAGTTATAAAGATAAAACCCATAACAATAAAACATATTTAAAATAAATGCATAAAAATAAAATAACTGCTATAAATTATAGCTGTTACGTTGTTCCATAATTCGCAAACTGCTCCCGTAAATCACCGCTGACGACAAAAGCGTCACGTGATTGACAGATTTCGTGTGTATGACATTGCAAAAATAAAACAAATGTTTTTTAATCAGTTTTAAAAATTCGTTTTTTCATCATATGATGAAAGCATTTCCGAAGTTTTTATTTGGCAATAAATAATTGCCATATGACATTTGTTTGAGTTGTCGTTAGATTTTAGGGTTAGAAATTTGATTGTTAAAAAAAAGTAGGTACGTTTTTTTTTTTCGTTCGAGTCTTTCATTTGTTGTCACACTCATAAAACATTTGCTACTTTTACTAAAATTAAAATTTAATAAAATTTAGTTATAAAAAAAACATTTTCTCTTTTTGTATATTCATATATTATTGATATGATCTAGACGTCAATAACATTTATTTACAAGTAATTAAATGTGAAAAAGAATAAAAACAACAACAAATTATGCAGCACTTATTTCGATTAACTGCGTTACTTAGAACGAATACTTCGCTACTTAAGTAAATAAAGTCTTAGTTGGCAATAAATGACAGATGGCTAAAAACATTGATGCTTATTTTTATGGCATTTAAATCTTCTTTGGCTTAAACCTTCTTTGGCCTGCGACACTAGTCAGAATAGAAAAATAGCGATTTTTTTATCGATTTAGGTGTGTGTGTGTGGGGGGGTCAATTGATACAATGCGATTCCTGACTTTTTACAGAGTTATCTAGACTTAAATCTTTATTTGTAGGGCCGTTGCATACTACCCCCGAATCACCCGACCGGCAATGGGAGGGGTGATTGAGGGCAGTGCTTTGTGACCCTCACTATATCCAATCAGCATTTTTTAAAACTTATATACGTTACAAAAAACTAAGCACAACTGATTAAAAATTTTAAAAGGATGAAAAATGTTTGCAAATTTGATGTCATTCTGAGGTTGTTTTTTTTTTTTTGTCCAAATCCCTGAATTTGTTTTAAGCTTGAAAAAATACTAAAATTCACTATTTTTTATTCATAATGTTTTTATTTTGAAATATTACATTTCATGTGGCACAAGGCCAAACAAAGGTGGTGGAGATAGGTTGTTTGGTCGTTACTGACTATCCTCTGGTTCATGACGCATTCATTCATTACAATTTACTCATACACCACAAGAACTCATTCATCGCCTTTCAATCCAACACATTCAACACCACATATTCAGAGGGATCCTACTAAAACACTAATGACATGAAAAAAAAATACAATTGTCTTTTTTTATTCATAATGTTGAATGTGGTAAAATTCTTCAACATTTTAATAAGAAAAATCTCAAGTTGATGTTAAAAATTTCTACAAAACATTGTTGATTTATTTAAGATGGAATGATGTCTCTAACTAAATTGTATCAGACATTGTATTTCAATTTTTCTAGTTGAATTCTTCACCTATATTGCATACAATCCATTACTGTACATCATAAGGTTACAATAAAATTTGTATTTTATATGAATACTACAGTGTAACCCGGATATAAGAGAAACTCGGATATAAAAGAGATTTTCTCTGGTCCCAAATTAGAGCCTGTGTTAATAAAACAAAATAGGCCAAACCAGGATATAAGAGAAACACGGATATAAGAGACTTCTTCTCTGGTCCCGACAACTCTCTTATATCCGGGTTACACTGTACCTTATAAACATTGAGATGTAGCAGTGTTGGGGGGGGGCATATCATAGATTCTGGGGCTGTTTCATAGATTCAGGGGAGCAGGGCTCAAAACCCTTGCAAGGGCCATTTATTTGCAGTTGTCAACGAGGTTGAGGTAGATAACTTTCGAAGAAATTAAACAACATTTTCAAAAGATATATGCAAAATTCCTCCACGTGTTTAAATGTGGTGGAATTTTAAATATATCTTTTTATAATAATAATAACAACAAAAAATACCTGAAAATTACTATAATTTTATTTGTTTTTTCAGGCTAGCAAAAAATGCTCAATAGATAACTATATATTTGTCTATATTCTGAGATGAGGCATTGTAATTATTTACATTATTTACATTGTTTGCACTGTTTTCATCTTTATGATCATGTTCACAAAGTTCGAAATTACAATCACCTGAAGAAGGCCAGAACATACAACAGCCGAAACATTGTGAACATGACAATAAAGATGAGGACAACAGTCTGAACAATATAAATAGATAACTATATCTATAAAAATCAATAAATTCAGAAAAGTTCAAGTCACACATCAAGTTAGCTGACTCAAAAGTTTTGTATACAGTGCTGTTGTCCCATTTTGTTGTACGGAAATAGATTGATGCATTTAAAAATTTGTTGGAGTGATGTCTGAGAGATCCAAACCTATCAAGACTGCTTTTGAGTTGATGTGCTAAGAGTTTCTTTGATTCTCTCCCTCTCAATAAATTGAGAAAAATTGAAGTGATTTTTCTGGTTAGTTGACTCAAGAGTTTTGTGTCGAAATGCTCATCAGAGCCAGATGTTTAATAAATCTATTTAACTCTAGTAAAGTTTGATAGATATTTGATAAAGAGTTATAAATCTAATCAAACATCTGGCCCTGATGAGCATTTTAACACAAAACTCTTGAGTCAACTAACCAGAAAAATCACTTCAATTTGCATCAATCTATTTCCGTACAATAAAATGGGACAACAGCCCTGTATGACAAGGACCACAATCTAGTTTCTCAGGCAAATTTTAAGGAAAAGAGTAATTTCTCATGACTGTAGCGGACCGTGGGGGTGAAGATGTGAAGAGATATCAGAAGGTTAAACTTTCCTGCTGGCCGGTCCAGCTACATGGGAATGTCGGACTTTAATTAAGTCCAAAGAAGACAAAGAAAACAAACAAGACCGATATACATGGGTAAACAAATATATATTAATAACAAAACAAGTTAAACAAAGACATGGACTGTTACATAGAGTTTGTATGGAGAAATTATGTGTGTGTGTTGTAAGTGTTCGTACGTACGTGTATTGTTCTTAGCGCGTTCCCAGAATTTGGGAAAACGCTGTATCTGTGAGAGGTCACGTATTGGTGTAAGTAGAAAAAGAAAGATTTTACCTTGTCTCTGCACGAGGTAGCGGCCCGAGGCCTAAGTCGAAAAAGAGAGAGAGAGAGAAGGGTCAACCAGTATTTATAGCCAAGGGAGAGAGACCCCTGTTGAAGGATTAAAGAACTGAAGAGGAGCTAACTCCGACATGACTGCCGCATAAACTAGCCATCACATTCCCCAGATCCAGCAAGACTTGAGTTCTTCCTATTCAGCTATCGCAAGGAAAAGGTTTGTCAACAAACCTCAAACTCTCCAACAACTGAAGGACAATATACAGATAGACATCAAAGCACTAGAGGCTGAAACGCTGAGGGCCATGATAGAAAATGTCTTAGAGAAGGCATGTTCGTGTGAAGAGGAAAATAGATGCCACTTAAAAGATGTAATCTTTCTCAACTTGTGTAAATTTATTTCTCATATATACTTGATTTATGATATTGTGAATTAAAGAAAATAAAAGAGTTATTAAATTTTGAAATCTCGTTACTTTTGGGACAACCCATATATAAAAGAAGGGGGTAGCTTTAAAATTAGAATTACAACAAATTCTAGTTACAGTTTGCATTAAAACATCAAAGATACAAGGACGCTCAGTTTGAAACTTAAATTTTGACGTCCAGTGTATCTTGATACACTGAATGCCAAAATTTAAATCATACAATATATCTCCTTTCTACACAAAACTATGACTGATACAATGTGAAATAATTAAAATTAAAATCAATTGTGATAAGTGATTAAAAAAATATAACTAAATGAGTTTGGCTAAATTTAAGCATCTAGAACAATAATTCCCAACGTGGAGTACATGCCCCACCGGTGGGGCATAGTAATATTTTGGTGGGGTATACGTAGGATGTGCACCCTTCGGCTTACTATGCCAACAGAATAAGGGGGTGCAATTCGAGAACAAGTTATTAACAGTGAATTTCGTTTTGCATTATTATTTCATGATTAAAATGATCAAAGTATAAGCTTTCATTCAAATATTTTATATTTCTGCCTTTCAGTTCTCTATTATATGTTTTGAAACTATATATATTTAACTGTCTTTTTTTTTAAAAATTTTTCTCTTTCATGGATGCCATGTTCTTTGGTGGCTTGTTTACAGACCAAGTTAATGTCCTTTTAAGCTTCCTTCACGTGAATTGCAGCAAAAATTTTGAATATGTAAGAATTAAATATTACAGGGGGGCACCAGAATTTTAGAAATACCAAAGTGGGGCATGGCCCCAAATCAACTGGGAACCACTAATTTAGAATCTAGATACTTAAATTTGGCCAAACTTGTTTATTTATTTATTTTTTTTAATCACTTATCACAATTGTTTTTAATTTTAATTTGCACGCATTGTATCAGTTGTAGTTTAAAATATATGATTCTGGACATAAATGTACAGTAGAAGTTGCTCCGATTAGGGCACTTTCAATACATTTTTGTCTTAATTTCTCTTTTAATCAAAACTACATTATTTATTCTTCTCCCACCTGACATGATACTTTTTAAAAAATGCCATGACACTCAATGACATGTGGAGGAGTTGACAATTACTTAATTCGGAATCCAGATAAATTATCTTCCACAAACAAAAATATTGGCTTGTGACAACTGAGTGAAAACAAAAGGTTGAAATTAAATTCAGCAGTGCACAAAAAAAAAGAAGAGAAGACAAAAGTTGTGATTTCATTTCAATAACAGTTTAAAAATCATTTTTATTAAATGATACAAAATGTTTGTTTTTAAAGATGGTGTGGGATCACTCACATCATACCAGCAAGGATAGCTTTGTGTTAACAGGGATAAAAGCATACAAGGAAATAGCACATTTAATTGTAAATTAAAATCATTTTTTTTTTATTTTGTGTACTGGTGTGTGTGTATTTTAGTTACAAGTGTTTTAGGGTTGGATGTGATAAAGGAAAAAAGTCATCCTAATTGTGAAGGTGTGGCCTGGTGGGTCCTAGCTATGAAGGTGTGGCTTGGTAGATCATAGCAGTGAAAGTGTGGTCTGGTGGTTCCTAGTTGTGAAGGTGTAGTCTGGTGGGTCCTATTTATGAAGGTGTGTCATGATGGGTAATAACAGTGAAAGTGTAGCCTGGTGGCTCCTAGTTTTGAAGGTGTGGCCTGGTGGGTCCTAGCTATGAAGGTGTGGCTTGGTAGATCATAGCAGTGAAAGTGTGGTCTGGTGGTTCCTAGTTGTGAAGGTGTAGTCTGGTGGGTCCTAGTTGTGAAAGTGTGGTCTGGTGGGTCCTATTTATGAAGGTGTGTCATGATGGGTAATAACAGTGAAAGTGTAGCCTGGTGGCTCCTAGTTTTGAAGGTGTGGCCTGGTGGGTCCTAGCTGTGAAGGTGTGGCTTGGTGGGTCATAGCAGTGAAAGTGTGGTCTGGTGGCTCCTAGTTGTGAAGGTGTAGCATGATGGGTTATAGCTGTGATAGTGTAGCCTGGTAGCTCCTAGTTTTGAAGGTGTGGTCTGGTGGGTCCTAGCTGTGAAGGTATGGCCTGGTGGGTCCTAGTTGTGAAGGTGTGGCTTAGTGGGTCCTAGCTATGAAGGTCTGAACTGGTACAACCAAGGATTGTAGTTCACCCAAACATCTGCTATAAAAGTAGCAAGAGGTTAGTAATGTTTCATCTGTGGGAAAGGGACTGGAAAGCATTCATCACCCACAAAACTGGAAAGTGTAGATTGGGCAGCTCCAGCCCAGGTGTGGCAGCAGTCTACTATTTTGGATCATACCTGGCTCTTGTGAATGATAGTATTGTATTTTTGGTTGTCTGGCTCAACTTAATTTCTCTTAAGTAGTCTTTGTTTATCCTATTGTTCATCCAATACAAGGCTCAAGAGCCACTCAAGATTGAGTATTACTAAATGAGGTTGTTGTAAGTGCAGACATAGAGGGAACAAGATGTGCATATTATGAGGATATGTAGGATAGATAACAGTTGATCCTAGACTTGAAAAAGTTAAGATTTTAGTGATCAAGGAAGCATTCTCTCTGGAGTCTGTTCCACAATACAACAGTTCTTGGGAAGAAGCTCTCTGGGTGGAACTTCTGCTTTACCAATGGAATATGAAGGGAATGAGGACAAGTCCTCAGTGTATGTGGCCTGGAGGGTCCTAGTTGTGAAGGTCTGAACTGGTGGAAACAAAGATTGTAGTTTGCCTGAAGCTCTGCCATCAAAAATAGCAATACAGTAGCAAGAAGCTAGCAGTGTTTTGTCTGTGGGGTAAGGGGATGTAGGGTGGGAAAGTTGACTCCTATGATGTATGGCCTGTGTGTTTGGTGAAAAATATATATATATTGTGGACTCTCCCGTCGTTGATCTTTACGGGATGTTGACCCTACGACACTTTACGACATATGAGGGTCAGGCAACTCAAACAACCTGCACATGTGATTTGATTATAATGGTGATGGTTTTGTGCAGAACCAACCACACTTTTTGAAGAGCCGAATACAGAGACCTGGTGCACTTTGTGCCACAAGGTCCCCAAACAACCCTCTGCAGGTTTTGAATTCAGAGTTGTCCTTCTCCTAGACCAGTTGCCATTCAAGGCTATAGAACCCAGTCTGTCCTGCTATTTACACATAGCTGGGGGGAGAAGAAGAGGATTCATACCTTTCCCAAGGGTATTAGCATGTAAGTGAATGTAATGGATTCGACTGAAAATATATATATATGTGGCTCTCAGGGTCACAGTCCTATGGGTAAGGGAAACTTGGATGAGTTCCACCATGGAATATGTGAACGAGCAGCGCAATATTGAGTCTAATTTTCTTACCTCTTTGTCACCGAGGTCTGTTGGTACAGTTGGTATGATGTTTGCCTCATATTGTAACTGTCCGGGTTTCAATTCTTGGTAGTGGATGCGCATTGCTGATGAGTCCCAAATATAAGACGAAATGGCCGTCCAGTGCTTTCTGCATTCTGTTGAGGTTTCTTCGAGACTCGATGAATTACTTAATTATAATTATCTCAAATCCTCCTTAATTTCTATCATATATATACATATATATATATTATAAAAGGCTCAAACACTAATATTCCATGGTTATAATTTATTACATTGGAATCGTAATCACAAAATATATATATATATATATATATATATATATATATATATAGTTTACGAAAAACTAGGTAATCCGTATGGGTAGACCCAATGAGGATAAAATCAAGAGAGCTCAATGTAAATCAGAGCTAATAATTTAAATAAAAACAGATTACTTTAAGGTTCCATATAATAAATTATTTCACCACAGCCCTTTTAAAGGACAGTGGATCATCAGATTTATTTCCAAATGTTGAAATGAAAAAATGAAAATAAATTTACATTGGCACTGGCACCCATGCTTCAAGGACAGAGGATTGGTTCAGCCGAAGGGGTCCTAATTCAACACATGGAAAGAAAGAAAAGCAGATTCAATAGATTTGAGGTAAATTCAACTCCCAGGATAGAAAATTCCTTTCTGTGTCTTTTTAAGAAGAATTTAGATAAAAATTTCCAGTAAAGTACTACATAAAGCCCTCAAGACAACAACTTGTGGAAAAGATGAAACCCCTTCATGCTGAGACGTTCCTTTTCAGTTGAAGAAATTAAGTGAGTGCTCTTTGTATTTTCTGCTTTGTGCAATATTTTTATTTCCTCAAAGTTTTTCCCTTTTTCCCATTTTTAAAGGGTATAATCTTTTTTGTCACTGAATCCATGTTCCTTTCTAAAAACTGTACACTTTTTTCTTATATCTGATGGTAATTCCTTTTTATAATGTCAGAAATTTGTTATCCTGCCACAATAGGAGCACAAAAGGAAATTTTTTTGCAAATTTTGTATTGTACCCTTTATTACCTGTTCTTGTGTATTAAATATATTTGCTTTATAATTTCACGCAGTGGCTGGGGCTTGTTTCGTATTTGCACCTATTTTGACCTCAAGTAGAAAAGATGCACATGTTCTCTTTTCCCTTTCTCATCCTACCAACTAAGTTTTGTGTTTAGCATAAGAATTTAGATTTGGTGGGAGAATTGAAATTTTTACATTTTATGCAAAAGGATGAATGTGGTCTTTGTATCATTTTTAAGAAAATTTTATATGTCCCTCATTTTCATTTTAGGTTGCTGGCAACACTAATTTAAAAATTCATGTTCAAATTCTCCCCGGAAACTAGAAAAATGTACTGAGCCATAGTGAGATTAAATTTTTTAAAAATTAAAGGAACATTCATTGAGTTTTGACTAAATTTACATGAATTAGAAATTGCTGCCCAAACACCATGTGTCTATTGTTCACACAAAAAATATAAATTGGTATATTTATAATAAATTGATATTGAGGAATTTATATGGTGTACTGATACTAAAAAATAGGTAGTTCATGTAGAATGTGCTATGCTTATATATTCAAAGTCTATCAGTCACAAGCTTTGATTAGGAATTCACTTGGCCAAATTAGGTACAGATCAAGGTGATCCTTAACCAAAGGTAAAAATTTACTTAAAAAATAAAATTTCTTAATCTCCACAAAAATCTCCTGAGCTGACCAAGCATAGAAATGAATACAATGTGGGAACCAGTAATAAGGAGTGCCAGAGAAAAGCGATAATAACAACAAAAAATTGCAATATGAGCTCTGGTAAAAACATGATTTGATAACAGCAAAAATTGCAATAAGAGCATTGGTAAAAAATGGTTCCTGATGACATTAGGTTTATAATACTCAGAAATTTATGCACAGATGTCCTCAAGAACACATGGCACAGTGGATAAAGGCATTAGTTAGATCCAGCGACAGGACCCAAAGAGTGTGTGTTCAATACCCGGTTAAGGTGGTGGAGAACTTCGAGAGGGAAATTAACAGGAGATAACTGATGACTGACATCCATTAGACATGGAACTAGAACAGTCTACCCGGTGAGTGAAATAAAGAGTTCAGTTCGACATTCCAACCACCTGAAGAAGGCCGAAACGTAATAAATATGGTGACAAAGATGAGGACAATTTTCAAATTTTGTTGGTGACAATTTTGTAAATTGTTGAAATTGTTTCCTGATTGTATTATACAATTATATTTTCTGGTATAAACAAATAAAACTTATTATTTTTGTATTATCATCTAAAAATGTCTCTAATTTATGGTGAATAAAGTGATTTTTGTGCATTTAGTTATTTTATGGTAGAGGTGGTTATTTTTTAATCTTTCTTTGTACTATTGCATTTATTGAAATAAGTCGATAAGTGTAAGCTGCTTCCTAATATTATGCATAGTTGCTAATTGACTAATTACTGGACATTACTGACAAGTTCCTTGCTAAAATTTTTCTCAGTAATTGTAAGTTAGTAGTAATTTAGGTCTCCACATGTCTGCCCCAAGTCGTGGACCCCAGTCACATGGATGCCAGGCCTGAGTTAAGGACTGCCTTGAGACAGATATAAATTTCAGATAAGATATATTTATAAACAATATTTAATCATGTCAAAACTAGTTTATATCAACATTTAAATGAACATTATCTAAACTGGAATTTCATTTATCGCCAACTTATTTAGTTATATTATTAATCACTGCAGACAAACCAAAAATGTAAAATTTTCTTCAGTTACTATTTTTTAAATGAACAAATACTAAACTGCACCCCCAGCACTACATGGAGTTGGGGCTTTAGCATCCTCACTTTTGTTCATTGTATAAGAAATTTAAGTTACATGAGCATGCATCAAACTTTCAGAGATAAGCAGATGCTTTGATAGGTTCTTAAGTTTTAAATTTCAAAATATTCAGGCTACATTCTGATTGGTGGTAAAACAGCAGTGCTTGTTTACTACTAAGTTCGATCCTATGAAAGGTTTTGCCTCCAAATCAGCAGCTCTGTAAGGTGCATGTTTGGAGCCTACTCATTTGGTATATGAAGGGGATCTTGTAAGTGCTAATTGGAGTCGACAACAAGCTGCTATAGGAATTCAGGTCACCCAGGTCCGGAAGGAAAATGACGCAGAAGAATTAGACAACCCATCAGAAGACGATAATTGAAAAGAACAAACTAGTTGCTACCACCAGAATGAAATAAGTAACAATCAAGTAAAAATGAAATAAGTCTTCGGCTGGTGTAATTGATCTAAATCTTCGCTGTTACCACAAAAAAAAAGAAACAAGAAATTTTCTTCATACAAAAGTGTACCAAATTCCTTATTGGAAATATTCAGAGAAGTATTTCTCTTTTTATTTTTATTTTTATCTTTTACAAAATGTGGTTTTCACGTTGGAGGACATTCTTATGCATTATGTTAACAGCAGTTGGCTAAATTTATACAAGATGTTGAATTTAAATATTGTATGCAATAATATAATTTTATTTGTAAAAGGGCATGTTCATTTTTGTTCTCTAATTTACACAGTATTAGCCACCCTTACGCACACAAAGAATTAAATTTGTGTAAATCATTTCTGTGTTGTTATGAATAAAGTTTATTGTAGCTTCGTTAAACTTGGCTTGTGTTCAGTATTTACATTAGTCGGACTATTGTCCTCATCTTTATCGCCATTTTTGTCACAACGTTTTGGCCGTTGTACGCTCCGGCCTTCTTCAGGTGGTTGGAATTTCGAACCGAACGATTTATTTCGATCACTGGGGTAGACTGTTCTAGTTCCACGAGCCATGTTTGATGGATGTCAGTTATCAGTTATCTCCTGCTAATTTTCCCTCTGAAAGTTCTCCACTGCCTGAACCGGGTATTGAACTCACACTCTTTGGGTCTGTCACTGGATCTAACCAATGCCTTGATCCAGTGACAGACCCAAAGAGTGTGAGTTCAATACCCGGTTCAGGCAGTGGAGAACTTTCAGAGGGAAAATTACCATGAGATAACTGATAACTGACATCCATCAAACATGGCTCGTGGAACAGTCTACACCAGTGATCGAAATAAAGGGTTCAGTTCGAAATTCCAACCACCTGAAGAAGGCCGGAGCGTACAACGGCTGAAACGTTGTGACAAAAATGGCGACAAAGATGAGGACAATAGTTCGACTAATGTAAATAATGTACATAATACCTCATCTCAGAAATATAGACAGATCCTTGTCTTGTGTTGTCTGCATCATTTTTTGTGTGTCCATAATTGTTGTTATCTGTTTGAAATATTTTTTTCGGGGGATTTTTTTTTCCAAAACAACAACATCTATGACAATGCTATTGAGCTGGGCTGAATCATTTGTATCATCCTTGTAAAGGCAGCACTGGCATTGACATCTGATACCAATTCGATGGCGGACTCGTCAACGTCGCCTGACTTTGTTCTCACACAAAGTGTACCACCACCTGTATTGCAAGAATTTCAGAATGCTGGTGACAATGCAACTGTGGACCAGACTGCCATTAACCTCCAGAGATCAGCAAACCTGTATAATGAGGCCCACAAATGCTTCATGATGTAGATCAATGTCAGAAAGATGAAAATTCTTATTCAGCTGGCTCCTGGACAAGCAATCCGGTAGAAGTTGTTGATGAATTTCCCTACCTTGGCAGCATCATCTCGAATAATGTCACCTACGAAAGAGACCTTGACAACAATATCAAAGTGGCTCATATTACGTATGGAGCACTCTCAAACTGGGTCTTCAGCAATCACAGCCTCACCATGAGGACCAAATTCATAGTCTTCTGGGCTGTGGTTTTCTCCACCCGTCTGTACACTTGTGAGACATGGACTTTGCACCGTTGTGACATCAAATGTCTGGAATGGTTCCTGCAAACGAAGCTCAGTAGAATCCTTCAGATCAATTGGGAGAACTGCATCACCAACAACAAAGTCCTCTCTCAGACATCTCTTCCGAGCATCGAGGCTACCATCATTCAACATTGCTTTCACTGAGTGGGTCACATGTCCAGAATGGGACCCATTCAACTCCCATGTATCACCCTGTTTGGAGAATTCGTCAGCGACCATAGGCTATAAGGAGGCCCGAAATGATGCTTAAAGAATCAGATGAAGACATCCCTGACACAGGCCAACTTTGACCCTGGGACCTGGCATAGGACCATCTGGTGGGGCTTGGGGGAACTGAGACTTTAGAGTCCAACCGTCAACATGAACAGGATCTGTAAGTATAGTCAAGAGGGCACGATTCGCCCAGCTATGTCCACCACCCACACTCCTCTGTGACTCCTGCTCATGACTCTTCGGGAGTAAAATGGGCCTTCACAGCCATCTCCGCTACCACCACCAGAGGTGGGGGAGAAAGGGAATAAGGAGAGAGGATGACAATCCTGATGTGCTGATGCGAACAGGTGTTGACAATCATTTGTTTAAAATTATTACTCTATTTACATTATTCAGACTATTGTCCTCATATTTATTACAACATTTCGGCCGTTGTATGCTCCGGCCTTCATCAGGTGGTTGGAATGTCGAACTGAACCGTTTATTTCGCTCACTGGGGTAAAGGGTTCAGTTCGGCATTCCAACCACCTGATGAAGGCCGGAGCGTACAACAGCCGAAATGTTGTAATAAATATGGTGACAAAGATGAGGACAATAGTCCGAATAATGTAAATAGTGTACACAATACCTCATCTCAGAAATATAGACAGATACCAAAATCATTACTGTTATTAATTTTTTTAAATAAATAAGAAAACTTTTATGCAAGTATGCTGAAAAATCCAAAGGCCTTATTTTAGGAAATAAGTACGAACAAACAGAAAAGAGAAATGTATTAAAACCAAAATAAAATGTTTACAGTAGTAATAAAGTATTAATATCACATTGCACTGGGTAAGTCATCAGATAATGTGCGAACTACGGAAGAAAGGAATATTCTCCCATTTTATTTCCCCCATTATGGACATTATTATATCCATGATATAATAACACTTTATTTCATGGATGGAATGGAATAGCTGAAAGAAAAACATTGACAAATATACTTTGTTCCCAGAGAGAGTTTTATACCAATGTCATACACAAAATTATGTATAAACATTTACACATATCCCACACAGAGAAACTACATCACATGTATGCCACACAAGCAATGTGAAGAGACAGAGGGTCTTACTTGTAATATTTCCCAATAGGAATTTGAGTTGCTGGAAGATTCTTCTACGTTCCTGGAGAAGGCATTTTTAGGATCACCAACAGAGATTCGAACAAGCCAGATTTATCTTCTGTGTCATGTGTGAGGAAATATTCCTCAAACAGGAAATAGTGAGTCAAGGAGCTCATGATAAATAACATCAGACCATATGTGGCCCTAATATTCTAAGCATGGACGAATTATAGCTTATAGATATGTAAGATAGATTTTGAAGAGTAAAATATTTCTTGCACAACATAGTGAACCAACTTTCTTAGTTTTGTGACATGGTGGCAGTTAATAATTAAGTATAACTGAAGACTTTAATGTTAAGATAAAACAGTATTTAATTACAACCGCAAATAAATACTTAAGAAGAGCAAAGAAGTAAAAGTCAACCAAAGATAATTAACCATTTCAGTGAATATCTTGTTAGTAGTGAGGCTTGGCTTAACACCCAGTAAATCCTAAATCAAACCCAAATCATCAATGCACAATAATTCACACTAATTCAACTTGATAGTTCCACTCGATAGTCACTCAATAATTTCTCAATAATTATCACAGTCAGTAGCCTGACACTGCTATGTATACACCTAGTGGAAAACATATATTCATAAGTCCAGAGTGTCACTCTCGAACCTCGGTGTTGATAGCTACTCATTTTCTTCCTTTGTGACACATTGCAACTGATGCATTGGATTCAATATAGTCTTTCCACTTCTTGTCAGCCGAGAATGTATTTCAAATATGAAATGCCCATTGTAATAACGTTTGAAGAAAAATAAATGTCGGATTAAAAATAAATCCATTAATTCTTTAAAAATTGATTTGTTTACATTACAGATACAAAGTCGAGCAGATATGGGCTTTTGAGAAAAAAATAATCTGGGTGAATAAAATGTGCTTTCCTTAAACAGGGTAAATATGATGTTTTCATGGCTGAGTGATAAAGCACATTGGATCAAAAGGTGTTTTCCACTCCAAAGGTTTGATCGCTGCCATAGAACATATTTTCTTTACTAAGATTTCTTGAATATCCAGAATACACATTATACAGTGTAACCCGGATATAAGAGAGTTGTCGGGACCGGAGAAGAAGTATCTTATATCCGGGTTTCTCTTATATCCGGGTTTGGTCTATTTTGTTTAGGTAAGTGTGGCTTTTTTTTTAGTTATTTTTGAGTGAATAGAAAAGAAGGAAATAAATAAACAAAATATTAAAAAAAAAATTTCTTTATATCTCTTACATCCATCCGTAGATTAAAAATTGCCCTTTAAGGTGGTTAGATTGACCTGGGAAAAAATTCCCGCCATCTAATGTAAGACATTAACCATGTGTCTGGGGTAGAGAAGAAAATTATGTAGGGCGTTTGAATGAAAAATGTCCTAATTATATTTTATGTTGCAGGCAAGTTCAGTGGGCCGCTTTTTAGGCTGAATGAAATTTGATGACTGTAGAAGAGGCGGCGGGTTAGTTTTTAGATTGACGAAAAAGGAAAAATGTGAATCGGAAAAAAAATAATTTAATAATTAGTTTTTTACTTTTAGTTTTTATTGTTGAGAACGGTTAACGCAGATTTATTTTAAAAGCACATTATATTTTTAATGGCAGCCATCAAAATTTTAAAATAGAAATACTTGGAAAACTAATACAACTGTAAGCAAATCTTGAATTAAGTATTTTTCCTTTCTTTCTCATTGAGTGAATCTACACACGCGCGTCATTGCGCCCACACAAGTAGATTTCAATCATCAGAAAATAAATAAATGTAAAAATAATGCAATTATTGTTTCATTGAAAAGTTTTTCCGCAATAGAATTTAAGAAAGAAATAAGATTCTCGTGAAATTTCGACTGTCATTGAATATTGATATTTTTCCATTCAAATTAAATGAAAAAAGAAAACTTGAAAACTATTTTAAAATTTATTTTATGAAAATAATAATAAAAAAAGGAAAATGTTATAATTGTGTCAAATTTAATATAAAAATTACTTATTGATTGATTCGTATTGTAGGTTATTTAAAGCCAGAAAATATTTTTAGATTGTAAGATTTTTTTTTTTAGATAATAATGATTTATTACTTTAGTGAAACAATAAACAGTAAATAGTGTAACTCCTCATTCCAGAAATTCAGACAGAAATTAGTTAAAGTTAACTGATTCATTTTCCACGGCTTATCAAACTTTTGCAGATTATTTAAAGCCAGAAAATATTTTTAGATTGTAAGAATTTCATTTTGGAGAATAGTTTATGTCATATAGGAATAAAGTGTTGCTGCTGACACTTGGGTTTGAACACAGATCGCCTGAGAGCAAGCACAGTTGACCTCATTTTGAAATAATTAGATCACGTGATGGGTAAAGGGGAAATATATATATATATATATGAGAATTAGCAGTGTCTGACTGAGAATTGTTCAAAGGCGTTACTATTATTGTATTGGGATCGTCTACACTCTGACGATTCCCCAATCTTACAATGAACTATTCCTGTATCATATGTCAACAAATCATGTCCTTAGAATGTAAATCGACCAATCAGTTCGGTTGGTACATGTCCCGCCAAAATACGAATTTTGGACAGGCAAGGAACGCGGTTCTTCGAGATTCAGACAGTTTGCGCGAATCACTGTTTGACACGAAGATGCCTTTTCCTCGTTCTGCTAAACAAACTCAAACGAACTACATCACCAGCTACCTTTAGAAATTCAGCCGAATCTGAATTCTTTAACGAAAACTTCTTTCCTGTAAAAGCAAACTCATCGACAACAGAAGCTTGATTTCTAATGAACGTTCCAAGAATAATATTTAAAAGGTTGTTATTCTAATCAACTACAAAGAAATATTAACTCTACGTATAAAGGTACGCAACTTTGTTCAACTTATTATCCTCTCTTACGCACACACACATTTCACTTAAGCAATCATTAAATTGTCGTTTTGTCACAGTTTAATTTCCATTCAAACTATTAATCTCGATTGAAGAACTGATCAAACGAACTTGATTCAAACATATGAACACTAATCTTCCAATCCAACATTCAATCTTACATACAACTCACAATTTGTATCTATATGTGTATATAAAGAATTGGAATTTGTTCTTGTTCAAATATTGTCGACGTCATTATTTTTTGTTCTCTGTTCTGCTTGCATGATATATGTTTAACATCTCTTCTAAAATTGTTTGTGGAAAAAATGAACACACAATCAGCCAAGGCCTTCTGAATAAAACCCTGTTTATTCATTATTCATCTTAACTAAATTCCCGACGTTCCACAACAATTGTATCTGTGATTTACAAAGTCTCTCCTACAAACAGACATTACAAAAGTTTAGTGATACAAGTCTTACTAATTAACCCATAGCTGGGAGGAAAAGAGATGGATTCATACATTTCTCAAAGGTATTTGTATGTATGTGAATATAACGAACCCAACAGGAATTGGAACTCAGATCTCTGATTAACAATTCAGAGCCATTATCCATTACATCACTCAAACATCCAATCTTGCAGCACTTGGTATTCTGAGGTGGTCAATCATTTCAGTACAAACCAGGCCACAATTGCTTAACTTTGGTGATCATACAGGAACCAATGTTTTAACATGATATGGCCATAAGCAAAACATTATTAATAATTTTCTAAAAAATTAGAAATGATTAACATAGTTTCTCTTACAAAATGCAGCCAGTCGGTTTATAAAAAAAAAACATGAATAAAAACTTGCAAAATAGAGTAAAACTGAAGCCAGTCATTTACATTATATATCTATATATCTATCTATATATATATATATATATATATATATATATATATATATATATATATATATATGAATGATACAATATAACAGTTTTTTACGGTCAAATCTAGACTTGTCCGGAAAACGGTTATATAAAAGTATACAAAAAGTAGCAATGCAAGAGTTTAAATTAATGTATTCGTTGAAAAACATCCCTGTACCTGGCAGGCATGAATACATTCCGATTTTATTACAGAAAATTGAGCAGTTCCTTGAAAGAATGAGATGGAAAGCATTATTTTTCTTACATAAATATATAAGAAGCAAGGAAGAAATTGAAAAATTTAATTTTAAAACCAGGAAATACCCTCCCGTTATTGATGAGTTGGCTGCTTTTGAAAGAGATATGCTTAACATAATAGACAAAATCAAGTTTAAAAAAGTAAAGAGTAATTTCCCACCAAAATCTGGCTGCAGAGGTAAAAAAGATAAAGAAAACAACGAAAATCCTTATTAAATCCCAAAAGTCATAAAAACACTAACAGAACCCTATTTGTTCTCTTTCCTATTTGTCATTTTCAATGGCCTCTAACCTTCACAGTCAGCTCTCTTTTCCACTTTTCATTTTCAGTGATTGCAACCTCCAAGCCAAGATCAAAGGGCTACTCAAGCTTTGCTGCAGAAGATAAGGCCTATCCTCGCAGCTTGATTTCAGATTTCTTTTTCCTCCCATTGGGACAGGTGGAGAAATCTCCTTTCAAGATACCTACCCAAAGGAATAACTATACTTGCTGCAGAAGACGAGGCCTGTCCCAGCAGTTTCAGATTTATCAGTTCTTTCTGTGGAAACTAGTGGAGAAATGTCTCTCTACAAAACATCTACTCAATAATTTGTCAATTGGGAAACCCTTCCCCCCCCACAAAATACTACTATTTTGCACTCTCTTTCAACCAGAAATAAAAGCTGTTGAACAGTTATTTTGTGCATTGGGTTTTGTTCATTCTGCTCTCACTGCTGAGTACACATACATAAACACAGATGCAACTGGGAAAAATTCCTTACAACTCTACA
Organism: Acanthosepion esculentum; assembly: GCA_964036315.1. Taxonomy (NCBI): domain Eukaryota; kingdom Metazoa; phylum Mollusca; class Cephalopoda; order Sepiida; family Sepiidae; genus Acanthosepion; species Acanthosepion esculentum. The sequence continues at coordinate 73,456,104 of OZ038511.1, read as the reverse complement.
GCAGGTAAGTATAAAAATAAATATTTTTTAAAATGTTAGGTTATCAACATGTTTGGTATGTGTCACTTTGCTGACGATGCAATCAAATTTCAAATTGAAAGTGTCTATTCTGTGACAGAGAAGAGAGTCAGGGAAACACATACATGTATATTTTTTTATTGAAATTGGAGTAGATCTGAGTAGTGAAATTAGATCAGAGCATTTTTGTTTACTGATGGGAAATCTGATCTAGGGCAAAAGTTGTACCCAATAGAATTTGGGTCATTAGAAAGACAATTGGAAAATGATCAAAATAATTTTTGTCGGTTAAAATTATAAATAGAGCTGAGTAAGCAAGAAGGACCTTTAGAATTCACATGATTTTGGTTGAAGTGGCCAGAACCCGTGATAATCGTGTGTGAAGTGGTGGGACCAAGGGTTGATTATGACCAGCCAGGTTTATCTATATAAATGCGGAGTTATGCTGAAAAAAAGGTAGTTTTTGGCTTGTCTGTCTTCGAGTGCAGTCAAGCTGGGTGGAGAGATGTCGGAGATTGAAAGTGAGCAGAGTTGAATTGAAGGCTCGAAGAAGTACAAAAGTGACGTCAGAGATTGGAACAAAACGCCCGCTAACATGTGCTGTTGATATAAGAACGAAGAAGCAAATTACTCCTCCAACATCTAAGACTACTACTGCTACTATTATTACTACCACTACTCGTTTATATACGAGAGACTGGAGATAATTCTCAAAGAGAGAAGAGAGAATTTGGCCTGAGCAAGACATATTGTTCTCTCCATCTCCTTGCAGATGGGAGAGGCAGACAGAAGGTGGCAGTCTTTGGCTCATCTGTCTTTGAGTGCAGTTGAGCTGGGTGGAGAGGTGTCAGAGATTGAAAGTGAGCAGAGTCGAATTGAAGGCTCGAATAAGTATGAAAGTGATGTCAGAGATTGGAACGAAGCATCCGCTGACATGTACTGTTGATATAAGTATAGCTGCTTCTGCTACCATGAAGATTACTACTATGGTTACTACTGCCGAGGAGGAGCGCAACTATAAACTTTAAGCCTTGCACGGAAATCTTTATCTCTCCATCACAGGAGTCGTATATTGTTCTGAGACAATTTAACAACAAGTTAATCACAACCCACTCTCTCTCTGTCTAGAATCCAGTGTACGAGTTTTTACATCAATTATTTTCTTTTCTGTAACCCGTTTCTTTTCTATACTATTCTTTTCTGCCATATAAAAGACATTAACAATTCAACCATTGAATAGTTGTTTGTCTGGCTTTCAGCAGATATATATTTTTTTTGGTGCATTCTAAATTTCTTAGCACAGACTCTCCAGCCGTGTCTACATCTTCAGTCGACCGTGAATGGATGAACATCACTTTTGCTTTCTGGATCAAACCAAACACAATGTGGGCAGGAAGCAAGATTAAACCAGTGGACCGGTCGAATGATCTACGGATGCTCAGGGGACCTACGGCCACTCCCTTAAGTTCGGTTAAGACTGAGTAGACACTTCAACCCAGAGAATAAGACGTCGGAGATTGAGGGGCAGGGGTGAAAGTGTTAGATTCCTCAATTCCCTGCATGAGACTTCAAAACCTCATTTTAACTCTGATTCAGGCTATTTTGGCCAAAAGACCAATTTTGGCCAAAATTGCTATTCGGGCCAAAAATTGAGTTCTTTAAATTACAAACTCTGCAGAACTTCAAAACATCACAAAACCTCCCACTTTAACTCTGATTCTTTGGCATTTTGAAGAAATAAAACTGATTTCTTCAATTCACAAAGTTAAAGTGTTTATTTAAAGTACTATATTTATTAAAATATATATTAAGTTTAAATACAGAAGGAGTCAAAATTACTTCAAAGGGTTGTATATTTTGGGTTTACACTCTTCACCTGTTACTTGTAGTTCTTGCCAGATAGAAACGGAATTCATAGCCTTCATGTCACAGATGTCCTTTTCAATTTCATTCAAATTTCTGTCTGAAATTATAGGATGATAAGGAGTTATTTTATTCATTATTTACACTCAGACTATAGTCCTCATCTTTGTTGTTATTATCACAACATTTCAGCCTCCATCAGGTGTATATCGTTCTGGGTAACCTACAGGGAATTCTGAACTGAACCCTTTATTTTTTTTTTTTTTTTTACAGGGGGTAGATTGTTCTGTTTAATTCCACTAAGGCACAAGTGGTTACTGGGAGTAAGAGATTGAAAAGACTTCAGTAAGAAAGGACAATAAAAGAACAGGTTTCAGGAAGACAGAAGATGGCTATTGGCATTGCATTTAAATTTTTGAAGGTTGTAGATGGCAGGGAAGCAAAAAACCGGAAGAGAGTTCCACAAACGGGAAGTCTGAGAAAAGAAACTATTAAAATAGAACATATGGTTGCATATAGCTATTTCAACAGTAAAACAATGAGACCTAATTGCCAATCTAGTAGTATGCTTAAATTCATACAGCCGAGGTGGATAGCTCATCAGAACAATTGCCATGAAAATATTTGTAGAAAAGATAGTGGCAAGCCACATCATGGCCATGGGAAAGTGACTGAAGTCGTGATGCCAGGTTAGGATTGATTACATTACAGAACTTTCTTTGGATTTTGTAAAGAACCTCGATATATAGTAGGAGCACCAAAACCAGATATGACTAATATTAAATGCATGGACGAATAGTTGATTTATAAATGTGCAACTGGAGATGAGTAAATATTTCTTTCTGGAGACAAATTTCAACTTTTTGAAGTGCTTGGCCGCGTGATTTGTTTATCATTCTCACAAACGCAGGGTGAATTGGAAACTGGGTTCTTGTTTCTTAAAAGATATGCAAAAAAACAATATTGCATTTTTATTAAATAAATATTTGTTATTTTAATCATTAAATTGTTTTAAAATAGTGGGAATATTTTGCATGTTAAATAATGAAACTTTCAATTTTTCCCAAAAAAAAAAAAAAATTTATTGTACTAAGCTATGCACCTTAATAAAACTAACTATATATTGTACCCCCTTACCTGTTTGCACTTTTCCCCAAAATTTGGTTTTGATTGGTCAATGTATGGCTATTTTATAGGGTGTGATAGACAGAGGGACTAACAAAAGTCATTAAATTTTATATCTAGCTTGTGGGGATTTTTGTCTCCAAAAATTATTTAGGATAAAAAACCAAGTTGGACGGGTTCTGAACTGAAGCTAAGTGCATCCAGACAAATTGGAATGACAGCTTTTGAAGAAAGGAAACACAACAACCATTTCAGTTCAATTAATTTACTTTAAGGAAAAAAAGTTGAAAGGAAAAGGTTTTAAGTGTGATTGCAAACAAAGTGCATTTGCGGACTAAACATGCTAGAAGATTCTTCCTCGTAACTGGTAGGATAGTCAATCTATAGCGGTGGTAGTGGGTTTCTAAGTATCAGTCCTAGCTTTCCCTGGGTTGCAGGTTCATATGCGGGTTGGGCATTGTACATGTCAGTAGTGGCAGCTGCCTCTCTCTGGCTGTCAGGGGCAGGGTAAAGGCAGTCTGTCGTGCTGGGTACAAGACACCAGTTGATGGGTCAAACCATTCACAAAGGAAAGTAAATGAAAAAAAAGAGGCCAAATTCTGGGAATCGGATTTTATAGAGGGGTTGGCCAAGGGTAACACATGACTTCTGAGTGGGCCCTTATTTTGGCCCATTCCATGTGTGACCATTAAATTCCAATGTTTAATTATTAAGGTAAAAGGTTTTTCTTCAAAACAACTCGGTGACAACCCAACATGATATGAACATACAAATACTTACATACTTCAACAAGTTCCAAGATTTCTATTTCAAATATGAAGTATCCACTATAATCAGGTTTGAAGTAATATCTCAACATCTCCAGAGACTCTTTAATTTATAGTAATATTTTTTTTTAAAACTGAGATGTATTTGATTTATATTAAATAAATGTTTTGATAAACAACTTAATGCTGAAATTTAGTATATAAAAAAATATTAGTGCTTTATTAAATGTCTTATTTTATTATATAATACATGAAACATTACTTATTTTAGTAAAAATATTATTACCTATTTTAATTCTCTCACATTTTTCCTACCCAAACAAAAGGTATGATTTTATAATTTCTTCCTATTCGTTTATTTCCTGTTATAAAAATAAAATGAAACTTGTTACTTGAGATACTTTAAAAGAAATGATTTTAATTTCAATGAGAATAAAAAATAACTTTTTTCAGACGACAAAGAGATTTTGAAAGTTCATGTGACTAACTAAATTTGAAAACAAATCTGATTGTGAAAAAGCAAAGCATTTTTATCCATTTCAAAATGCAATAATTATTTTGAAATAGAAAAAAAATAACTTTTTTGTTTTGTTACAATTTTAAACGTATAATTGTCAAACTGACCTTTTTTTTTAATCTTTTAATCAAAATTTCAATAGCAGCAGCCATGATATTTAAAATAAACAGACATCCATGCACTCAGATAAATTTTTGTTTTGACTATTAATTTAATCGCAATAATAAACAGAGGAAAATGTATTTGAAAATGCAAGGAAAAAAGAAAGAAAGTAAAAAGAAATCATATCTGAAAATGTGAGAATTTAAAAAAAAAGGAGAATGACTTTTAGATTTGTACAAACATATTTTGACAGGATTATAGGAAAGAAAAGTTATTTTCAACACAATTACATACCCACATAATACCATCTTAAAATATGCCCAAACATTATTTTTTACCCAATAAGAGACAATACAAACTTACCAAAAAGATGCCACAATACAACACACACTGCTTAAATCAAAGTGTCTATTTGTTAGATATTAACATCACTACATGAAATATTTGACCAATCAGAGAAAACTAAAACCCTTCAGTCTACTTTTTTGAAAAATTTCTTATGAAAACCCACAGATTTTGACTTTTAGAAGCAGCCTTCAAGTTGGATAAAATTAGCCATAGTTTGAGCTGGAGAGAAATGGGATCTGCCACGTTGATTTGAACAAGACATGCTACACTTGAATAAATATCTCTCCAGTTTTCAACCCAGATATGTGGAGGGAACTGGTCTGGTGCAGTTGTGTGGGGAGTATCTAGCATAGACCTCATTTAAAGTGTAAGAAAAATATGACAATATAAATATATGAAAAGTTCAAACAAAATACAACCTTCATATAAAAACACTTGCATATATCTATCTATATATATATATATATATATATATATATATATATATATATATATAGATAGATAGATAGATATATGCTCTCGTTATTCAAATGAGAACTATTGAGAAAAGGGTAATTTCAACAGTAGTCACTCTTTCTATTAACACATCGCTCTTCAATAATGAATTAGGCGCTCTGGCTGCTGGCGTTTGTATACATTCGTGTATAATACGCTAAAATTTCCCTTTCTCTGTTGTGCGCTGATTGCTTAGGGGTAGGATCTTTACCTGATGCCAAATCAGTCGGGTTTCGATCCCGGCTTGAAGCAATCGGATGTCTAGCCACACTGATGAGCTGTGATATAGCAAAACAGGCTTGTATGTGGATGACTATATATATATATATATATATATATATATATATATATATATATATATATATATATATATATATATATATTTGAAATTCTTAATACAAGGTTTGCATTACAAAAGACAGGGTACCAAAAACAATATGAATTTTGTACTTATATGTTTGATTGTCACAGAATTGTGCGTCTTGTTGCTATAACTTCACAGAGCAAAAAGATTGACTTTCCTGCCTAATGGTGTCTTGTGTGGGTGTCATTATATCACATGACTGTTTTTTATTCTCGTGAATATTTATAATTAATTTTTATTGCTATATTTTGCTTTGGGTCAAGGGGAGATAACTTTTTGTCGCTCACTACAGTGCTCAGCTGACAGCAAACCTACAACCACACACTGTGACGGTGCCATTAGTCATATATTTTGAATAAATCTATATTTCTTTCATTTTTTCAAAGCAACAACACAAGTTATTTAAAGGTCCAGTTCCAGCAGGATGTCTCCTCAGCAATAACTTCCTATTGATTTAAAAAGAGGAAGGTCAGATCCATCTCAGGTGCCTGGTGGGAACTGCTGACAGAACTAGACATTTTTTATCACTAATAAGGTTTGCACATTAAATCCGGCCTTGTACCATATTCCATTCAAATTGGTGCGCAGATAAATAGAATTTTTATTTCTTCTCTTCAAAAGTCTTGAATCAGCAACCCCTCCCCCCCAGTCATCAGGTAGGGGTTGAAAAATAAACAAAAATAAAACTGATTAGTCACAAGAAGGAAATAAAAACAAATTAGTTAAGGAAGAAAAAATAGTTTTATTTTATTTTATTTTAACACTTTTTAAAAATCTTGGTTGTTGAAAATAATTATTGGTAATGAAAGAAAAAGTTAGGTGTTTGTCTTGGAAGGTGTTTGAGTTGGAAGTCATACAAGAAAAGTCATACAAGAAAAGTCATACAAGAAAAGTCATAAAGAGAAGTCATAAAGAAAAGTCATAAAGAATACTTTGATGACCATGACAAACTAAAAGTCATAACTTTGGATTGTGGGACAAGAAAATAGCATTTTAATATCTTGATCTTTGTCATTATTATCACCTGATCACCTTCAGTATGAATTTCTGGGATGAGGAGTTATTATTTCCATCCAGACTAATATCCTCATCTTTGTTGTTATTATCACCTGATCGCCTTTTGTCTGAATTTCTGGGATGACAAGTTATCATTATTTACATTCAGACTAATATCCTCATCTTTGTTGTTATTATCATCTTATTGCATTCTATCTGAATTTCTGGGATGAGGAGTTATCATTATTTACATTCAGACTAATATCCTCATCTTTGTTGTTGTTATACCTGATTGCCTTCTGTCTGAATTTCTGGGATGAGGAGTTACCATTATTTATACTGGGACTATTTTCCTGATCTTTGTTGTTATTATCACAAACAGCAAGGCTTCAACAATAAAAGAACAGGAATTAAGAATACAGAAGATAATGATTGACATTGCATTTAAATTTTTGAAGATCAAACTTGACTGGAAAGCAAGAAGACAGAAGAGCGTTTCACAAGTGAGAAGTGCAAAAGAAGAAACTGTGAGCATAGTACTTATGGTTACATCTAGCAATTTAAACTGGAAAATGATGACATCTAGATGCCAATCTAATACTGCACTTAAAAGCATAGAGTCAAGTTACCAAAGAGGAAAGTGACTGAAGTGCTAAGTCAGGACTGATAACATTGCAGATATTTTATATATTTTATCAAGAATGTTTAAATACACAGCAGATGCACCAGACCAGATGTGGCAGCAATATTCAATGCATGGATGAGTGGTAGACTTCTAAATGTATAAGATAGATTCTAACGAGAAAAATTGTCTTGCACAATACAGGGAATCAACTTTCTCAGCAGCAGAGCGAGCAATTGGTTCAATATAATCTTTCCACTTCATGTCAGCAGAAAATGTTGTCAGAGAACACCCAATGAATCATTCTCCTGGCGGTTAGCATCAGCCATGCTGGTGAAAGGCAAAATGATTCAAAGAGAGCAGTTTCATTTCAGAGGTGTTATTTCTAGTCATTTCTTGCCCCAGTTAAGAACAGATTGTGGTTCATTTTTTAAATCAGGTGCCAATTTCACCTTATCGAACTAACCAGACTTATTAGGCAATTAGGTTCTACATTTAGGATTGTCCCACTAGACAACAGTTCAGTGAATTTGGTGACAGTAACTTTGAGTTCAATCCCTGAACCAGTGAGTGCAGACTTAATCTCAATTAACAATAACTAAGCAGAACTAAATATGATCAAGAAGAGACATGGATGGTGGAACGAGAACATGTAGGGACATTATCATTATTAATAAATAAAAATTAAAATATAAAATAATAATGAATATCATAAATAAAATAAAACAAATAACATCAAAATTTTGTTTAAAATAAATTAAACAAAATGAAAAATAAAAATAAAAGTTCTCCCAGAATGCAACGGAAACTTTTTCTACCAGACAATGGCCTTCGCACCAAAAGACGTTGAATTCATTCTATATGTAAACGATCACGGGAAAGTAAAGATGTCCATCTCCTCTTCTTGGGACATTGCTTGTTATAATATGACTTCTTCTTTTTATCACAAATACACACACACCAGTACACAAAAATAAATTGTATAGTTTTAATTTACAATTTAACATGCTTTTAGTGTTATTTCTGTGCATGCTTTTATTCTACTGAATATGAGATTATTTCTGCTGTTTGGATATGAGTGACCCCAAAAACAATCAAATCCCATAGGTTTTACTTATCAAAATGTATTTTATTATACAGTGTAACCCGGATATAAGAGAAACCCGGATATAAGATAGATTTTCTCTGGTCCCAAATTAGAGCCTGTGTTAAAGTATATAAATTAGACCAAACCCGGATATAAGAGAGATTTTCTCTGGTCCCAAATTAGAGCCTGTGTTAATGTATATAAATTAGACCAAACCCGGATATAAGAGACACCCGGATATAAGAGCGATTTTTTCTGGTCCCAAATTAGAGCCTGTGTTAATGTATATAAATGAGACAAAACCCGGATATAAGAGAAACCCGGATATAAGAGATCGTTTCTCCGGTCCCGACAACTCTCTTATATCCGGGTTACACTGTATCAGAGTGTTATATAGGAAGAAAATGAGTAACTATCGACACCAAGGTTCGACATGACACTCTGGACTTATGAATATATGTTTTCTACCAGGTGTATAAATAGAGGTGTCAGGCTACTGACTGGGATGATTATTGAGTGGAACTATCCAGTCGAATTAGTGTGAATTATTGTGTGTCAATGATTTGGGTTTTGTTTTAGGATTTACCAGACGTTAAGCCGAACCGCGCTACTAACAAGGTATTCACTGAAATGGTTAATTATCTTTGGTTGACTTTTACTTCTTTGTTCTTGTTAAGTATTTATTTGCGGTTGTAATTAAATACTGTTTCATTGAAGTCTTGAGCTATACTTAATTATTAACAGCCACCATATATCACAAAACAGAGATATACAGATATTTTTTAATGGCATGTCTTTTCAGGTCGTAGGTGTTCATGGCTCTCCATAATTTCTTTATTATTTGTAAATTGCCATGACTTCTTGTTAAAAGTGTAAAATAATGTAAATAATAACTCCAGCATGTTCATCTTCATTTCAGCCATATTCAACAGCTTCCTAAGATCAATAGTGAAGACTTTGGGTGAATAAAGCCTGAGGGTCTTAGCAAAGATCATCCGGCTTTGAACATTGTGGACTGGTTCTACAGAATCACAAGTAAAGAACTGTACCAAATAACAGAAACAGCGTCATTTGAAGACTACCAACAGCAGCAACAACTAAAATAGATAGCATAGTAACTCAAAGAGAAAATAATGACATAATCAAGATGTCAACCTCCCACACTACTTCAAATAGAAGGTTCAGAAGGAAATCCCCTATCACTACTGGAAAGAGCCATAACAGCTACTGGACTTGAGAAACCAGTTTTCCTACAAAAGTGTTTGAAGAGACTGATTTTATAAATTTCAACTGAAAATGGTAATGGCTGCTAGGTAAATGAATGCCAAATGTTTCCTTGTAGAGAAACGGCTAATATTACCATTACCATTCAGCTGTTGTCGTAACTCGCTAGACTTCTAGGAATTTTGAACCAAACTGGGGTAGATTGTTCTCATTACCTTATGGATTCGGTACAAAATTCCCCAAATTTACCTAGCATGACAAACACCCAAAGAAGGCCAGAGAATACAACAGCTGAAACGTTGTGAGTGTAACAATTACAACAAACATACTGTTCTGAATGAAGTCATAAGTAATATTTTAATGAACTAAATTTTAGTTCAGTATTTACATTATTCGGACTATTGTCCTCATCTTTGTCGCCATATTTGTCACAACGTTTCGGCCGTTGTACGCTCCGGCCTTCTTCAGGTGGTTGGAATTTCGAACCGAACCCTTTATTTCGATCGCTGGGGTAGACTGTTCTAGTTCCACGAGCCATGTTTTGATGGGTATCAGTTATCAGTTATCTCCTGGTAATTTTCCCTCTGAAAGTTCTCCACTGCCTGAACCGGGTATTGAACTCACACTCTTTGGGTCTGTTACTGGATCTAACCAACGCCTTTATCCACCGTACCATGTGTCCTCAAGGACAGACCCAAAGAGTGTGAGTTCAATACCCGGTTCAGGCAGTGGAGAACTTTCAGAGGGAAAATTACCAGGAGATAACTGATAACTGATACCCATCAAAACATGGCTCGTGGAACTAGAACAGTCTACCCCAGCGATCGAAATAAAGGGTTCGGTTCGAAATTCCAACCACCTGAAGAAGGACGGAGCGTACAACGGCCGAAACGTTGTGACAAATATGGCGACAAAGATGAGGACAATAGTCCGAATAATGTAAATACTGTACATAATACCTCATCTCAGAAATATAGACAGACTCTAAATTTTAGTTATAGGTTTAATTTAATAATGGAATAAGTAAAATAAATTTTAACAGTAAAATTTTATAACTGTTGTACTGTTGGAGTTTTTTTTTTTTTTAAATCCTAACAGAAGTTTTCACTCTGATGGCTTGTAACACACTGGAAATGACAAACAAAGAAATGCCTGCCAGAGAAAATATTTTAGCCACAAAAAAACAATATTCAAAACGTTAATTAAAAAAAAAAGAAAGATTGTTTTTCAGTTAATGAAAAGCTTTGAAAATGAATTAAAGAGACAGTATATATCCCTTCCACTTGGGTACTTTGATGTGATGTAATAGTTAGCAAGCTTGTCTCGCTGCATCAATTAAGACTGAGTAGTGAGTTCAATCTTCACTGGGTGATGCATGCTTTTGGCCTTGTGCTACATCTGAGCTATTCTTAGTAAATTTCTATATCTGTTCCACTTTTATGGAAGCCTCTCTACACAATTCTTTTTACATAAATTATTGTACATAAACAAATTCTTTCTGTTTCAATTTCCTTTTTTTATTGTGTGTCTAAGGAGTTTTAACAAACTGATTTTTTTCTATATGGGAAAATCCTCGTTAGTATAAATTTTTTAGTTCGGTTATTTTACAATACATCTAGTACTGTTATTACTATCATGCCTCACTGTGCACTAACTTAACTAAACATAAAATAATAATTACATTATTAAAAAAAACATTTACCAACATTTATTCATTTTTGTGTTTATTAAATTACATCACTTAGTATCCTCCATACTTTACCTTGACTTTCAGTTTGCCTGCCCTGAACTTGTGATTTATGAGCATTCTTAAATTTAAAAGTTTTGAAAAACTCACATTTTGACTTCTGTATATTGATTATGATTTATAAAATAATTTACGTTAAATTTACAGACCGAAAATATTTTTGATTACTTTTCTAATAAAAAAAATAAAAATATTTAAATTTATTCACTTTAAGAATTATAGATTTAAAAACACACGTGGCTTCTTTACACTAATTTCTTCTGACTAATGTCCACACCTGGGTTGTTAAAGTTATGACACAACATTTCAGTCATTGACCCTTTGGCATTCTTCAGGCGTCTATTGCAGTTGGTAAGCTTTCTGGGAATTTCATTCAAGCCACAGAGCTAGAATGTTGTTCTTATTATGCTGTCATTGCTGAGTTAATTTTCCCTTGAGTATCACTTGCACATTAACTCCCCCCACCCAGTGTATAATTATATACAGTGTAACCCGGATATAAGAGAGTTGTCGGGACCGGAGAAATATCTTATATCCGGGTTTCTCTTATATCCGGGTTTGGTCTATTATATATACATTAACACAGGCTCTAATTTTGGACCTGAGAAAATCTCTCTTATATCCGGGTCTCTTATATCCAGGTTACACTGTAATTTCAATTTGAGATTCCTGGAAGGTTACCGTCTAAGACAGACATCTGAAGAAGTCTGCAGTGTACAGCGGCTGAAACGTTGTAACAAATAAGACACTAAGTAGTCCAACTAAGTTCGTAATGAATGATAAAGTCATCATTTGGAAAAAATTCAAACAGAACTTTTTTCTAATTCAGTATTAAAAAAAAGTAAAACAAATAATTTTGAAGCATTTTTAAAAAAAATGAAATTTTTGTTTTAAAATTCTGTCATGGACGAAGGATTGGATAAGAATCAAAATAATATTTGTTGTTTTTTTTTTTATCTCTCTTTATTTTTAGGTGCTGACTTCTGTCCTTGTCATTGTTTAGATAAGTATGAGAAAAATAAAAATAAAAATTTAATAATACATAATATATAAATAAATGATAACCTCTCCACGCCAGAGTTTTGTGTTGGGTAGCAAGGGAGGTAACTCGTTATTCAAAGCTTGAAAAATTAATTCTGCTTTTAGCTTTGTATAACGAATCCATAAAAAGGAACGATTAGTCTTTCTGCAAAGGTAGTTTAAATTTGTCTTTTAATGATAATGAAAAATAATTTAAGTGATTTTTTTACTTCAGCAAAACAAGTGATTAAGAATATACCACCATTTAGCACAAAAAGTATTGGATTGGTTGCATTGTCACAGAGCAACTCAGGCTTGCCCTACCCCCGGAAAGGAGGGGACACCTGATTGGGGGGATTGGGCAGAACTTTGTGACCCTTATTATCAACATTTCTACCTACATTCATATACAGTGTAACCCGGATATAAGAGAGTTGTCGGGACTGGAGAGTAAGTCTCTTATATCCGGGTTTCTCTTATATCCGGGTTTGGTCTATTTTGTTTATGGCTCTAATTTGGGACCAGAGAAAATCGCTCTTATATCCGGGTTTCTCTTATATCTGGGTTACACTGTATATATGTTACAAATTATTAAACAAAGCACAACTGACTGGATGAAAGATTTTTGCAGATTTTGACATCATTCTGGGGTTCTATTTTTTTGTCCAAATCTATGACTTTCTTTTGTTCATGCTGTTTCGAAAAAAACTATAAAAAGTTTATCGTCCTGGGTATGACGATAAAGTACATCTGTGTCCTGGGTAAGATGATAAACTACATCCAACAGCAAGGCCTCTGATTGGGAGGTTTTGAGGAGCATGAAACCACCTCTTAATCGCTGGTGTTCCCAGGTCCACCCTGACATGAGGTGGTAGCACAAGTTAGGGTCTCAGCTATGGGCAAATAGTTAACCCCAAAACTAGGGTCAAAACACTATCAAAGTGTAAAAATAGGTTTTAATACCAGCAATAAATTTTTGTAAAAAATTATTACCAGCAATGAATTTTTGAAGAAAAAATTATTACCAGCAATGAATTTTTGAAGAAAAAATTATTACCAGTAATGAATTTTTGAAGAAAAAATTATAACAGCAATGAATTTTTGAAGAAAAAATTATTACCAGCAATGAATTTTTGAAGAAAAAAAATTATTACCAGCAATGTATTTTTGAAGAAAAAAAAATTATTACCAGCAATGTATTTTTGAAGAAAAAATTATTACCAGCAATACATTTTTGAAAAAATATTACCATCAAAAAAAGAATCTTGTCAGCATTAAATAACCCACTGAAGTTGATATGCTGTAAGACCAATAAAAAAATTTTAAATTCACTATTTTTTACCCATAATATTCTTCAACTTTTTAACAAGAAAAAATCTCAAGTTCATGTTAAAAATTGCTGCAAGGCAAACATTGTTGATTTTTTTAAGATTAAATGATCTATGACATGTCTCTAAGACTAATTTGTATATAGACAGGTTATATTTATATTTTTAACTTTTCTAGTTAAATTGTTCACCTATATTGTATATGATCCATTATTGTAGATAATTAGGTTACAATAAAATTTGTATTTTATATGAATACTACCTTATGAAAATTGAGATGTAGTAGAGTGATCTCATGTTCCTTACAGTGGGCTTTCAGATTGCTTGGTGGCACCCATCTCCTCTTCAAGTTATATTCGCTTTTGCACAGATACCCTTGGAAAAGGTACAAATTTGTCTCTCCTCCAACTATGGGTTAAATAACAAGACAGATAGGAGCATGTTTGACAACCAATCTAGGAGAACAACAACTCTGAATTCAAAACTGAATATGGCACTTTTCATACTTGAACCATAAGGTTCACTCAGCATAGCTGCAGTATAAATCGCAATTTGAGCCTGTGGGTGTTGAAGAAAATGTGCCTGAGCAGATGGGCATGCTTGGAAACAAGAAGCCATGCTGAGAACAAGAAATCACACTGATTTTTACTGAATTATCCAAACACATTTTTATAAACAGATTAAACATACAAATCTTCATAATAACTGTAGCGACAGTCAAAAGTACACAGATTAAAAAAAATGGACATCAGCAAAAAAAAAAAAACTTAGTTGGAAATACTAAATAAGAAATGGACATTGTCAGTATTATTTAACAAAACTTATTTAAAAGAATTCTTGCTGCCAAAATAAACCTTATATATATATTAAATAATAGTTTAGTTAATATTGTAAAGAAGTAGTCATACAAAGAATAAATCAGTAAAGTTAATATAATTAATGGTGAAATCACGTCACTAACAGATTAAATAAGGCATTAACTCACTATCACTTGTTGAATAACACAATCCTTGTTTTAAAAAATGGATTAGATGTTCAGTCCATATACTTAGCACACTTCAAAATTTTGTAACTGTTAATAATAACACCCTTTTTAAAAGAAATCTTTCAACCAGTATTACATTTATTTTCATCTCAGAATTTTACCTTAAATTACCTGAAATTGAAAAATAACGTCCATGCCTAAAGATGATACAAGTGGTATCGAAAGTACTTGCAATATGAACTGAACATCTAATCTATTTTATAGTTTTTAAAAACAAAGATCATGTTTTATGGAATTGATAGTTATATATATTACTATAAATGTTATTTTACTGGGTACATGTGTTTCAGCTGCTATTCCTGTTTTTTCATTAAACATTGAAATTAATGACAACCAGCCTAAAGTGAGTACTATTGAAGAAAATTTTCTGCCAGTTGCTATTAATTTCACTATATATATATATATATATATATATAATTATTTTTTAAAAAATATGATCCCTTTGCTACATAAGAGTTCTCATGTTTCAAAAACAAGAGCCAAAAACTTCAACATAATTGTTAAAATTAAATTAAATTAAAGTATCAAGCTCTGTTTCATCCTCAAGCGAAAATTTTTGTATGGAGCACTGTTTTTAAAAATAAAAACAAAAATACTAAAGAACTCCGGATTATTTACCTAACGTGTTCTTTCCTATTTTGCTATATATTTTTCTATATATTTGCGCGCGCACACACACACACACACACATATATATGTATATATATATATATATATATATATATATATATATATATATATATAGTTGTATATTTAGGCAGCAATCCTTCTTTTATGCAAGTTTCGTTAAAAACGACAGACAAGGTACTACGGTTAAGTTTTTTATTTAATTTTTCTTGTGTACGAACAAGAGCTTTCTTTCTTTGCTTTCTTTTCTCATCCAGCAAAGAAAGCTCTTGTTCGTACACAAGAAAAGTTAAATAAAAAACTTAACTGTAGTACCTTGTCTGTCATTTTTAACGAAACTTGCATATATATATATATATATATATATATATATATATATATATATATATATATATATATATATATATATATATATAAGAAATAATGTTGAGTAAAAATAGCTTATATGTCCATATAGCCACTCTGAAGATGACTCATGTGTGTTGAAAGCTTATATATATATATATATATATATATATATATATAAGAAATAATGTTGAGTAAAAAAAGCTTATATGTCTATATAGCCACTCTGAAGATGACTCATGTGTGTTGAAAGCTTAGATCAAAGAACATCATAATAAAAAAAATATACAAATGTTTGACAATTTTTGACTTTATTTTCTCTCGAAATTAAAGCAACTGTACGAAGCTTAGAACAGCTCATGATCAAACATAATAGACATTTGTTGTCTGTTATATTTAACAATATATGTTTGACTATATTAATTAATATACATATTTCTCTCACCAGTAATGCAACTCGGAGTTTCATGCACAATGCAATCTTCAGGTGCTAGGGAGAGACTGGCTGTTACATAATTTAAATTTTAATAAAACATATCTGGTTAATGCTGCTGTTGTGCATGACACTCCAAGTTGTGCTACTGGTCAGGGATAATATGCATATTTATTAATATATACCTAATAGCTGTGTTATATTACATATCAAGCATTATTTTATTAACACCAGCACTCAGTGTGTGATATCTTATATTCATATATATATATATATATAATAAAAAATATAATTTTAAGGTATGCTATATTTATGGGTAAAAACGCTCAGTATCAGACATAGAGCATATGTAAATATAAATATAAAAGTGGACATTGGGGACAACTGCTTTCTTTTATATACCATGTTCCTTCAGGATATAGGCAATCATGGCTATTTCTTCTTGTCCCTTTTAGCTCCCAATAAGTTTTGTCCCTTTGCTACTTCTCCCAGAACCTGTTCTGTAATCCACTTGCTTAAGCTCGTTAAGTATGTCACATCTTGCTTTCCCTTGTCTCTCTCTTTCCCTCAATCCACCCTGTGAGTATCAGTTTCTCCAAGCCCTCCTTTCTCATTATGTGTCCCAAGAATTTCAGCTGCCTTCTCTTGATGTATAAGTTTCCTTTTTGCTTGCATCCTTTTCAAAACCTCATCACTGCTCACATGCTCAGTCCATGGTATCCTTAGCATCCTTCTGTAGAACCATATCGCTGTTGCCTCGAGTCTCTTCCTCATCTTTGAGGAGACTGTCCAACATTTGTTGCCATAAAGGAGGACAGATATCACATAGCAGTTCAGTACTCTTTTCTTTGTTACCAACGAAATCCTCCTGTCTCGTAATACTTTGCTTAGCTTTTGGAATGCGTTTTTGGCCATCCCAATACACCTTTGGATCTCAGCATCGCACTTACTGTCTTCTGTCAGAACACTTCCTTCCCAGATATTTAAATTTCCGTACCGGCTTGATTTTAGTGTCCCCAACCTGTAAATCAAATTTCGGGTTCATCTTTTTGCTGATGACCATGCATTCTGTTTTCTTGTAGTTTATACTTAGTCCTTTCTACTTGCTCTCCTTCGCTACCTTCTGTAGGAGGTTTGTAGTTTCCTTTCTGTGTCTGCTATCAGCACTGTGTCATCTGCATATCTTCTGTTGTTAAGATTGTGGCAATCAATGATGAATCCTGGTAGGATTTCCAGTTCTCTCAGAATTGCCTCGCTGTATAGGTTGAATAAGTCTGGTGAGAAGACACATCCTTGCCTTATGCCCTGTTCTGTTTTTCTATATCTGCTAAACTCATTTTCTATCTTTATGCAGTTGGTTTGTTGCCAGTAGAGGTTTTTGATTATTTTAATGTCTTTCCCAAATATGTTAAGGTAGCTGAGCAACTCTAACAGATCTTTGTGGCATACTTTGTCAAACACATTTGCATAGTCTATAAAACACAGGTGTACGTACTTCTGCATTTGCATTGTTCTTTCTGATAACATTCTGAGCATGAATATCGTGTTCCTTGTTCCAGTGTCTTTAATGAACCCGCACTATTCTTGCTCTATTCATCAGTATACGGATGATGGGTTTTGTCATGTGGCTCATTAGGCTGATTGTTCAGTGGAGTTCACATTCATTTGTGCCTGGTTTCTTAGGCAGTGCTATGAAAATAGATCTGCTGAGATCTTCCAGTATATCCCCACTATTGTAGATTCCATTTATTATTTCTGTAATCTTATCTATGCCAAAATCATCTAAGGCTGTCAGCATCTCTGTTACAATTCTATCTGGCCCTGCCGCCTTGTTTCTGTTCTGTTTGGCCAGTTCAGCTTCTACTTTGGTTTTTAGAATTTCAGGCCCATTGGTAATCATGTGTATTACCAGTTGTTCTCTTACCAAGCAGCAACAGTCTGTTTCATGCTTGAACATAATCTTCAGGCCTGAAGACTGCATTCGAGCATGATACAGATATTATTTTCTGGAATTAAATCTATATACCTATTTTGCATATAAGACATTTTGTGCATATAACATAAGTTCTAGAAGCTAATGTTTAAAAAAAAAAAAGGAAAAAATCACAGAAAATGAAGTTTTCTGATTTATTTTAAAAATTAATGAGCGTAATGATTTTTGACAAATGACACAGCTCAGCTTAATCATATTGTCACAGATTGAGGCCAAGAAGATTTTAATCTTCTGATTAGTTCAGTGGTTCCCCAATTTTTTTTTTCTGGGCTACATTTTTGGAATGAAAATTTATTCGGGCATTACCAAAGGAAAGTCCTGGAGAAAAGCTGCAAATGGCCCTATGGCAAAGAAGGTCCAGAGAGAGAGAGAGAAAGGGGGAGTCAAAGGGAGATAACAGTGAATTCGAAATCAGAACATTATCATTGATAACTCTCTCCTCCAATTTGCAGAACCTAGTTACTGTATTCTTAATGCAGAAATATCACAATGATAAAATCGGTCAATAATTATTTATAACTATTTATATTGGGATTTATGCATGTAATTACAAGTAATCCATAATAATATATTAAATACTGACATCATATTAATTTTTGGCATATGAATTTTTTTAAACTGTTTCTAAATCTTTGATTGTCTTTCAATCATTCTGCCTCACCTGCTATCCTCTTCCACCACACCTATGAGGTGCACTGCACTGTCTGGGAACCACTGGTTTAGTTGTTAATTTCAGGAAAAAGTGGGTCGACATGCCATTAAATTTTAATTATCTTCCTTTTCACTGTGAAGTTCACCCGGTACATGACTCAAAAGGTAGAGGGTTACAGAGTAAAAGGCAGCGTTTATGCAGATATGTGGGGAAGGTTACGGTCGAACCTAGACTTGAACAGGTTAAGATTGTAAGGATCGGGGGGGAAACATCCTCTTCAGAGTCAGTTCCACAAAACAGCAGTTTGTGGGAAGACATTGCCCGAGTGAAACTTGCATCCCACCAATGGAATATGAAGGGAATGCAGGTGGTTTGCTACGATGTGTGCAGCATGGCAGGTTTTAGCCATGAAGGATAGAACTAGTGGAACTAAAGAATGTAGCTTGTTTGAGCACTTTCCATGAAAATAGCGATAGAGCCGTGAAAGGCTTACGACGTTTTGTCTTTGTGAAAGGAGTTGTAGGGTGGGGAATACTTTCTGTTAAAGTTACTTTTTTTCTCTTGGCACTGTTATTACTGCATATATCTCAGTTATTTTTATTGTTTTAAAAAGTTATTTTTAGAATTTTAATAAAACCCCAAACATTGGGTTTATGACTCTTTTTTCTCAATAATTGACAAGATATTCAACATATTCTCGTAAATAAAGTCTGGTAAATAGTGTTTAACATTTTTGTCATTTCTCAAAAAAGAAGTCTAAATCCAGATGCTCACACCTATCTTACTGAATTTATGTGTTGAGGCAAAAGAAAGATTACCCCAGAAAATATATTTTATTAAAATTTATAATTATTTTTACGTCGTTCTTATTCTCTTGTTCAGAGACATTTTTATAAATTTATGATTAAATAAATTCCTTTTCTTAGCTGATAAACAGGATCTTGATCAATAAACTGAGTGACAGCACTTCACCAGACAATAGAAAAATTCACCCTGAGGAGAAATTTCCATAAACTTACACTATGCCTAAAGGTTAAATCCACTTTGGTAGGAAGGGAGACAAGCCTGTTACTGCTGCTACTACTGTCACTGCTTTGAACAGATTCATTAAGCTGAGGAGCAGGAGTCTAATATTTGTTTGCCAAGGATAGTGAGTTCAATCCTCGGTAAAACCACAAGAGTCAGCATAGTTAACAATAGCTATTTTTTTATAATATGATAAATATTGCATTTTAGATGCTTCAATTTTTATGAATTTGTAAATATAAAATTATTCTTTTAAATAAACAAACTAATAAAATTGTACACTATTTACATTTTTCAGATTATCATCCTCATCTTTGTTGCCATATTTATCACAACTTTTCGGCTGTTATATGCTCCGGACTTCTTCAGGTGGTTGGAATGTCGAACTGAACCCTTTATTTTGCTTACTGGGGTATACTGTTCTAGTTCCACTTGCCATGTCTAATGGATGTCAGTTATCAGTTATCTCCTGTTAATTCCCCTTTCCAAGTTCTCCACCGCCTTAACCAGGTATTGAACTCAAAGTCTTTGAGTCCTGTCACTGGATTTAACTAATGCCTTTATCCACTGTGCCATGTGTCCTTGTGAAGAAGGCCGGAGCGTACAATGTCCGAAATGTTGTGATAAATACGGCAACAAAGATGGGGATGATAGTCCAAACAATGTAAATAGTGACAGTTTTTCTGTTTCTGACTAGTCCTGTATATATCGTCTCTTCTTTTAATTTAAATTTAATATAAATATGTCTCCATTAACCATGTCCTGAAGATGGTCTATTAGACCGAAACGTCTGACGTTGACAGAACAAAACAAAAACAAAATAAAAAACAGTAAACTCACATATTTGGATTTTGCTTTGTCTTTTCCACATTTTCATCATACCGTCAGATCTACATCCACATATTTGCTTACATAGTGTACATAGTATCTCATCTCAGAAATATAGACAGATAATAAAATCGTGTTTAATTCTTTTGCTGTCAATTCTTGGGAAAAGAAAAAGAAGGCATAAATTCATATTTGGGTTTTATTAAATATTTATAAATATTTATTTATAAAAATAGCTTTTTAAAATAATGAAAATTGCCAAAGGGAGCCAAAAATGTATACAGTAATAGCAGTTTCAAGAAAAAAACAGTCCTTTTGATACACCATTTTTTTGCAGGTACATATGTTAAACTTTGCCCATTTCTCATAGGTATTTTCAAGATAACACTCAGCAGGAAATTATAGATGAGTGCTTTTTAACTGTTTCTTCCACCAGTGACCCGCTTCAGATATTTGTGTGAATTGGCTCCGACTATTTTAAAATTGCATCGGTGAATGGAGTATAGTTAATGCTATGGAGTTAATGCCACATGTTTATTATTTTGCTGCATTATAGCAGCGGCAATCACTGGAAGTTAATGCATGGTGGGAACAGCCAAGTAGCAATCACTGGGTTAGGCCATAGAAGCTGCCAGATTTGGTTTGCTAGTATTTTGGACCATGTGCCCTCAAAGACACATGGCCCAGTGGTTAAAAGCGTTGAATTGGATTCAGTGACTTGACCCAAACATTATTTACATTATTCGGACTATTGTCCTCATCATTGTTGCCATATTTATTACAATGTTTCGGCCGTTGTACACTCCGGCCTTCTTCAGGTGGTTCCCCGTGCCATGTTTAATGGATGTCAGTTATCAGTTATCTCCTGTTATTTCCCTCTCTAAGTTCTCCACTGCCTTAACCGGGTATTGAACTCACACTGTTTGGGTCCTGTCACTGGATCTAACCAACGCCTTTATCTACTGTGCTAGGTGTCCTCAAGGATACATGGCACAGTGTTTAACAGGAGATAACTGATAACTGACATCCATTAAACATGGCACGTGGAACTAGAACAGTCTACCCCAGTGAGTGAAATAAAGGGTTCAGTTCGACATTCCAACCACCTGAAGAAGGCCGGAGCATACAACGGCCGAAACGTTGTAATAAATATGGCGACAAAGATGAGGGCAATAGTCCGAATAATGTAAATAATGTACATAATACCTCATCTCAGAAATATAAACAGATATTGACCCAAACAGTTGTGAGTTCAATATCTGGCTACTGTAGAGGTGAACAAAAATCTTGGAGAGGAAAGATAACTGTGACATCCAGAAGAGGCATGGCACATGGAACTAGAACAATCTACCCCCTTTAGATGAAATAAAGATTTCAGTTCAAAATTTCAATCACCTGAAGAAGGTTGGAGTTTACAAGGGCTGAAATGTCGTGAACTTGGCAACAAAGATGAGGACAACAGTCCGAACAATGTAAATAGATTTTGGGAGTTTTGGGCTCAATATATTGCTGTAGCATCAAAATGTTTAGAATATTTTTAAAAATATAAATATTACGTTATTCAAAAAACTTGGAGAGTTCAGTTATGAGACATCTAGAAGAGGCATGGCAAGTGGAACTAGAACAACCCACAACTTTTAAAAATATAAATATTATGTTATTAAAAAATTAATTACGCATTTCATTGCTACGAATTATGAATCAATTAGCCAAGACGGTGTTATTTTAATATTTGCGTCACTTATATGACAATTTATCCATCACACCCTGTATGTAAAATACGTGTATAGATTTAATTCTAGAAAATAATATCTGTTCCAGACCTGAAGATTACGTTCAAGCAAGAAACAGACTGTTACTGCTTAGTATTGACCTCAGTATCCACTTTTATATTTATATTTACATACGATCTATGTCTGATACTGAGCACTTTTACCCATAAATATAGCATACCTTAAAACTATATTTTTTATTATATATATATATATATATATATATACATATACACACACACATATATATATATATATATATATATATATATAGATATGAATATAAGATATCACACATTGAGTGCTGGTGTTAATATAATAGTGTTTGATGTACTGTAATATAACAGAGCTATAATTAAGTATATATTAATAAATACAGGATGCGAGGATAAATTGTCGTCTATATTACGCACGCAAAAATGTAAATAACACTGACATTTCAGTTTTGTTCTTTCTTGTCTTGAAGTCAGAACGCTGGGATCACTTGCCTGTATCCCTTTTCTGTTACTATTGCCTTCCCTACTTTTGTCTTGCATATATATTGTTTGCTTTGTATTATATTTTTTGCCATGTTCTTTTCTTTCTTTTGTTATTGTTTATTGGAAACTTGGTCAGTTCTGTTTGTTGCGCATTTCTGCCAATTACATTTAATCATGGCCAATTACTCTACAACAGAAAACGAAAAAAGACAGTGGTTATTGCAAAATGAGAAACCAGTGCCAACATCAAAACCAGGATTTCATCCACTGAAATCCTTGCTTTGTTCCTGAGGAAATATGAAAATTGGTTGATTACAGTTTATTGGAATATGGAAGGACCATTAATGTTAATGTTTATTGCTGGCAACTTGATCAGGTAAAGGTAAAAAGAAACATTGTTTTCTGTCTAAATCTCCGGAATGAGGAGTTATTATTTGCACTATTTATATCTGGACTTTTGTCCTCATCTTTGTTGTTATTAGCACAAGATTTCACCTGATATTTTTACAATATCAATTTGAGCCTCACAAAGTTTTACCCATCAAATTTTATTCAAGCCATTTTTTATTAACTGTCTGGTCACAGTATCTGTCTATATTTCTGCGATGAGATATTATGTACACTATTTACATTATTCGGACTATTATCTTCATCTTTGTCGACATATTTATTAAAACGTTTTGGCCGTTGTATGCTCCGGCCTTCTTCAGGTTGTTGGAATGTCGAACTGAACCCTTTATTTCGCTCACTGGGGTAGACTGTTCTAGTTCCACGTGCCATGTTTAATGGATGTCAGTTATCAGTTATCTCCTGTTAATTCCCCTCTCCAAGTTCTCCACTGCCTTAACCGGGTATTGAACTCACACTCTTTGGGTCTTGTCACTGGATCTAACCAATGCCTTTATCTACTGTGCCATGTCTCTAACTCAGCGAGTGAAATTTTACTTTGAGAAAAGATTATATTAAGAGTTTCACGGCACAATCCAGAAGAAGCCAATAAAGTAAGCCATCTTGTGGATGATTTTTTTTAAGGGCTCAAAATAAAACATTCCATGATACATTTTAGATTTCAATACAAAAAGGAATATCCCACAGTAACTAAAAAGGCTTTATCATTTATGTGAATTAGGCTTCTCAACCCTAAATAACATCAAAAATAAGAAGTGAGAAAGACTACACTCAACTAAAGAAGAAATGATGGCCTGCTTATCACATATTTGGCCAAACATTGAAGAAATCGTGAAAAAACACCAGGCATAGGTTTCACACTAAATAAGCTGCACAAGTAGTTGAATAGAAACATTGAAATAAAGTAAGTTCATATTTGTGCATGTATTTAAAAAAAAAATACATGGTTTTATTTCATAATATTTAAATGTATACCCTTTAAAAATTTTGCTAAGTGTGTCGTGATATTTTTATTTGCTTCTAGGTGTGCTGTTGCTTAAAAAGTTCCAAAACACTGTAATAGAGGAACAAAGAGAGTAATAATATGATAGGCAAAAAACATGAACAAATGCATATCTCAAAGGCCTTATCCAGGTTCAATGGATTAAATAATCATGTTAAAATTATAACCTCCATCACTATAATGACACTGACGCCTTACTGCCTCATTGAAGATTCACAATGCCCACCAAGTGAGTGTTACCATCTGTGTTGAGAATCACTCTTCCAGATAACTGCATACTGAAAATGCCACACTTTGTCAAGTTATAAAATTATCAACAAAAGGAAATAGCATTTAAAGGCTGACATTTTTAGAAAGAAGAAAATAAGAGGCAGTGGCTTAATATGTCATTTCTTTCTGTTTTAATTAGTCGAATATCAGCAAAGTGTGATATTTGCCAGTCTAGAACAATATGTCATCAGGTGTTTTTGTTCACTCAAGAAATGATTGGTTGCCATTTGCAGGAAACATAGTGGATAAAAAAATATTGACCAATCACAACAGATCTAAATAATCAGATAAATATACATTAAAAGGTGGCAATTCAAATGTCAAGTGGAAGAATAAGAAAAAAAGAAAAGAAAAAGAAGTTCTTACTGGATGACCAAATTAAAGAATGTCATCAGAAAAGCCAGTCATTCGCATGGAAGATTAACAAGTTTCCAAATGAGATAATAATTTTGAATATTAACGAAGAGGTTTTGGTAAATTTGTAAATATCAAATATTCTTCAAACCTTGGGGTCTGGTGCTACAGAATCACAGACAATGAACTGTACCAAATGATAGAAACTACATCACTTGAAGAATTTCAACAACAGCAAGTAATAAGAGTGATTTTCCTGAAAAATTGTTTAAGAGAAAGATTTTATAATTTTTAACCAACAGTAGTTGTGACTGCTCAGTCAATGAAAGCTGAATATTTCCTTATAAGGATAAATAATTTTCAGTTTTCATATTTGAATTTTCTTAAGTTAATGATTGAATAAGCCCATGGACTTTCAACAACAGCAACAACTAAAAGCAATATCGCATGTAACTCAAAGAGAAAATAATGACATAATCAATATGTTAATTGTTCCATACTACTTCAAAAAACGTTTAAGAAGGAAACCCCCATCAATACTGGAAAGAATACTAAACTTAAGAAACCTATTTTCTTCAAAAATTATTTTAAGAGAAACATTTTATAAATTTCAGTTGACAACAGTACTTGCTGAATGGTTCCTTATAAGGAATCAGTTAATATTACTGTTACCATTCAAACTTCAGGATAGAAAAAATTAAGTTATATAACTTTGTTTGAAGTGAACCTTCATTATTAAATTTGCATGGGTATGGCTGGCAGTCTGTTTTGGAGGAAGATTGCAATTATTTGGCAGTCTGTCTTGGAGGAAGATTGCAATTATTTGGCAGTCTGTCTTGGAGGAAGATTGCAATTATTTGGCAGTCTGTCTTGGAGGAAGATTGCAATTATTTGGGAGTCTGTCTTGGAGGAAGATTGCAATAATTTGGCAGTCTGTCTTGGAGGAAGATTGTAATTATTTGGCAGTCTGTCTTGGAGGAAGATTGCAATTATTTGGCAGTCTGTCTTGGAGGAAGATTGCAATTATTTGGCAGTCTGTCTTGGAGGAAGATTGCAATTATTTGGCAGTCTGTCTTGGAGGAAGATTGCAATTATTTGGCAGTCTGTCTTGGAGGAAGATTGCAATTATTTGGGAGTCTGTTTTGGAGGAAGATTGCAATTATTTGGCAGTCTGTTTTGGAGGAAGATTGCAATTATTTGGCAGTCTATTTTGGAGGAAGATTAACATTCTGACTTCAAAGCAAGACAGACCAGGACTGAGTCAGATGACACCGGCAAGCGGCCTATCTTATTAGCTAGGAAGAATTCCCAGAATGCATTTGTGTGCTTCTGCCTATAAACTGGGGAGGGGAAAGTATTTTGCAGTCATTTGTGGACAAATTGTTTACCTACTTAATGTGAGTAATTGTAGTTGGCCTGTTCCTGGCATTCTCTTTTGTTCTGATCCATGTGGAGATTCCCAACCTTTCCACTTTATTTCTGTCCCCTTTTTTCATCTCGACTTGATCAGTCTGTAGTGGTATGTTGGTAGATGGATTGAATGGTTTTAGATGTCCATTTACGGCTGTGTGAATAACATGATCACACAATTTATATTTGACGTAAAATACCACAAGACATGAAATACAAGAAGGAACAAAAATGGTTTTAAAAAACATAACATTTGTATTTATTTGTGTATATTGATGTACATGTGTAGAAGTTAAAGATCTGTGGGTGTTATGTCCCTTAGACTGTGATTATTTTTATTTGAACTCACAATAGTTGAATTAGTTACAAAGATGAGAAATGATGAATAAACTGTAGCTATAGAAGAATGCTTCAAAGAGAAAAGTTCTTGTTGCTTCTTTGGAAATGTTCTGTAGGTTTGTAATGTAGTTTGGAAAAGTTCGTACATACGTGCGTGCATGCGTGAATATGCTTTTAATGTCTGACCGCCCATGGTCAAGATGAGAATCCTTTTGCACCTACATCTTGTAGCGAGAAGAAAGAAGAAGAGAACGAGGCAAGAAGTCGCCCAGTATTTATAGTATAGGGAGAGAGACTCCTAGTGAACAATTAGGGAATTAAGGAGGAGCTAACTCCAACTAGTCTGTGATTTTCCCATTCCACCATTTATTTTTATCCTTCCCACTCTTTGAGTGAACGAGCTTCTTCATTCTGCCTAGAGGCAGAATACAGCAGCCACTCGTATTTTTGTGAGATGGATGGGTCCTAGTAACATTATTTTTACTTTGAATGTTTTGTTATATTTGTTTTGTTTTTCAGGTTCATACCTCCACACATATTTCATATTAAATTTTTAGATATTTTTGTAAAAAAAAAAAAAAAAAAAAAAAAAATGGAAAAAAAGGACATTTTTTTTTAGGTTCCCTGTGAATATGAGGTATTGTGGTATATGTAGGATTGAATAGGGATGGATGTGTTGTGGTAAATGAGCAAGTTGTAATGGATGAAAAGATTGTGTATCTGATTAGCTAGGTCTAGGATAGTTAATGTTATCCAGCCTCTCTGCACTTTCCCCTTGGCCTTGTGCTACAATCATTCATTTTTTATCAATAAATCAAAATTCCTAGGCAGGTTAAAACCAAGAAATAAGGATATAAAAAAGGAAAAAATTAACTTGTGCTTGTAAAACTAGCAATGATAAGTGGCTTCTTGTTATAGACATGACAACAGAATAAAAGCACCATGACTGTTTTGTCTTGTTCCCAGCAGATTTTATCTCAAAAAGTCATAGGGTCCTTGTGCCTTCGAGTGGCAAGGGGAGATAACCTCAGTCTTTTTTCTTTTATTCAACTCCGACAAAGCTTCTCCTGTTTAAATCTAAATATGAAGGAAGGAACTTCAACCAAAATGGCAGACATGAAAATAATGATTTAGCTGGAAAATCAATGGTCTCGAAAAGCTGATGTATCAAACAATTTTATTCTTTTAACAGGAAAAACTAAAAATACAGGTGTGGTCCAAAAAGGTGGGAAATGTCTGAAAAAGGAGAATTGTAACTTAATGGGGATGCGTGAATTTGTTTCTTTTGATTTATTTTACGGTTTATTAGCTCTTTATTGGTTAGACAGTTTGGACTGTAAGAATGATTCTTTTTTTGTGAGTGAATATTGCATTAACAAATTTTCAGTTATAGATCCTACTATTTACAGATTATCAACCCTTTATGAGTTATTTAAAGCCAAGACATTTTGGACTGTAAGAATGATTCATTTTTTTTGTGAGTGAATTTTGCATTAAAAATTTTCAGTTATAGATCCTACTATTTACGGCTTATCAACCCTTTATGAGTTATTTAAAGCCACAATATTTTGCACTGTAAGAATGATTCTTTTTTTGTCAGTGAATATTGCATTAACAAATTTTCAGTTATAGATCCTACTATTTAACCTGTATCTTAAAGGAGAAATCATACCTTTTATTGGTACTTCCCACCACCACATCATCACTTCTCTGCGCCTTTTCTATAAATATTTTCATGGTAATTGTTCTGGTGATTTTTTCCTCTTTGAGGCATTATGGTGGCTGTAGTAAGAATGGTAAGTAAGAATCTGTTGTTTTGGTATAAGGTATACTGTTGTATGTTTGGGTCAGTAATTGTGGCCAGCTAAGCTTAAGATGAGACAGATAGAAGGCCAGCCTTCCCCTATCTCTCCTTTTGGCCTTGTGCCACATTTTTGTATTTGCAACACAAATGCGAGACATGGGAAGTGGAATGAGAACAATCTACTCCTATAAATTAAATAAAGGGTTTAGCTTGGAATTCCCAGTACATTAACTGGATGAACATGCACCTGATGAAGCCTGGAGAGCATAACAGCAAAAAAACTGTAATAATGACAACAAAGATGAGGACAATAGTCTGCATGTAAATAATGATAACTCATTATCCCAGAAATTCAGACAGAAGACAGTTAGGTGATAATAACAACAAAGATGAGGACATTGGTCTGTAAATAATGATAACTCCTCATCCTGGAAATTCAGACAGAAGTAATCAGGTGATAATAACAACAAAGATGAGGATATTAGTCTGAATGTAAATAATGATAACTCCTCATCCCAGAAATTCAGACAGAAAGCAATCATATGGTAATAACAACAAAGATGAGGATATTAGTCTGAATGTAAATAATGATCACCCCTCATCCCAGAAATTCAGGCAGAAGGCAATAAGATGATAATAACAACAAAGATGGAGATATTAGTCGAAATGTAAATAATGATCACTCTTCGTCCCAGATATTCAGACAGAAGGCAATCAGGTGATAATAACAACAAAGATGAGGATATTAGTCTGAATGTAAATAATGATAACTCATCATCCCAGAAATTCAGACAGAAGGCGATCAGTTGATAACAACAACATTGATGAGGATATTAGTCTGAATGTGAATAATGACAACTCCTCGTCCCAGAAATTCAGACAGAAGGAAATCAGGTGATAATAACAAGAAGGATGAAGACATTAGTCTAAATGTAAATAATGATAAAACCTGATCCCAGAAATTCAGGCAGAAGGCAATAAGATGATAATAACAACAAAGATGGAGATATTAGTCGAAATGTAAATAATGATAACTCCTCATCCCAGAAATTGAGACAAAAATATTAAAATCTTTTGGTTCATTTGATAGGCATTTCTCAGTTGCAATGATGGAATATAACCAAGATATTAAATTAATTTTCCT
The DNA here is from genome assembly GCA_964036315.1 of Acanthosepion esculentum. Taxonomy (NCBI): domain Eukaryota; kingdom Metazoa; phylum Mollusca; class Cephalopoda; order Sepiida; family Sepiidae; genus Acanthosepion; species Acanthosepion esculentum. The sequence continues at coordinate 73,426,549 of OZ038511.1, read as the reverse complement.
TCAGTTAAATTCAGTGAAAGAAGTCAAGATTTTCTCCATCTTGTTTTACACTGATTGGCAACAATATCAAGAACAATTTAACTAATCTTTAGCATCATGTGATGAAAATCAATTTGTGAGACTGATGAATGATGTAAGCACCCTTCCACCTTTCCCTCATTTTCATGGGTGGGAGGAGACTTGAGTGTTGTGTGAGTTAATCACTAATTTGCTTTAGGATTAAGCATTCAAGATTTTAGCCAATATTGTAGCACTGTTTAACATAATCATATAGAAATAAGAACAAAAAATAGAAAATGCTCATGTTAATAGCCATTAGCTGATACTTAGCATATATATATATATATATATATATATATATATATATATATATATATATATTATCCCGCAACAATAACATAGCTTGGAGATTCATGCACAAGGTGCTGAGTATAGACTGACCATTACATAATTTAAATTTTAATAAAAAATATCTGGTTATCACAATGTTGGCACAGTTATATATTATACTGGGATTACAGTTTTTTTAATTTAAAAAAAATATATATTTGGCAATTAGAATAAACAGGATTTATATATATATATATATATATATATAGATAGATAGATATGTAAAAAAAATATTTTAGAGTTGTGAATATTAATTTATTATATTAAGTATAAAGGGAGATTACTTTTTCTTTAAAAATAACATAATTTGCATTAAAAATTAATCTGGATCAATGTATTTAAGTTGATATTTATTCTTATGCCTACATGTAACCATCAATTCATTTCTCTTGTTTAATAAGCTACGGTTATTTAAGTGTTTCAGCAAGACATAAATTACATCTATTGCCCTTCCCATTGTAAGATTTGGCTCTTGCTATAATATCACAGATGAAAAAAAAAGGTATTAGCATCATTCTTTAATTGGCAGAAATGTATTGAGAGAGCAGTGCTGTTTTTGTATCTGACATTTCCTTAAGTCATTTAATAAATGTAGAAAAAAAATTTCCAAGGATTTACAGTGGAACCAAAATAAAATTTAACATTGCTGCCAAAATATATGCTAGCTTGGTATATAATGTTATCAGTCATGCATTGACCATTTAGGGGGCAGATCATATTTTTTTGGCAATTGCACTTATTTGAAAAAAAATGAACTTTGTCTTTGTTGGAAATATATTTATTTAATATAATGTTGTTACGTTGTGATATAAATTTATCGATGTTACTAACACAGCTATAGCTGATCTTAACATTATTTTCGTTAAAAATTTTTTTAAGTGTTGCTGAATGATTAAAGTGCTTAGAAATTAAATTTAGGAAAATTTTTCCAATATTCATTTGAACATTATGATTAAAAGGTGGATTAAACCCAATATAATGTTATTCCTCAATAATCAGTTGTGTAACATTTATTCTTGATTATTGCCTTTAAAAGAAAACACTTGTTTGTACACAAGAAAAATTAAATAAAATCTGTTGTTTTTAATGAAACATGAATAAATGAAGGATTGCTGCCTAAACACACAATATATATATATATATATATATATTTTTGTCATCCACAGACAGACTGTTTCGCTGTTTCACAGCTCATCAGTGTGGCTAGACGTCCGGTTGCCTCCAGCTACGATCGAAACCCGACTGATTTTTCGTCAGTCGGAATCTCTACCCGTTAAGCCATCAGCGTGCGGTGCGGGATGGAGGTGAATTTTAGCGTGTTTATTTTTAGATTCGGATAAACACACAGTGACTGAGAGTGACTCAATTCTGTCGAAGAGTCGTGCCGTATACACACACACATATATATATACATATATATACATGCACACTTACATAATTTTATACATACATGTATATTTAATATATACATATATGTGTAGATAGATAGCTAGATCAATAAAATTTACAATTAATCATTTAATACACACACATACATACAATCATTATATATATATATGCATGTATGTTTGTGTGTGTGTGTCTAATTTGACAAATGGAACCTTTCATGAAATTTAAAAACTCGGTCAGGATTTCTATATCCTAATTTAAAAGCATATATATATATATATATATATATATATATAGAGAGAGAGAGAGAGAGAGAGAGAGAGAAAGGATAACAAGTACACAAACTGACGCAAATTCTCAGTTCTTGTATCCAAATATAACTTTTTATTGGCACAGTGAACCTTCTATAGCATACCTGTGCATGTTTCCATAGCAACAATATGGAGACAAAAGCAAGTGTAGGGGACAGAGAAAAGGTGATGTCAGCTTCCCTTGGCATCAAAAAAGAAAAACCAGTCATTCTTTGTGGGCTTTTCATTAACATGTTCAGCTCACCCAACCACAATCAAATATATTTTCAGTTCACCTCTTTGTTTTTAGTTCCTTTTTACTATTTTTTTTCTTTATGTCTGTGACGGATGGAAGTACAATTATTTTTATTCATTCACTGCAATTGATTTTTCACTGAATTTCCTTTTATATTTGTTGAGCAAATGTACCAAAGAACAGAAACTACTTGAGGATTTTCAACAGTAGCAACAACTAAAATGGACAGCACATGTAACTCAAAACAGAAAACAATGACATCATAACGATGTTGACATTGTATATTTTTGTATGGCATCTTTTTGTAAGGTTGCCTCTCTATGTCTTTTCTGTAAATATTTTCATGGTAATTGTTTGGATGTGCTCTTTGCCATGGTACCTAGAGTTTTTAATTTTAAATACAGCACTAAACTGGTGTTGCGATCTCATCAGTTTATAGTTGAGCTGGCTGGAAGCAGTTGTAAGTTCTATGCTAACAGTTTCTTTTCTTCTCACTTGTGGAACTCCCTTCTGGCTCTATGCTTTCCAGCCAACTTTAACCTGCAAAAATTTAAATGCAATGTCAATTGCTATCTACTGTCCACCAGAGATTACTCACTTTTCTTTCTGCTCATCATTATTGTTTCTGTTCCTAATTCTTTCACACCCTGTAACCCCTTGTGTTTTAGTAGCATTACTGCCTTGCTTGCGATGATTCTGATTAAAAAACAATCCATTAGTCTCAAGAAATCTTGGGTCTGTACCCAAAGAGCTATGCCTCATTTGCTGATGGCAGTGTAGCATTTGTTATAGCTGTACAGGCCCGCGTGAGAGTGACAGTCTTTATTGCAACAAATGCATGTGAAAACGCTCTCCCCCAATGTTGCCGTCTTTTCTTTCTGTCGAACATCCCCGGTGGCAAGAATTTCTTTTTTCTTCTTCTTGCTCTGACTCTTGGTGTAAATTGCGTCTCCAGTGTAAGCAATCCTTGGCAACATCTTCCCACCTCTTGATGTCCATATCCATTGTCTTCATGCCCCTTTTGCTGATGTCCTTGAAGTGAGGATGAGGTTGTCCTCATACCATCTTGCTGGTGGCTGATTCCCTATACAGAAGGACCTTACACATTACTTCAAATAAAAGGTTAGGAAGGAGTCCCCCCCCATTAATGCTAGAAAGAGTGATAACAGTAGATTTGAGAAAGCTATTTTCCTGAAAAATTGTTTAAAAGAAAGATTTTATAAATTTCAACCAACAGTCGTTGTGGCTGCTTGGTTACTGAATGCTAAATATTTTGTTATAAGGACAAATAATTTTCACAGTTTTCCTATTTGAATATTCTGTCCCAGATGCTGTTCTGAATAGAAAATCAATATGGCTATGCATTCAGCGCTTAACAGACAGCCATCTGGAAGACCTCAAAATGCTTGAACTTCTGGGTAATGGAAAACTTAAGAAATTGTCTACAACAGTTTATGACGAATAGAGGCCACCATTTCAAGGATGTTATTTTGAAAATCAAAGCGAATAAAATCTGCAGACCTTTGTTTAAACAACAGTGAAATAAATTTGTTAATAGCAGTTACTATGGTCTTTTTGTCAACCTTTTAAATGTAGGAGGTATTTCTGCCACACCCTGTATAACTCAAAGACACTTCTGAAAATATGTAAAAATTACTAAAATTTAAGTATATTTCAAGGCCAACAGAAAGTGCTCAATCAATAACTATAGCAACAGTATTCAATAAATTTTCAAAGGATTTATATGTGTATTTTATTTGTTGACTTTCAATATACTTTGAATTCTAACTGATTATTGGATGTAATTAATAAAAATGTCTAAAAGACAGGTAGTAAGTTATTATTTTCTATTATAAAAATTTAGTTAGAAGAGTGAGTCTGGGAAAAGAGAACACGTCTCTCTTATCCCTAAAGTTGAATAAGGCACAAACAAAACAAGACTCAACCGCCACATGAAATTTAAAAGACCAAACATTTATTACAGTACACAAGAAAAAATAAACAAAATACAAAATTTACAAACAAGAGATTGTCTTTTTGTATGGCATAGACAAATGACTTTTTGTGCACCATATACAAAAATGTCTTTTTGTACGTTATATACAAAAATGTTTTTTGTGTGCCATATACCAAATCTAAGGTCAGATAACAAATTAAATATACAAGGCAAAAAAAAAATTACACTTTTTAAAAGTGAAAAAAATAACTTTGAGGGAGCAAAAAATTAGACAAGGCAGAAAATACAAAAAGTGGACCCACCTAATTTGTATGACTGAATAGGAATGTCTCAGTACAAAGGGGTTTTGTGGTTTGAACTTGTTGGTGTCCTGGGACAATTTTTATGTTTTTCATTTACAAAATGTTCAATTTGAGATTTTAGTTTCTTTGAAATTCTTCTCTGGAAGCAACTGAAATGGATTACACTGTTGGGACTTAAATCTGCCTTCTGGATCAGATTTTGCTGCCAGCTCATTTTTTTTTTCTCCGTAATGATTTTTTGACCCCTTCTGCTTTGATGCTTGAAGTCTGAGTGCTTTCTAATCTTATCCACTGACCTGACTCCTTTTATGAGAAAACAACAGGCTCACAGAAAACCCAATTCCTAGTTTTACAAGGTCATGAGACCACATCTCTGATTGGTCAGTAAATAAAATAAATATATTTTTTTCACAAATACAAAAAATGAATCCACAATGATTCACAAAGAAAGAATTTTGGTGGCTCTTTAACTGCTAATTCTAAAAATAGATTTTCAAACAACTCTAACAATATTTTTTTTTACAAATCATATGGATTTCTTAAAAATAGACTTTTCTCAAAAGAATGTGTAAAAAACAACCTAGACGATTATTTATTTATTTACATCTTTAACTAAAGAGTAACTTTATTTTACAGTACTAAAAAATATAAAATTTTTATACTATTTCAAAGGTAAATCCAATTGCTGATTCAACCTGATTGAGATTTTAATAGTATTTTTTATATCAATGTTTTTGGAGCATTTGATCAAGACATCATCAATATTATTTACGCTATTTACATCCAGGACATTGTCCTTGTGTTTGTTGTTACCATAATGTTTCAGCCGTTGCACCTTCTGCTTCATCAAGTGAATATCAATCTGGGGAATTCCGAACTGAACGCTTTATTTAATCTTTGGGTGAATTAATGGCGTGCAGAGAAAAAAAAATGCATAGAAATGTTTAAAAATTTTATTTGACCAGTCATTATACGTATGGGAAGAAATTCAACCCACCCACCCAAGAAAGTAGACCAAAACAAAGAACAAAGGAAAAAAAATGTGCATTTTAAGGTCAGGCGAGCTGATGTGTAGCAGGTCAATCTTTTCAGCTTGCCAAAAGTAATTGTTCTATAGGGTTGTAATCCCATCATAAACTGTTACTTTTGGAAGGCTGAGTCCCCTCTCCCTTTTTCAGAGTTATTTGACTTGATTTAAATGTATTATATGTTAGGTCTATGTTTTTATTTATTTTTTTATTCTGCTAATCTTGAGGTTATCTTTTTTCCTCTTAGCTGGATTATTGTCTCAAAGCTAGATGTGTTTTAGCACAGTCAGGGATTTTATTTTGTGTATATATATATATATATGTATATATAGGGAAGATGTTATAGTTATTCCAATGAGAGAAAAGTGTATAATTTTAAAAAAAGAGAGAAACCGCAAGCATTTTTAGTTGTAATCTGGATTTTTTTAAAAATATATATTATATTTTATTTTCCATAATTTTGCTACATGAGTTTATGGTCTTGCGACCTTCTTCAGGCAAAGAGTGGATATTTCCACATAATATTAAAATGAATTAATTTTCGTTATGGTATTCAACATTAGATATTCTCTTTTTTGGGGGGTAGTAGTGAGACAAATGTCTTTCTTGGATTGGTGGTAAGAAAGTTCTGCTTAAAAGGTAATAAAACAATTAAGATTGGTCTGAGAAAAGGTGTGGAAAGATATTTGTATTCTTATCTTTTCCTGTATGTTCTTAGGTCTATTTCCATTTTTGTGTATTGTGTGTGAATTTTTTGCTAGTATGTGTATATATGTATATTTCCTCTCCATATATACATACTGTCTTATTATAAGGAATTCGTATAAACATATATATACATATATATACACCCCCCCACACACACATACATACACACACACACATATACATATATATACACACACATATATACATATATATACACCCCCCACACACAAATACATACATACACACACACATATACATATATATATATAAACACACACCCACACATATATATACACACACCCACACACATACATACACCCCCCCCACACACACACATATATAAAAAAATTTCTCAGAATTAACCTGTAGAAAAAAACAATATGTATAAAGGAAAAAAGACAACAGTTTAGTTTTAGCCGATGCGTTTTGTCCAACATGTAATTTTTCAGGGCAAAAAATTAAATGAATTTATTGACAACATTTTGTCTGTTATTTATAGATACTTTGTTTCAATAAATTCATGTCATTTTTTACCATGAAAAAGTCCCGTATTGGCCGAAACGCATTGGTGAAAACTAAATTTTTTCTATTTGCTTTTTTCCTTTATATAACTCTAAACATTATATTTAGTGGTTACTCGTACTTTAGTAGACACACCATTTATTTATTAAAAAGTATATTTATTTATCTGTGTATATTTCTGAGATGAGGTATTGTAATTATTTACATAGTTCAAACTGTTGTCCTCATCTTTATTGTCATGTTCACGACAGAAGAGGCATGGCATATAGAACTAACAATTTATGCTGGTAGATGAAATAAAGGGTTCAGTACAAAATTTCAATCACCTGAAGAAGACTGGAGTATACAATGGCCAAAACACCATGAACATGAAAATAAAGATGAGGGCAACAGTCCGAACAATGTAAATAATGTAAATAGTATATTTATTTTTGTCTACCAGCCTGAACATTAAAGAAAAGTTTGCGATCTTTGGCAGGATTCAAAATTATACTAAATTAAAACTTAAATATTTTCCCACTGGTACTTAAATATTAACGTTAACTAGATTCATGTGTTTTAATCTTAAGTAAACTACTGTTGAATCCCTTAAAAGATCCATCTTGGCTTGCTCCTAAAGAGGTTCTATTAACTCCAACTTGGCTTGGAATGGATCACTACCTTTCTGGAGATGGAATGTTGAATGGTTGGCAAGTAAACTAGTTCCACCACTTATATTTATTGTAAGTCGGGCAGGTGGTTAGCAACCATATAAGATAAAAGATAAGACCTATCAAAGTGGGGAAGAACTCTTGATGAGTCAATGTGGCCAGTTAGAAAAGTGGCATGGAATATCAGAACACTGAATCAGTGTGGCTAGTTAGAAGAGGGACATGGAACATCAGAACATTGAATGAGTGTGGCCAGTTAGAAGAGGGACATGGAACATCAGAACACTGAATCAGTGTGGCCAGTTAGAAGAGGGACATGGAACATCAGAACATTGAATGAGTGTGGCCAGTTAGAAGAGGGACATGGAACATCAGAACACTGAATGAGTGTGGCCAGTTAGAAGAGGGACATGGAACATCAGAACATTGAATGAGTGTGGCCAGTTAGAAGAGGGACATGGAACATCAGAACACTGAATCAGTGTGGCCAGTTAGAAGAGGGACATGGAACATCAGAACATTGAATGAGTGTGGCCAGTTAGAAGAGGGACATGGAACATCAGAACACTGAATCAGTGTGGCCAGTTAGAAGAGGGACATGGAACATCAGAACACTGAATCAGTGTGGCCGTTTAGAAAAGTGACATAGAACATCAGAACACTGAATCAATGTGGCCTCCTACGCTTCTCCATGTCCATAATCGTCTTGGATGTTCTTGGAACCAGGTGTTGGTTATTACATGGACATTGGCCATGCACCATTGGATCCATCTTTTGCCAGCGATGTAATTGTGATTCGATTTGCACTGAACCTTGTCATTATTTATCATGGAGAAAAAGGTGTGATTTTTTTCCTTCCGTACTTTGTACTGTCAGTGCTTACACAATGAAAATTTCATTAGAAACAAAGAAAAAAGTATTGAACTGTTATGTAATATTGATCTTACTATATGGCAATTAATGCTTGACAATCTCCTCATGGGCGAAAAAGCGTCTTGAGGTAACAGAAATGTGGTTCTACAGAAGGATGCTGAGAATACCAGGGGCTGAACATGAGAAACGACAAAGTTTTAGAGAAAATGGAAACAAAAAGGATATTAATGCTTAACATCAGAAATAGACAGCTGAAATCTCTAGGGCACATAATGAGGAAAGAGGGCTTTGAAAATCTGATACTCACAGGACATACTGAAGACAAGAGAGAGAGGGAGGAGGAAAGCAGAGCATAACCTACCTAAGTGGTTGGCAGGAAAAAGATTAGGAAAGATAGCAAAAACACAAATTTTACTAGGATCTACAAAGGTCAGGACGTTGTAGAGAGCCATGATTGTCCCATCCTGTAGACACACGGTACATATAAGATGCTATACCCATGTTTGTTTATATGCATGCACAAGGGCAGGCGTTGTTATATGACAACATCAGACCCAACTTAAATTGAAAATCAGATTAGGATTTATTAGAGCTTCCTCAAGCCAAAAACAATTGTCAGAATAAAAAAAATTATTGATTTTAATCAATTTAGATAGGGACCCTGTTCATAATATCAAATCAACCATGTCAAATCAATCCTACTTTTTAAAGAGTTATTTTTACTTTATTTTTATTTACAAATGTCAAGTTTAAAAATGTGTTAATGCTGGGGGGTAGAAATTACATTTTAAAAAAGAAATTATGAATGTCTGCTCAAATATAGGTATCCACTAAAAATAATATCTGCAGTAATAAGAACTAATATTGTATTGAACAGATAGAAACAGGCTGAGATAGATAGATAGATAGATAGATAGATAGATAGATAGATAGATAGATCATGAACAGGCTGAGATAGATAGATAGATCACGAACAGGCTTAGATAGATAGATAGATAGATAGATAGATAGATAGATAGATCATGAACAGGCTGAGATAGACAGATAGATAGATCGATCATGAACAGGCTGAGACAGATAGATAGATAGATAGATAGATAGATCATGAACAGGCTGAGATAGACAGACAGATAGATAGATCATGAACAGGCTGAGACAGACAGATAGATCATGAACAGGCTGAGACAGACAGATAGATAGATCATGAACAGGCTGAGACAGATAGATAGATAGATCATGAACAGGCTGAGACAGATAGATAGATATATAGATAGGTAGATAGATGGATCATGAACAGGCTGAGACAGACAGATAGATAGATCATGAACAGGCTGAGATAGATAGATAGATAGATCATGAACAGGCTGAGACAGACAGACAAATAGATCATGAACAGGCTGAGATAGATATATATATAGATAGATAGATAGATCATGAACAGGCTGAGACAGATAGATAGATAGATCATGGACTGGCTTAGATAGATCATGAAGAGACTGAGATATATATATATATATATATATATATATATATAGATAGATAGATAGATAGATAGATAGATAAAAACAGGCTGTCATAGATAAATCGATATGAACAGATGGAGCTAGGTATGAACAGGATAGATTGATAGATATGAACATGCTGAGATAGACAGATAGATAGATACACAGATATGAACAGATAGATAATGAACAGAGTGAGATAGAGCCAGATAAAATGTAATGTTATGTTTTTAGATCACATTAAAACCGTGGCAAACATGTGTTACTAAAAGTTTCATGATTAAAATAGAACTGATCCTCCACTGCTTAAGTGATCTGTTCTGTCAAGGCACAAATGGATTCTGTTGAAGCAAAGACTGATTACCATGTAATTAAGCATCTGACAATTGATATCCTCAAAGCACAGATGAATTATATACTGTGCTTGATTTAACCACACATGCACACACATATATATATATATTTAAACAGATTTTTAGTGGTACAAAACTTGAGTATTGCTTTAAAAGTATTAAGCTTAACATTAGAAGGCATAGTGCTTGATTTACACACACATACATATATATATATATATATATATATATATATACAGGGTGTCCATAAAATTCATGCGCACTTTAAAAATTTATAACTTTATTTGTATTTGCGATAGAAATAATCTGTAAAAAATGTCATAAAGTTTAATGTACCTAGTTTTAAGTATAGCTAAAATAACTAATGTGATTTCAGGCATTACTGTAAATCAGTTGGCAAATGTTTTCCGTGAACTGCAAAATCGTATTACCCTTTGTATTGCTAATGATGGAGGACATGTGGAAACTTAAATAAAATTTTAATAAAACCTTAAAAAATATAGATTTACTTCTTTCTATTCCTTTTTACAAATTATTTCTATTGCAAATACAAATAAAGTTATAAATTTTTTAAAGCGCACATGAAGTTTATGGACACCCTTATATATATATATATATATATATATATACACACACTAACCTAAACTGAGAAGTCCTGCTAAAGAAAAATTGTGCTTCTGACAGGAAGCAAACCTGCATCCTCTTTTTTCTATCAGGTTTTTTAGCCAAAGTGTGCTGTTACCAGTTCAGCCATGGAGACCAACCTGACAGAGCAAAGATTGAATTACCTATCACCTAGTTTCAGTTTCATACCCAAAACATAAACAACATTAATTTTTTGAAAGGATTTTTTATCTGACATTATTTCCTGTTACTAATGAATACACACACACACACACAGAAATATGCATAAATATACACACACACACACACACACACACACACACACACACACACACACATATATATATATATATATATATATATATATATATATACACACACACATAAATACACAGACACATACATTTGCATAGATACATATATACATACAAAGGCACACATATTTGCATGCATACATACATACACACACAAGCTCACACATCTGCATACTTACATACAGGCTCACATATTTGCATACATATATACACATAGGCACACTCATTTGCATACATACATATACATACAGGTACATGCATTTGCATACATAGATGCATACATACATATGACCATAAACAAAGACACAATAGACATTTCTTGCTTTTTTATCCTGGCTCGTTCAAAATCCATTTATGATTTGATGAGGCTATCAGACTTTTGGAGGACTTTTGCCAAAATAAATAAACTTATTCATTTCTTTGTTTTTATTCACATATCCTATTATTGCATATATGGGAAATGGTCCGACCATAATGCAAGGAAAACGTGCCAGAAGTTGTTTTCTATGAGTAATTCTGCTAAAAAGAATTACAAAAAGAGAGTGAGGGTGTGGTCTATTGGGAAAAGGGTGGGACACATGAACTGAAATGAGGTCTGTCCAGAAATGACCCAGCCATTTAATATCAAAAAAAGAAGAGAAGTAAACTGCCTAGGGCAATTGTTCATTTGTCTTCTTCTAAGTTCCCCTCATGAGGACTTATTTGCTTGTCCTTGTATCCAAAACACTTTTGAAAAACAGCCTGCAAATCTCTCTTTTTCAGCTCACCATCCAATACCTTTCTGCATTTTCCCTGTATCCCCCTTTTAAATGGCAATTTTAGCATTTCTTAGGGTCTGAATCTAGACTGTTGGAAAGCTGACAGACTTGGGTGACACAATGTTTCAGAAATAATAATGCCACCAAACGAGACATTGTCATTAAAAAACAACAAGCAAATGCCTCCTCATTGATGTAGCCATTCCTGGTGATCATGTCTACTGAAATTGGAAAGATTAAAAAGTAAACTGGCCTCTATATTGAGGTTGCCAGAATGTGGGACATTCGGGCCACTATTGTCCCAGTTATCTTTGGAGCACTGGGGTCTTATGGTCACATCACACTGAAACACTGGTTCCTGTATTTCTGCCAGATGGGGTCATATCAATGACTACAAAGCCAAAGAAATTGGAAAGCCTAAAAGATACACTAATTTCCAGATTGAGTTTGCAAGGATGTGGAACATTCAGGCCACTATTGTCCCATTGTATCCAGTCATCATTAGGGTGCTGGGATCTATAATACAGATCTTAAAGAAAACCAGAATAAAGCCGAGTATTGTATTGCTTCAAAAGTCTGCATTGCATGGCCCTACAAATATTCTTTGAAAGATATCATCTGGTTGAGGTTGTACGACTTGGAGAAAATCCATAATGTAAGATCTCTGGTTGAAAATGAAAAACCATGCAGAAGAGAACCTAATAATAATAATGATGTAAAAGTATGATCTTGAAGTCAAACAAAATTGGTACTGCTGCCAGAGTTGGGCACCAAACCATTAATCTGTTAATCGTTGATTAATGAAGTTGTCATTTTTGTTGATGATTTGACCTTTAATCCTTTGACCCCTGACCACCACTTTACTGTTGATAGAGAAAAATGACATAATGCCCAGCCACTGGTTGAACAGTGGTAGAGAAAAATGACTTAATGCCCAGCTACCAGTTGAACAGTGGGTAAACACTTGTAACTATTTTATATCTACCGTGAAACATTACATACAAATTATTTGCTAATTTTGACTCGGGAGTTCAAGCAGAAGGGTTAAAATTGTTCAGGAATGCAGGGCTCAAAGGCTTAAGTTGACTTTGAGAGTCATCACAGGTGGGCACCATTAAACAAATAGTTATCTCTGTTAATGATAAATTTGTTAACCAAAAAATGAACTTCGTAAACTGTTGAGCTCTTTAAAAATTAATGGAAGTTATCGTTAAACCGCTAATGTTAAGTTTTGTCCCTGTTCCTGCTGAGGTCTAGTGGCACTGGCAGTTTTAACTTTGATGACATCAACAGATTCAAGTTCTTGAGATGCCACGATGACATTCAAAGTTAGCTTGGGGGTTGAATCATTGGTGAAAATGTTAACCTTGTTAATCAAAGTGATTAACAGATTAATGGTGTCTCGCTCTGACTGCTACTCACCAGAGAAAGTGATTGAAAATGACGAAATCAGGATCTTGTGGGATTTCAGCATACAAACAGACCTCACCCTTAAGGCCACCAAACTAGGTATCACTGTCATTAAAAAAAAAAGATAAAAGAAAATGCCACCTTATCAATGTGGCTATTTCTAGTGGCCATAATAAAGGGTATTTCAGTGAAATGGAAAAAGTTGTCAATTTCAAATCATTTCATTTGTACCCCCTTACTTCTTAAAATAATGGCTAGCATTCATATTTATAGTTATCATTGCAATATTTTGTTAAAGTTGTTAAGCTCAAATATTTAATGTTGTGATAGGGGAATTCCTATGGATATCTTATTGTAGAACTCACCATGAGCTTATTCAATCATTAAATGAAGAATTAAGATTCATCAGAAATTTCAATAGGAAAACCATGAAATTTTTGACATGCTAAAACTAATTACTGTTACTACTACTATTATTATTATTATTATTATTACTATTCAAAGTTTTTTCTTAATGCTTGGCTTTGTTCACTCATGGAGCCAAGTCCATCCTATGAGGGTGTGATGGGATTTATTTATGGGATAGAGTACACCTTACTATGAGAACAGTACTGAAAACAATATGAATATGTAAATTTATATATATATATATATATATATATATATATATATATATATATATATATAAAAAGGATGTTCCAATAACTTGGACCTATATATATATATATATATATATATATATATATATATGATGTAATGGAATAACTAGTCACCCCTATGAATGATTACACTATAGGTAGTAAGTACCTATAAAGACAACCGTCTATGAGAGACAGAGAGAGGAGGTGAGCGCGAGAAGACGCAAGATGTCCGACATTCCAATTAGTGGCACTCACTACTAGATTAACTTGTGTGTATAACTGTACCGTATTTTATATTGTACTGGTTGTGTACAATAAACCTTTCTTCTATTATCCACCTGGTGTTAAGTATTTATTCCCTTAGCACAGAATATAACAATATATATATATATATATATATATATATATATATATATATATATATATATATATATATATATATATATATAGGGTGTTCCAATAACTTGGACTGATTTTAAATATGAATTAAGTTTAAGCATCTAATGATTTTTTTTCTTTTTCTTTCAGATTTGGCAAACATTTGGACAATATTATTTTTCACACATAATTGCCATGACTTAAATAACATGATCCAATAGAGAAATAAATAAATTTTCACCAATAACACTGATTTATTTACTGCTGACTTTGATCCATCTTAATGAAACACCCTTATATATAATCCGTCTTAATGAAACACCCCTATATATAATCCATCTTAATGAAACACTCTTTATAAACATGAAAGAAATGGAAAAGCCTAAGAAGTACACAGATTACCAGATTGAGGTTGCCACAATTGTGTAACATTCAGGCCTCTATTGTTCCAGTTATCTTTGAAGTGCTATGGTCTATACTAGCAAAGTTCTACATTAAGAAAATTAGAATAAAATCTAATATCCTATAGCTTCAGAAGTCTACATTGCAAATATTCTGCAAAAGGTTCTGTCTGTTTGAGGTCATAAAATTTGATGGAAAGCACTCGTGATGCAAGATCTCGAATTGAAAACAAAAATATGCAGAAGAGAAGAAAATAATAATAATAATAATAATCTTTATTACCTCTTCCCCACATTCTAACACCCCTTTTCTCACACATGCATTTGTCTCTTGTTCAAGCTTGAAGACGCCTACTATAATGAGAGAAATGTGCATCTGAATAGTTTTTCTTCTTTGTCTTATTATCATCATTTTTCTTCAGATAATTATTTTTCAATCATTTCAACCCAAGCAAGGCAATAAATCCACTAAGATGCAAGGGCTTTACTGAGAGTGAAAGAAACTGGGAAAACATTACTGAGGAGAAAGGATGATAAAAAGAACAGGATTCAAGGAGACAGAAGATTTTTTTAATCATTTCAACCCAAGCAAGGTGATAATACCACTAAGATACAAGGGATTACTGAAAGTGAAAGAGAATAAGAATAATGAGGAGAAAAAACATTAAAAAAACATGTTTCAGGAACTCAGAAGATGGTGATTGGCATTGCATTTGAATTTTTAAAGATTGTAAGTAGCAGGGAAGTAAGAAACCAGAAGAGAGTTCCACAGGTGTGAGAAAAGAAACTATTAGAATTGTATATATGTTTGCATCTAGCTAGTTTAACAGTAAAACAGTGAGACCTAGTTGCCAATCTAGTAGCATGCTTAAATTCATGTTGTTGAGACACCAAAGAGGAAAGCTCATCAGAACAATTCCCATTTGTAGAAAAGACAGAAGGAAGCCACATCATGGCAGTAGGAAAGTGACTGAAGTCAAGATAGCCGGTCAAGATCGATAACATTACTATCAACCATAAAAGTGAATGTAAATTCAGATTAAACAAACATCTAAATTCTTGTCATGGATAATTTTTTTCAAGCAATCAGTGTTTTTCTTTCTGACATAGTTATTCTCAGTAATGATCATGTGCAAGCAGATATGTTTTTTTCCATGTCTATAATTTTAAAGTTTCTTTCCATTTGGGAAAATATCAAAGAGATATTTACCTTACCTGTCTCTACCTCGAGGAGCTCTGGGCTGCAATGGAACTTCTGTTTTGCAAATTCTTCATAATATAAACAAGTAATTGGAAACTGGGTTTAGAAAACAAAGTTTATAAAAGGAAGGAAAACGAAGCGTGAGATAAACGGCAAAACTGTTTTATCTGCAAAATGTTATCATTTTCTTCTTGACATTTTCATTGACAACAGCAGGTGGCCCAATTGCTGTCAATATTTCATTGTTATCACACACAAAGGTATTTTTGTATATGAATTTATCTCTATCAGTGTGTACACACACACACACACACATATATATATATATATATATATATATATATATATATATATATATGAAGAAATATAGTCTTAAAGTGTGCTATATTTATGGGATAAAGTGCTCAATATCAGAGATAGAGCGTGTGTAAATATAAAAGTGGACATGGAAGTCAGCACTTAGAGCCGACAGTCTGTTTCATGCTAGTGCAATCGTCAGGCAACTAGTGCTGTTATTTTTCTTGGCTATTTATATATAAGGGTCAGTGGTGCATTATGGGTAGTCTATTTTGGCGGTTACTTTTACCGGAAGTCGCTTATTTGTTTATTTATGTCAAATTATTTTGCTTGTTTTTTTGTTTGTTTTTTTTTTTAATTTTATTTTTATTTTTTATCTTATATATTTATTTATTTATTTTTTATTTTGATCGGTGTTTTTTATTAACGTAGTAAAAATTTGTTTATATAGCTTATTGTTGGTAGTCTATTATGGCGGTCATTTACCTGAAGTTGGTTGTTTGCTTATTTATTTGGGTCAAATATATATATATATATTTTAAACATGTAGTATTGAATGTTAAAGACAACATAGTCTTGCATATTTTCTTTTGAATTTTCTCATATTCTCTAATGAGACTTTTTATTTGAAAATGATTTCGAAATATGTATTGTCCATACGATGACCTAGCGCTTTCGAACATCATTGTTCATCTTCAGGGTCAATATTTTTAGTCAAATTTTTTTTTTTTTTTAAACAAACATTTGCCAATTATCTTGTAGCGTAATCATGTTGCTACTTTTTTACAAACTAAATAAACGTTAAAATCCTTTTAAATTCAAAAGACACGATGATGTTATCACGTGCAGGGTGAAGATTTTTATAATGTGACAGTGTGAAAAAGATTTCCACTACACAAACCAAAAGATCGAAGAATACGTTATAAAATTTAAATATATTATAAACATTGTAATATGTTACCAGAAATATTGTAATCTATACGATTAATAAGAGGTCTTTTGCTTTTAATATGTAATGCCTCTAAGATTTTAAGGCGTCTCTAATGTCTGTATGTTTATATATATATATATATATATATATATATATATATATAATCATATATCTAAAATATATAAATATATACATACATACATACATACATACATACATACATACATATATATATATATATGTATAAAAAATAATTCCAAGAGGATAGAATCCAGGTAGACCTCAATGTCCAGGACAGAGTAAGGGTATAATAAAAAGACTTAAACACTAATATTCCATGGTCATAATTTATTCCATTGGAATCGTAAATACGATCCAATTCATCAGACCTACAAATTCAAAAAGAAAATATATATATATATATAATATCACATGGATGACTATATATGCTCCTGGAAATCTAGAGAAAATCTCTGAGAAAAGGTTTTTTTTTAAGAACAGCAGCTCCTACTGCTATTACGCATTACTCTTCAAGTACGAATTGAGTTCTCCAAGCCGCTGGTGTATTTCATTTAGAGAAAAACGTTAAAATTCCCTTCCTTTCTGCTGTGCGACGATGGCCTAGAGGTAAGATACCTGACTGATGTCAAATCAGTCGGGTTTTGATCCCAGCTTGAAGCAATCGAACATCTAACCACACTGAGACCTGTGATAGTGAAACAGTCTGTCTGTGGATGACGATATATATATATATATATATATATATATATATATATATATATATATATATATATACACACACATACATACACAGGGTGTGACGTGTAAATTGTAGCCATTTTATATTTTTAATTTTACACATTCATGCCGTTTGTTTCTGATTATACTATACTACACAGTATAGTAGGGTCATTTCAGTGCACTATGGTACAATTCATTCTGCCAGAAATTTGTAAACAGTATGCTGTACTACTTGGCATTCATGCTGGAAGCTTCAATATGAACATTTCAGAGTGTTTGGGTGTCAATCTGAGGACAGTGCAGAGGACTTGGAAAGTGTTGGATGAGTCTGATGGTGATTACGAAGGTATGCCAGCTTGGCAAACTCACTCTGATCATTCTGATAAGAAACAAACTTCCAAATTTGTTGGTGAGAGCTTTGAACTCAACACGAACACCTACATTGTGCCCTGAGGAATTAGTGCTGTCCTGGGCCAAGAAGGTGGCTGCTGGAAAACCCTATGTCTGGCAACAGGACTCTGCACCATGCCACACAAACAGGAGAACCCAGTCATGGCTGTCAAACAATTTCTGTAATCACATCATCTCTTATATATGGCTACCTATCTCCTCAGATTGCAACCCCCTTGATTATTATCTGTGGGGTCAGTTGAGCAAGAGACCAACCAAAATCCTTTTAACACCAAAGATGAATTGAAGGCAAGGATTATGGCAGTATTCACCAACTTAAACAAGGAGACCATCCAGAAAAGTTGCAGGAGATATTGAAGTTGTCTGGAGGTCGTTCTTGAAGCTAATGGCAATTTTATTGAATAAATTTACTCTTTAGTATTTCAAGATATTTTTGTATAATTTTGGTAAATATATACGTTAAAATGAGACGTCAGTGTTATTTTCATTTTTGCATAATTTAGATGACAATTTATCCATCGCACCTATATATATATATATATATATATATATATATATATATATATATATATATATATATATATATATAACTTTAAACATCATTTTTAGGAAAAACAAAGAAATGTTTCCTTTTGCTGTCAAAGAAATATTCCCCTCAAATACTTGTATTTGAGGAGACACTTCATGTATTTATTAAACGGTATATTTATGTCTACCATCCTGAATGTTTGAGAAATTTTATCAAAGAAAAATTTGTGCTCTTCACCAGGAATTGAACATACGTCTCTCAGGGCAGAGGGAGCTACCATTTAGCTCAACATGCCATAACCAACTTGACCATGAAGAGCAATCGATCAGGCGAGGCCAGATTTTGTGCTTTCAAACAAAACTGCTCCCGTCATAGATTTCTTGAAGTTTTTCAAATCTGCACAGTTTTGTTCCCAAATGTAAACAAAGAGAATTTTTAGAATGGATTTTTTATAAATCCGACAGATTTTTATCACTTTAAATGTTATTGTTATTAGTGGATACTCATATTTGAATAGGTGCTCTTGTTTATTTCTTAAACAGTATATTTAATTATTTTCATCTATCAGACTGAATGTTCCAGAAATATAACTCAAGAAAATTTGCAGAAATTGAACCTATATATATTTTTAATGTGGAAATCTCCACCCTTTACCTGAAGATGGTCGTGAGACCAGAAACATGTGTTGTAAAATTATGAAAAATAAAGGATAATATTTTTTTAAAAATCCACATTACAACCAAAAAAGTTTGCAGTACCTCTTCTTTTTAATATAAACACTTTTCTCTCGTTGGAACCATTATAAACTCTTCATTTTACATATATATATATATATATATATATATATATATATATATATATATATATATATATATATATATATATATGCAGGTGTGTATGTGTGGTGATATTAATAAATTTATATACTGGTTGGATGGTGAATTTTATGACAACATATTAACCCATGTTTTGTTATTTAATATCTATTAGTTTTTATTGGTTAAGTTTATGCTTGGGGTTGGAGGCAAACAGGGGTCATGTTTATACCTGGGGTTGGAGGCAAACAGGGGTCATGTTTATACCTGGGGTTGGAGGCAAACAGGGGTCATGTTTATACCTGGGGTTGGAGGCAAACAGGGGTCATGTTTATACTTGTGACTGAACTAGGTAATGCATTTCCATTAAAAAGGAAAATAGAACCTTGCTGTGCTTTCTGATGCCAAACAGACTAAGGCATGCTGGATCAAATGATGGTTTCTCCGAACAAGGAGGCAACCAAGTTCAAACACTACCAGATATCACATTTTCTTTATTAAGATTTCTCAAGTGTACAGATGTAATACACACAGTTTAAAATAAAAACAGGATGTCTATTTGAAATACAGGTATCCACTGAAAATAATGTTTGATTTAATAAAAAATATATATTTTCAAACATGTTCTGTTGAATAATATTGACAAGTTCTATCTATTTGGTTTTTAATTAACTTTTTTTCAAATTTCTGAATTAGTTGTTTTACATAAATCAGCAAATTTAACAATTTATT
Source organism: Acanthosepion esculentum (assembly GCA_964036315.1). Taxonomy (NCBI): domain Eukaryota; kingdom Metazoa; phylum Mollusca; class Cephalopoda; order Sepiida; family Sepiidae; genus Acanthosepion; species Acanthosepion esculentum. The sequence continues at coordinate 73,406,146 of OZ038511.1, read as the reverse complement.
TTTCATTTTTTTCCCCACTGAGTACTTTTAAGTGTTGCTACATTTGTTTACAAGGATTTCATTTTTTGTGTGTTTATGTAACTGTTTTTGGTTAATTTTGTCATTCCTTCAAATTGCTTTCACCAATTTCAAGTCAATAAAGGGGGTATCATTTTTAGCGATTTTCCAAGTGTAGCTTAGCTGTGGCACAAGGCCGAAAGTTTGGGGCACCCAGTGAGGATCGGACTCACTACTCAGTCGTAATTGTTCTAGCGAGACAAGCTTGCTAACCATTACATCGCCTTGGGGTGCCCAAGGGGATGTCATTTATAACAGTCAAACTGAATTTTTAAATGTAATCTTTTTTCATGGCTTCCTCTTTTTTAATATATTTACAATGTGCATTGCCTGGATTGTCTTTTGTGAAATAGAAAGTCGAGTGCTTTCCTGCTGCTTCTCCCTGCCTCATCTTAGAATATCATTACAATAAACAGTTTCATTTTCGTTATGTCTCATTATCTCAACTATTTCGTCATTTTCCTCCTGAGGTTTCATGCCAGAACAGCAGGTGGCAAAATTTATTGTGTTTCATGATTTTTACAATGCTAACCTTTGCAGAGAATTTGGCTTCAGGAAGCCAGAAGCATTTTGAAGATAATAGCAACTATACACTCAAATATGTTATGCGTCTTTTAATACCGGGGCACATATTTTTAACATTTTTTTTCTTAATAATTCTATTCCTATCATAAACTGAACTTTTTCTTTGTAAGACATTCATTAATATAAAATAAAATATACTTAATGGATGCACAGGTGGCGTAATGGCTGTTGGCTTGGAATGTGTAATCAGAGAGTCGAGTTCAAGTTTGTTACACTCAAATACTGTTGGGAAAGATGATTGGTTGGTTGATTTTGTTTAGTGGCATATCAACCTCTATGGGTTATTTAAAGCAGAAATCTAAATATTTTGAACACAATTTTATCACTTCAACTAAATATATACTATAAATAGGTATTGTTGTTTGGTTGATTTTGTTTAGCGGCATATCAACCTCTATGGGTTATTTAATGCCGAAATCTAAATATTTTGAACACAATTTTATCGCTTCAACTAAATATATACTATAAATAGGTATTGTTGGTTGGTTGATTTTGTTTAGCGGCATATCAACCTCTATGGGTTATTTAATGCCGAAATCTAAATATTTTGAACACAATTTTATCGCTTCAACTAAATATATACTATAAATAGGTATTGTTGGTTGGTTGATTTTGTTTAGCGGCATATCAACCTCTATGGGTTATTTAATGCCGAAATCTAAATATTTTGAACACAATTTTATCGCTTCAACTAAATATATACTATAAATAGGTATTGTTGGTTGGTTGATTTTGTTTAGTGGCATATCAACCTCTATGGGTTATTTAAAGCAGAAATCTAAATATTTTGAACACAATTTTATCACTTCAACTAAATATATACTATAAATAGGTATTGTTGTTTGGTTGATTTTGTTTAGCGGCATATCAACCTCTATGGGTTATTTAATGCCGAAATCTAAATATTTTGAACACAATTTTATCGCTTCAACTAAATATATACTATAAATAGGTATTGTTGGTTGGTTGATTTTGTTTAGCGGCATATCAACCTCTATGGGTTATTTAATGCCGAAATCTAAATATTTTGAACACAATTTTATCGCTTCAACTAAATATATACTATAAATAGGTATTGTTGGTTGGTTGATTTTGTTTAGCAGCATATCAACCTCTATGGCAATGATTCCCAATATGGGGTGCATGTCCCATTGGTGGGGCATGGTAATATTTTGGTGGGGCATGCATAGGATGTGCACCCTTTGGCTCACAGAATAAGGGGGCAATTCGAGAATGAGTTATTAACAGGGAATTGTTTTCTAGTGAGTCTGACTGAGGTTGTTAATGTTAATGCGTGTTAATACATACGATGCATATACAGTTATGCATGCATAAAAATACTTTGTGTGTACGTACGTATATGTGTAATTGGCATATAGGGTATTTCGCATCTCTCCACACTCATGTGTCTTGGTCAAAAAAGAAGAGGGTCTGATGCATGATGCTGGAAGAGCCCATGGTTGTCGGCCAATCAGCACGTGTGAGAATTCAGTTTGCTTCCTTCACATGAATTGTAGTAAAATTTTGAATATGTAAGAATTAAATATTACAGAGTCGGGGGGGGGGGCACCAGAATTTTTGAAATACCAAAGTGGAGCATGGCCCAAAATTGGTCGGGAACCACTGCTCTATGGGTTATTTTCTACCCTACAACCACTTTTCCACAGATGAAATGCCGCAGTCCTCTCACTATTCTATGGCAGATATTCTGACAAGCTACCTTCTTTAGTCCTACCACCCCTGATTTTTACAATTTGAACCAGCCATGCCTCACATACACAGCGGTAAATCATCCCCATTGCCTTTGTATTCCATTAGTAAGTAAGAAGTAAGTTCCATTCAGACAGCTTCTTACCATGAATTTCTGCTTTGTGGAACAGACTTCCAGCAGGATGCTTTCCCAATGACTACAATCTTGACCTCTTCAAGTCTAGGGTTATATAGTGACATAGGTAAAATGGACTTGCTCTATTTTGCATTGAGTCGAATAACTACTAATAAGTCAGTCATCACTCGGTACAGGGGTGGAAGTTCTATGTCACAGACTAGAAGACATCACAACAATATGGCATCACCGGGAGGATCTCTAAGACTGTTGGATGAGCTGAACTTTGTGAAAACATGGATTCATTGTTTTGCTGCCTAGGTGCAGACAAAGAAGTTAAAAGACCACAAAGTTACAGGAGGAGAGAACAAGATTACAGATCTCTTTTTGACTTTGACATCGAATACATGAAAGGAAACATTATTTCACATAATCAAGACTTCAATGTTCAACAATGAAAGATCAGAAAAAACTCAGACATCTTGTTGATTTTGGTTGATTTTGTTTAGTGTCATATCAACCTCTATGAGTTATTTAATGCCAAAATCTAAATATTTTGTGTATATCTCTGAGATGAGGTATTATGATCACTTACATTATTTACATTATTCGGACTATTATCTTCATCTTCATTGCCATATTCACAACGTTTTGGCCATTGTATGCTCCGACCTTCTTCAGGTGATTGGAATTTTGAGAGTTGTGAGCTCAATACCAGGCCACAGCAGTGGTGAACCAAAACTTGGAGGGTTTAGTTAAAGGGAAATAACTGAGACATCCAGAAGAGGCATGGCATGTGGAACTAGAACAATCTACCCCCGGTGGACAAAATAAAGGGTTCAGTTCAAAATTCCAGTCACCTGAAGAAGGCCGGAGTGTGCAACGGTCGAAACATTGTGAATATGACAATGAAGATGAGGATAACAGTTCAAATAATGTAAATAATGTAAGTAAATCTAAATATTTTGTATGCAATTTAATTTTATTTGGGGAGATAATGGTTTAGTGATACAAGTTTTACTAATTAATCCATAGCTGGGAGGGGAGAAGAGGTGGAATTACATCTTTCCCAAGGGTATTTACACATAAGTGAATATAGCAAATCAAACTGGAATTGGAACTTGGCTCTCCAATTCTGTGCCATTATCCCTTACATTACCCACACGTCCAAGCTTACAGCACTTGGTATTCTCAAGCTGTCACCCATCTAAGTACTGACCAGGTTTGATGTTGCTTAACTTTGGTGATTGTATGGGAACTATTGTTTCAATGTGGCTGTAAGCAGACTTCTAGTTGTGTGCACCTTTCTATTGAGTAATATTTAATGAGCTGGTCTTTAATGAGGGTAGAATTCATTACTTACCATCATTTCTGAAAAATAATACACACCCATAAATAATAGGCACCCTAACAAATGATCCAAAAATTAAAAAATATATCTATACCTATGTATAATATGCATCTATAAATTTTGTCAAAAATAAAACAAAACAAAAAATAATTACAAAGACATTTTGTCGACCTTGACATTAAGAATAAAATCAAAACTAAGCGGCTAAAACAATGTTGAAAATTACCATGCAGTTTTCCTGATAAATGTCAGTGAGGATGTTATAAAGAGAGGTTTCAAGAAGGGTTGTCTCACGACAGCCATGGATGGCTCTGAAGATGACATCCTTTGTCAAGACAATGAAGAGACTGAAGGTAATTTTGAACAGGCCGTAGATAATATTGTGAATGATAATTTGTTTAATGACAATTTAGATATTGATTCTATAATAGAAAGTGATGATGATGATGATGGAAATTAAAATTTCAATAAATTGTTAACTTGATATCCTCTTTTCTTCGAAATTGGCCTTTTTTATAGATTTTTTATTCTTTGCCAAATAAAAAATGCTGTTACTGATAAACGTGAATTTATTGACAAAAAAATGTTACAATTATTATTGTTGGATTTAAAATGAAAGTTGGGATAATAATCTTTCTTATTTTAGAACAACAAGTACGCATTTATTATTATAAATCAATAATGAAAAAATATTTTTGTTTAAACCTATTTATAATATGCACACCTACTATCACCTGTAATTTACTGTAAAAAAAATGCATGTAAAAAAAATTTTCAAGAAATTATGATAATTTTGAGTTCCATCTTTAGTCAAAGCCATGCAACTTGAGGACTGATATCTAAAATAAGATAAGTTTATTAAATAAATAAAAAAACAAAAAAAAATGCTGCTTGAGTAAAAGCAAGTCCCAAAATCAATTTCACAGATTCCGTTCAGAGATACCATGATTTTTGTGTCTTAAACTGTTCATAAATTTGATCCTTATAATAATGACAAAATCTGTATAATTCTTTCTGTCCGCATCTGTTCAATTACTTCTCAAAGCGGTTAATACTACTTAGAAGACAATACTCAGACACAATGCAGAAAAGCAACATCTTCAAGTATCTTGTATAGCAATTAAAGACGATATTAACAAAGGCAAAATATATTCTTCTGCTTCATGCAGTTAAACACAGGAATAAAAATATTTGCTATACTTCTGGTAATATAAATAAAATATATTATGCATGAATAAGCATAATTACTTAGTTTAGCTTAGTCTGGCATAAGACCACAATATTTGTGTACCCAGTAAAGATCAAAATCAAAAGCAATGCCCCGTAAGGTGACCTTACTTACAGTAGGCACCAAATACATATTTACTGAATGTTGATTCATTTGACCTTAGTCCCTAATAGTCAAGTATATTTACCTGGCCTCCCCACCAAGACTGGAAGTGACACAAGGTCGTCTTAATATGGGGAGCACTGTATACATACTTATGCATATGTACCAAGGACAAAAAACTGATTTTTGCCCAGCTCCTGAAACTACTGTCATGCTGGCATTGGTATTACACCGAACCAACCTCTTTAGTGCAATGAGGAAGGTGCTGTAGCGATTACTACTATGTTTGACATGCCTACATTTTTCTCAACTGTGATTGGTCAAATAATAAATAATAAATACTAACTAAATAATAAATAATAAATACTAACTATCACAGGACAATTTACTGATCGCATTCACCACACTGAATTTTTCCTATTGTTAATTCACAAACATGCTTTTGTTACAAAATCACCGATTGGGTAATTTTTCATCCAATCAGATATTTTTTGTGTGTTCTTGAAATTTCTCCCGCCATTGTCCTGGGAGCCTACCCATGGTTATATAAACCGGAATTCGTTCTAAAAATAGACAGTAGAAGCAGAACTCAGTAGAACTCAGCAACTCACACGTGTATACACAGACTATTCATTCTACTCACTGCACGCACGCACACAGAACTTAAATATCATTCACCATCAGTTCTATGTAACAAGCCAAGTTGCAACAGCTCTGTTAGTTATATATAAACCACAAACTGATTTATTACATGTTATTCTGAAAACATCATCCTATCTAATACAGAACTTTGAACATTCTTATTCAGAAAACTTGTTTTATTACATTTAATCTTTCAGCTAACAGTTAAAGGGAAACAACTTCTCCTATCTTATTGTTTCACACATTACAAAAAATGTTTTGTATTTGTTGATTTTAATATGTATTTTATCGTTGAAATAAAAATCGGTTTTCCATTGTTTTTCCTTTATACAAAAATGTATAATTGTTAAATGCTATTCAACACGCAGCCACATCAACCTTTTCAACACAACCAGCATTTCCAGTGCTGTCACTGGGTTAGAATCCCCAGGGCTGAGCAACTTTTCCCATCTAAAATGAGGAGAATAATAGCTCCATTTACAGCACAGGGGGTGTTAACTGTGCCTCAGTAAACCCTCATTTGCTAATGGTTAGTCATTTCAACTCAAGGAAGGCAATAAAAGTTACTAGAAGGCAAAGGGTAACTAAGCGTGAAAGAAACTATGAAAATAGAACTTATGTTTACATCTAGCAATTTCAACAGTAAAATGGTGAGACCTAGTTACCAATCTAGTAGTAAACTTAAATTCATGCAGTCAAAGGTACCAAGAGAAAGGCTCATTAGAACAATTGCCATTAAAATATTTATAGAAAAGAGACAGGGAAGCCACATCATGGTGGTGGAAAAGTAACGTAAGTCGAGATGCCAGGTTAGGAATAATAACAGTATAGACCCTTTTTTGGATTTGTCAAGAATCTTGAGATATATAGCAGGATCATAAGGCTGGCTTTTTGTTGTGAGACCGATACTTTCCTACATCATGGACTCTCCCAGTACTATATTATTATGTGAATGGTAGTATAATGGGAGTAGCGCCAGTAATGCGCAGCTGCGTACGATACCAATATCGGACACCACTGGATAGTAAGCTCTGCTTACTCTTACACTATTCTTTGTAACTTTTCTGTTTAATATATCTTTCTTACCTCTAACCCGTGTTCCGTGTTTTCCTTCCGTGGCCCCTACTTCGGGTCCAACTCACTTTTTTAATAATTTTATCTCAAACAAAGCTACTAAGATGCAAGGAGTTGCTGATAGTGAAAGAATCTGAGATGTCGTCAGCAAGGGGAAAGGAGAACAAAATAAAATGATGATGCTGTTCTTAAAATTTTGAAGATCATAGTTGACAGGGAAGCTGGAAGGTAGAAGAGAGTTCTACATATGAGAAGAACAAGAGAAGAAACTAGTAGAATAGAAGTCATGGTTACACTACTTATTTCAACTGTAAAATGATGATATCTAGTTACCAATCTAGTAGTACACTAAAATCCATACTGTCGTGTTACCAAGGAGGAAAGCTCGTTAGAACAATTGCCATGAAAATATTTATCGAGAAGACAAAAGGAAGCCATGTAATGGTGCCAGGAAAGTCGACATGTCAGAACTGCTAACATTACAGTCAGGATTACAGTGATTTCTATTAGACTTCTTTCCCTCTTAGTATTCAAAAATCTTATTACACTTCATACCTCTATATTTTTCCACTGTTTTATGGTGGCAATTATTTTTGTACTTTTCAAGTTCCTGTGGTATTACGCACCTGCCCACTTCTTTTGTGCTTTCATTTTTCTTAATTTTTAAATTTCGATTGATTTATGCCAATCTGATATTTATTTTTCAAACATTTTCCCGACTCATAAAATCCTTTTCCTGAACGGATATCATTTTTTAGATGATCTATACAAGAGACTGAATTCATCTCCAACATGAATGATTTGCTTTTTATGGTTTATCAACCTTTTGCAGATTATTTAAAGCCAGAAAATACTTTTAGATTGTAGGAAATTTTTTTAGACAATAATAATTTATTGATACAATTCCTATTTATTATCCCATAGCTGGGGGAGAAGAGGTGGACATAGCTTTGTGAAGGTTTTTTGTGCTTAGGTAAATATAACGAACCCAACTGGAATTGGAACTTGGCTCTCTGATTTCCAATTACAAACTGTTATCCATTTCATCACCTGCACACCAAAGCTTACAGCACCTAGTATTCCTAAGCAGTCACCCATCTAGGTACTGACCAGGCTCAACATTGCTTAACTTTGGTGATCATATGAGCACTGGTGTTTCAAAATGATATGGCCGGAACTCCATTATATCAATGTTTCTCAACCTTATTTTGGTTGTGGCCCCCTCCAATCCAATGCAAGTTCTTTATGGCCCCCCTCATGACAACTTGAGTTCTTGCATCAGCAATGCATCCACAACTGGTATGGCACTGTCATTTGGAGTAAATCAGAGAAGTGAGTTTTCATATCATTATGCAACTGCTTCAAATGATCAACATACACAACTAGGTCATCATCAAGCAGCTCAGTGGATATACGAGGGTCATTCAATAAATAAGGTGAATTTTTCGGTATAAGGACTTCTAATACAGATAGAAGCTTACTCTTTTTTATTTTTTTTGTTTTACTTCTTTTTCACATGGATTTAATTTCTTTTGCAGATTAAAAAAAACCTTTCGAGTTTTGGCGATTAACAAAGATGGCTGACCAAGAAGCTTGCTCCAGGATTGAACAGCGGTCAGTTATCAAGTTTTTGGTTGCTGAAGGGTGCAAACCAATTGAAATTCATAGGAGAATGTCAACTGTGTATGGTGCCACATGTTTCAGCCAAAAAAATGTCTACAAGTGGGCTAAATTGTTTAAAGAAGGACGGAGCAGTGTTGAGGATGAAGACAGGCCTGGGAGGCCTACAGAAGTGAGGTCTCCTTAGGTGATCGAATCAGTCAATGACATCATTCAGTCTGACAGAAGGGTGACAGTGGATGACATTGCAAGGACTTTGAGCTTATCTGTTGGGACAGCACACAAGGTCAGCTGCCGGTGGATGCCAAAGATGCTTACTGCAGAGCACAAACAGCCCAGCAGCCTAAACGGTGCAGACCATCAACGAGCTGGGCTGGGAACTGCTCCCTCATCCCCCTTACAGCCCAGACCTTGCCCCTTCAGACTTTCACCTGTTTGGTCCATTGAAAGCGTTCGCGAGAGGCACGAAGTTTAAAAGTGACGATGAAGTCAAAAGTGTTGTGAGCAACTGGCTGAGACATCAGTCCAAAGATTTTTACGCTGAGGGAATACGGAAGCTTGTGCACAGATGGGAAAAGTGTGTGACAGTGCTGGGAGACTACGTTGGAAAAAAAAAAGAAAATAAGCTTCTATCTGTATTAGAAGTCCTTATACCGAAAAATTCACCTTATTTATTGAATACCCTCGTATTTGCTAAGGAAGGAAACTATACAAACTCCCATCTCCCAAATTCAACCAGAACAGCTTTCATTTCCTGTTAAATGTGTTAATTGCCACCTTGCAGAAAAACAGGGTGTAGTTATTTCCTTGGAGCTCTTTGTTCAGGACATTTAGATTTTCAAAATTGAAAGACAAGTTGGTGAAAACATATCTTAATTTAAACTTAAAATTAAGAGTTTTAAATTTTAAGAAATTGAAAACTAAAACCAGCCATTTTGCATAGACCAGATGAAAAAATTACAATAAATAAATATTTATGTTAACAAAATGATTTAGATTAATTTAATATTTAACTTAATGATAAATTTAATATTTTATCTTAAATAATAATTAATTACAAAATGCTTCATATATATATTTTGCAGTTCCTAAATTTTCTGTGGATCCCCTCATTTTTCAACCTTAGCCTTGTAGCCCCTGAAAATAGCTCATGGCCCCCAATGGAGTCATATCACCCATGTTGAGAAAGTTAGCTTTATATCACCAGCACATTACAAGCTTACAGCACCTGGCATTTCCAAGCGGTCACCTATATATGTACTGACCAGGCTCAATGTTACTTAACTTCAATGATCGTACAAGAACTGGTGTTTCATTATGATATGGCTGTAAGTCCTTTATACCACCCGCACATACAAGCTTATGTATTTCGAAGTGGTCACCCATCTAGGTACTGACCAGGCTCAACATTGCTTAACTTCAGTGACAGTATGAGAACTGGAGTTTCAATAGGATATGGCCACAAGTCCTTTATACCACCAGCACACAGCACCTGGTATTTCCAAGTGGTCACCTATCTAGGTACTGACCAGGTTCAATGTTGCTTAACTTTGGTGACAGTACGAGAACTGGAGTTTCAATAGGATATGGCTACAAATCCTTTATACCACCAGCACATACAAGCTTACAGCATGTGGCATTTCCAAGCGGTCACCCATATAGGTACTGACCAGCTTCAACGTTGCTTAACCGGTGATCATATGAAAACTGGTGTTTCAATATGATATGGCTGTAAGTCTCTCTGACATGAGTGGAGTGGAGAGTGCTGTAACCCATTAGGGTTGTAGGTATATAGCAAGAGCACCAGACCAGACAAGACTGGATGAATGGTTTGACTTGCATTTAGACTCATCAATCCAACACAAATAAAGGACTAGGAATTGTCATGATGCACTCGTCCCTGATAAAAAAGATAATAACTTGTAGTTTTCTTCTTTTCTTCTGACCAAAAGACACCTACCAAAGAAATACGAAGGAAAAGGATTTTTCCTGCTGTATTTCTCAACTTTGGTTTGGACTCTATATCCATGCTAATGTACGTATATTTGTGTGTGAGCAGCTTTTCTTCGATGTGGTGTAATTGCTAACAAACTGGTCTTGTTAGATCAATTACAACTGTGTAGTAAGTTTGATCCTCACTGGGTGCTCCATATGTTTAGCCTTGTACCACATCTAAGCTAGGCTTATAAAATCATTTGAGCACTTTGACATGGTATAGTAGTTAGCAAGCTTGTCCCGCTAGATCAATTATGACTGAATAATGAGTTTGATCCTCACTGGGTCTTGTTGCACATCTAAGCTAGGCTTAAAAAAATCCCCGAACACTTCGACATGCTGTAATGTTTAGTAAACTTGTCCCGCTAGATGAATCATAACTGAATTGTTGAATTCAATCCTCATTGTGTGCTTCAAACTTTTGGCCTTGTGCCACATATAAGCGAGGCTTATAAAATCATTTGAGCACTTTGACATTGTATAATGGTTAGCAAGCTTGTCCTGCTGGATCAATTACAACTGAAATAGTGAGATTGATCCTCACTGGGTGACCCATACATTCAACCTTGTGCCACATCGAAGCTACACTTAGAAAATTACTGAACACTTCAACATGGTGTAATGTTTAGTAAGCTGGTCCCACTAAACCAATTATGATTGAATAGTGAATCTGATCCTCACTGCGTGCCTCATACTTTTGGTCTTGTGCCACATCTAAGTTACACATAGATTATCATTTGATATGGTGTCATGGTTAGCAAGTTTGTCTCACTAGACCAATTATAACTGAGTAGTGAGTTCTATCCTCACTGGGTGCCCCATACTTTCACCCTGTATGATGTGCAAGCTATGCTTACGGAATCACTATATGTGTCCGTGCGTGTTTTTCCCCTCAAAAGGACTTCTTATATATCATATGCATATTAAATGTAAATTGCCAAGTTGAAATATATTGTTTTCTGTGTCCATTTGTATCAATATTTGAAGCTTTCTTAATGATACATCTACATAAGTGAGCATCTTATCGATAGAATATGTAAATATGTAAGTTTATCCAAGTATGACTCATTGCGTACATGCTACTATCAGCCACTCACACACTTTTCATACTGAATATATAAACAAAACAAAACAAAACAAAAAAAATCAATCCTTTTCAAGATGGATGCACTTTTCAATTTCAGCAATTATATTATTACCAAGCCTAAGTGGGTCAACATGGTCACAAGATGGAGAATGGAGCATTGGGTTCATATTACCATTAGAAACAAAACAAACCAAAAAGAAAAAATAAATAGACTGTTGTCAGGATACTTTAAAAAAATTTTTTTTTTTACAATGATATTCACTCTGTACAAGGCCCAAGGGCCACTCGGAGTAGAGGACTACAGAATAAGAGGCACCACTCCAATCAAGGTGATAATGTCACTAAGGTGCAAGAAATGAAAGACAAGGAAAAAGACTTTAGAAGGAACCAGAAACCCAATCCTAAACAGGAAACTAGAGATAAACATCTACTCCTGTTCAAAAAATTGGGAGGAGTGTGAACCGGACGATAAGCAAACCTATCTACTCCTATTGATGAAAAAAAAGAGTTTAAGCAGAGACATTAGAAGCATAGAGTTGAAGTAGACATTAGAAGGAATTGGAAACCCAATCCTACATAGGCAACAAGGGATAAACCTCTACTCCTGTTCAAAAAACCACGGAGGAGTGTAAACCGGACGATTAGCAAACCTATCTACTCCTACTGAGGATTTTACTGATCTTCTAACAAAAATTCTTTTTAAATCGAGACAACTTTTTCCTCATCTATTTGTGAAATAATTTGATAAATATAGGATGGGATTGTATCAAATTTACTGATGGGGATAAAAAGTTTTTGTTGCATGTGCCTAATCATGGCCATCCAACCAGCATAAATAAGCAATCTAAAGGTCATGGCCAGAAATAACAATAAATATTAGCACAAAACAAAAATTGGGAAAGGACAGTTTCCTCTTTCCACAACTTTTCTTTATCCCCCAGTAACATTATATATATATATATATATATATATATATATATATAAATAAATAATTGTGTATTTGGCCAGCAATTCCTCTTTTATGCAAGTTTCATTAAAAATGACTGACAAGATGCTGTGGTTAAGTTTTTTAAATAATTATAATTTTTCATGTCTTATACAATTTATGTCCTGAAAAGAAAAAAAAATTATAAAAATTGTCTGAGTGTTTTATATCCAAGCGCTTTTATTTTATTTTTAACTGAATATATGGATTGTGTTTTGTAAAAAATTCATATATTCAGTTAAAAGTAAAATAAAATTCATCCTTGATAATGGATAAAAGTATATATCTGAAAGCACTTGGATATATAAAACATTCTGACAATTTTTATATAATATATATATATTATAAATATATATTTATTTTTATATAATATATATATTATAAATTTTTATATAATATATATATTATAAATATATATTTATATTCTGAAAAGAAAAGAAATTATAAGAACATGTGAAAAATTATATAAAAAACTAAACCACAGCACCTTGTTAGACGTTTTTAATGAACTCACACACACACACACACACACACACACACACACACACACACACACACACACAGAGTGCTTGTTCTGAAGGTTGTATTTAAGTATGTAACTGACAGTCACCATGTAATGTTGATTCCTATGTCCACACTGTTTATATCTATAAACACTATCTCTAATATTGAGCAGTCTTTCCATAAGTATAGCAAACTTAATATAATTGCTGATACCCCTGAAGGGTGTACAGAAACATCCATCTACAAAACTCTGGAGTTGAGATGCTGACGGTAACATCAATCAGCTAAGTGACAAATTTTACTCATATTAATCCTATATATATATATATATAAATATCCAGGTAAAGTGAGAACAAGTGGAGTATAATTCCAAGCTTATATGAAAAATAATGCTAACCTAAGATATATTCACCCCAATTCTAACCACCCTCCATCTGTAATCAAACATATCCTTATCTATAGAATGGAGGATTAGCAAGAACTCATCTGACAAAGATATGCATGATAAATACAGCAACATTTATAATATTGCTTTAAAAATAGTTGTTATAAATAGATGGAAATCAAGCATAGAAAATATGATAAAATTGATCTAAGGAATAGGAATAGGAAAATCATTTGGTACTCACCCCCATTTAACATTTTAGTCAGTACTAAGTTAGACCAGAAGTTCCTCCATTTAATTGATAAATATTTCCCTAAAAGTAACACTCTTAGTAAAATATTTAACAGAAACACACTAAAACTAAGTTATAGCTGCACCGATCATCTTAAGAAGATTATAAAAAAGCATAATAATAAAATTTTAAACCAATTTAAAAATTTGGATATTAATACATATCCCAAGATAAATACGGTTAATAATATTAACAAATGTAATTGCAAGGATTCTAATGAATACCCATTACAAAATCAATGTTTAACCATCTCTCTTGTTTATCTAAGTATTATTTCTACAATAGAGAATCTGACTGTTAAAAAATTTTATATTGGTAGTACTAAGAATTCTTTTAAGACTAGGTGGTATCAACATATTTTATCCTTCACCAATAGTACTCATTGAAATAGTACATCTCTTTCTAAATACTTTTGGAATTTAAAAGAAACAAATAAAACTCCTCAGGTAAAATGGAATTTTTTTTAAAAAGCTAGAAAATGATCTTTAAATGAACCTTGTTTTCTAGGCTTACATGAAAAATTAGAAATTATCAGATTTTCTAATAAAAACTCCTTATTAAACCAAAGAAGTGAACTGACTGTAAATTGTAGGCATAGCCTACATTTACCTTGTAATATGTTTAAACTTTGAATTTGATAATATTTTTTCGTATAGTGATGAATTGTTGTGCACTTTATATGGCTTACTGTTCTTTTTGTATGATTCATTTTGATTTAATATTGCTTTGTATTAATGTCTGGTTAGTATTATTAACATCTTATTTGGATGTGTAGGTGTTTAGTTGGTGTTATTGACATGTTACATTGATTAGTTGGTATATTAACATCTTATATGGATGCTTTTTATTTACTGGTTGCATATTAATTTGCCAAAGTAGTCCCGTATTTTTTATCTGTTTTTTTTTTGGGACAGTTATTTACAGTTTCTTAAAGGGGCCTTTTACTTATCAACTAAAAGATTTTATGTAAGAAGTTGACCAAGCATATAAATAGTTAGCATTATGTTAAATTATCTCCCCACTTCTTTTGTTTTTACTTCTTAGAATGGTTGAATGTCTGACTTCGATACATCTTAAAAAATAATACAGCAACTTGTATCTGCCCATAAGGAAATTGTCTAGGTTTTATATGCAGACAACTTCATTTTATGACCTATATTAAAAAAAAAAAATTTATGGTGAATTTGAATTTAGTGTATGTCATATTTGATTGGTTAATCTCGACACAAAGCCCAGAAGCCTATTTTTTTTAAAGTATTCTGCTTTTGAAATTAATCTTTCACTCACCAACTCGTCCATATATCAGAGCTCAAAGTTTGGGGGAGTTTTTCAAAGATTTGGAGTTGAGTACACCAATAATTCCAAATTATCTCTCTTTCATCTTACTAAAGTTACCTCTTAATTGTTTTTTCACATTTTTGTTAATTTCCATGGATTCCCATTGAATCAAACTTCTTCTCTCCATGTCTCCCACTAAGTCCCCCTATAATGCCCCCTCTCTCTCTCTTTCTCCAACTAACCAGTATCCCACTACAAACTGATACTATAAACAGTTTAAAAAATCCTGCAAATTTAAAATTCATAGGTGAAAATGGTCATTAACTAATGGAATCTTAATTCCAATTGTAAAGAAAATTTTGCTCTGTTTAATGAAAATAAACATTGACCGCTCTTTTGGGAGTCAGTTTTAACATATTTCAAATTCTATGTTGTGTTAATAGGACTCGCCTATATTATACTAACAGATTATTAGCTGTATATACATATATCCTTTAGTATATAATCCAAGTGGATCCTAGGAATATAAAAAATTAAAACGGACTCACAAAAATAGATCAATGTATTTATTATAACAGAACAAATAATTAGTTAAATTTCCAATTCCAACATGAACTCAGTATATACCAGGGTTGAATAAGACTGACAAATTTTTCATCAGTTGAAATAAGCCTATTCCTCATGAGGAATTATTTTATTTTATTGTGTACTAACTATGTATATCATAAATTTGTTCATGGTTTAGAGTTTCTCCCTTGATGAAAATTGTTCAATAATTCCTTTCTTTTGTGAAAATTCTTCAATTTCTCCATTGGGAGCCAAGTAACTCCCAGTTGAGAATCACTAGTTCAGCAATTACTTTTTGATACTCCCAATGAGATGCATTCATAGGAAGACCATATTTGGAAATAGTGGCCCAGTTTTTTTTTTTACAATGTTACACTTGATACAACACTATTTGCCTTTTGCCATGACTCATTCATTTGCTTTGGACGAAATCTTCAGCACAAATCAATTTACTGCCTTTCTTGGCAACTATTGTAGGGAGAGATTGAATTCAAGCCTTGATTTACTGAAACTCCCTGCAGATAGGGGTCACCAGTGAGTTAAACAATCTTTTACACATGTCACTGGATGCCATTTTTATGTTTTCCATATATGAAATGAAGTTGAATAAATGGCAGTTTTAGGCAGAAAATATAGGAAGAGATATGAGATGTGATATTTTCCATTATTTTGAGATGAGTCATTATTATTCCAAGAGTTGTTCAAATTATTAATCTTATTCTTGTTATTAATTCTGTTGTAACCACAGTGTTTTGGCTGATCCATTCTACAGTCTTCCCCAGTGTATAATTCATATGTATGTACCTTCTATAAGTTTGAGATGAATCATTATCATTCCAAGAGATTTTCAGATTACCAATATTATTCTTGTTATTAATTCTGTTGTAAGCACAGTGTTTTGGCTGATCCATTCTATGGCCTTCCTCACTTTATACTCTATATGTATGACCCATCTATAATGAGATGAGCCATTATCATTTTAGAATGATAATAATTGTTGCAAGAGTTGTTTGGACTGTTATTCTCATCTTCATTGCCATATTCAAAAAATTTCAGCTGTTGTACACTCCAGCTTTCTTCAGGTGATTGGAATTTCGAACTGAACCGTTTATTTCGTCCACTGGGGTAGGTTGTTCTAGTTCCACGTGCTATGCCTCTTCTGGATGTCTCAATTATTTCTCTTTGACCAAACTCTCCAAGTTTTTTTGGTTCACCACTGCTGTAGCGTGATATTGAACTCACAATTCTTCGTGTCTAGTCACTGGATCTAACCAACGTCTTTATCCACAGTGGGTTATTTAAAACCGAAACATTTTGGATTGTTAGAATAATTCTTTTTCTTGAATACTGCATTAACAATTTTCTTGAAAATAACAATGATTTTTCAGATACAAATCCTAATATTTAACCCATAACTGGGGGAGAGAAAGATTCATAACTTTCCTTGGATATTTGCACATAACTGAATGTAACAAATGACTAGGAAAGAGTCTTAAAGGTCCATGGGTTCTGTTATTTCTTCACCTTTCTACATCAATAAAACCATTATCACAATTCTGGCTGTCCAAAACAGTGCTGCTTTCTGAAGTATCTCAGTTCAAATTACAGTGCCAGTTTTACCCAACCATTTTTAGATTTTGTCTGTCACAGTTCCAAGGGTACCAACAGCAGTAACAACTTCTACTTTCCTAAGCCCCGACTAAACATCCTATCTCATGTTTTAAATCTTCATACCTTTCTTTAAGTACCCTTATGTATCCTGGTATCACTATGTCAGTAATGCAAAACTGTTTGGATTTCTTCTGAACAGTAATGATACCTGGTGTTTTTGTTTCAATTAAATCATCACATTATAAGGTGAAGTCTCAGAACAGCTGTACACTCTCATTTTCCACTACTGCAGGTGGATTATAATCATACTACTTTTCTGTTTTCTGCAGTTTATATTTACAATATACCATTATTATTATTATTATTATAACCTCATCAGTTTGTACACCTGTTATGTTCTGCCAATGCCTTGTAAATAATGGACTGTTCCGTTTTCATTGCATGGAAAAACAAGACATATCAGAGACGCTACTTGGTTTCAGTGTAAAGTAAAAAAAGGAGACAGAAATGTTTAACATCTCCTGCTGATACCTCATAATGGGCTATTCCATTTTGACCATGTGTTAAGGCATAAGACGTCAGAGACACTACTTGGTCTCAGTGAGAAAAGGGAAGATAGAAGTGTTTAACGGCTGTTCCAGTGAAATGGAAAAAGTTGTCAATTTCAAATCTTTTCATTTGTAACCCCTTACTTCTTAAAATAATGACCAGCATTCATATTTAAGATTGTTATTGCAATATTTTGTTAAAGTTGCTTAGCTCAAATATTTAATGATGTGATAGGGGAATTTCTATGAATATCTTATTTAGAACTAACCATGAGCTTATTCAATCATTAACTGAAGAATTAAGATTTATCAGAAATTTCAATAGGAAAACCATGAAATTTTTGACATGCTAAAACTAATTAGTTATTACTATTACCATTATTATTACTATTCAAAGTTTTTTCTTAATGCTTGGCTTTGTTCACTCATGGAGCCAAGTCCATCCTATGAGGGTGTGGTGGGATTCATTTATAGGATAGAGTACCCCTTACTATGAGAGCAGTGCTGAAAACAATATGAATATGTAAATTTATATATATATATATATATATATATATATATATATATATATATATATATATATATATATATTTATATATATATATAAATAGTGTTCCAATAACTTGTACTGATTTTAAATGTGAATTAAGTTTAAGTATCTAATGAATTTTTATCTTTTTCTTTCAGATTTGGCAGACATTTGGGCAATGTTATTTTTCACACACAATTTCCATGACTTAAATAACATGATCCAATAGAGAAATAAATAAATTTTCACCAGTAACATTGATTTATTTACTGCTGACTTTGATCCGTCTTAATGAAACACCCTTATATATAATCCATCTTAATGAAACACCCTTTATATATATATATATATTATGGGTGCACAGCTGAGTGATTAGAACATTCGCTTTCTAACCATGAGACCTGGGTTTGAATCTCACCATGGTCACTTTTGTGAAGAAGGTGACTTCTTGATGTTATCAGAGTCTGGAGGAGCAATCCCAGCATGCGGCACTTTTGGAAAAGTGCTTGGGTTGACCCAAACCTTGTGAGTGAATTTAGGTAGGTGAAACTCTTGGGAGCCATTGGTGGCTGTGCTAGCAGAAAGTCACAAGTTATCATGACCAAGGGTTTGAGCGTGATGGACTTGTTCAGATTGTTGATCACAATAGATAACGCGCTCACCACCAGCATAGTTGCACTATAAACTACAGGTGGGCTCTGTGGTTTTTGAACAAACACAAATGTACCTGAGCAGGGGTCTTCAATAGGGATTAGCTAGCCTCCCTAGTAGACTGGCATCCTCAGATTCGAGTGGCAGTGCCATTTACCTATATACATATATGTATCTATAGAGATGAGAATGTTTTCTGCCTTTTTTCCAAACCCAGTCATGAAGGTTGAGTATTCTTTATTCGAAATTCCCAAATCCAAAAACCTCCAAAATTCAAACGTTTTTCAGGTGTTGACATGACTCGTTACAAATGGAAAATTTCAGAAAGCACTCAGAAGTTTCCCAGATGATGTGTAGCTGTTATAGGTTCCCCAGCTCAACTATCTAGGTGCCATTTCTTTTGTTAGCAATCGACACAGCAACACCTTTGTCCATGGATTACTTACCAGGTGTTTTGTGTTCAGTAAAAATATTGTTCAAAATGTCAAAAAGTCCTGCATTTATATAGATTTTCTAAGTAGTGATCATGTTTTTTTGTACATACATTATATATATATATATATATATATATATATATATATTTATTGATAGAGCGCTCTAAAGAAAAGAGTAAATTTAATAAAAACTGTAGCTGCTGCTGCTATGAATGCATTACTCTTCAAATACGAATTGAGTTCTCTTAGCCATTGGCGTATTTCATATAGAAAAAAAGCACTAAATTTTCCCTTTTCTCTCTACTGTGCACCAACAGCTTAGGGGTAAGATCTCTGGCTAATGCCAAATTGGTGGAGTTTTGATACTGGATTGAAGCAGTCAGATGTCTAGCTACACTGAAGAGCTGTGATACAGCAAAACAGTCTGTCTGTGAATGACTATATATATATATATATATATATATATATATATATATATATACAATTTCTGTTCCATGATATTTCTCAAGATCAGTCAATCAGTTATGTGCCATGTGTGATACACACTTAGGTGATCATGTATCTTTCTATACATGACTGACGAGGCTGATTTTTTCCCGTAGTAGGTTGCCATTTCTTTCTGCAGTAGACCAGTTGCCATCCAAGGCTATAGAACCCGATCTGTCCTGCTATTTACCTATAGCTGGGGGGAGAGGAAGATGATTCATACCTTTCCCAAGGGTATTAGCACGTAAGTGAATGTAATGGATTTGACTGGAATTCAAACTCAGCTCTCCAATTCCTCAATCTAAGCCCCTATACATTACTCCATCGTAAAACATTACTTTTAGGTGAAATCTTAATTTCACCACTTAAAAATCTAGCGTCATTACCAGTATCTGTATGTACATTAAATTTATTCAATTTTATATAAAACTACTTTCAGGATATATATTATTTATCTAAAACTACCTTCAGGGTATATGTATAAGTTGTGTAAAGCGATATCATGTTTATACTTGGGTCCCATTCCCAAGCTGCTCTATTTTATAGACTAAAATCTTTTTGCCCTCCTCTCAGTATTTAGTATTGCCGAAGTTATTGCTAACATTTGGTTGAAATTTACAAACTGTACTTTCCGTATTGTGTTTATATTTACAGTGTTACAACTGTGCATTCGATTTCACCAGAATTAAATATATATAAAAACTTAAAGAAAAGATATGCAGAAAACAATATTGCATTTTTATTAAATAAATATTTGTTATTTTAATCATTAAATGCTTTTTAAAACAGTGGAAGTATTTTGTATGTTAAATAATAAAACTTTAAATTTTTCCCCAAAAATGAATGAAAATTTATTATATTAAGCTATGCACCCTAGTAAAACTAACAGTATTTTGCACCCTGTTACCTATTTGCACTTTTCCCCAAAATTTGGTTTCGATCACTCAACATATGACTATTTTATAGAGAGCAGTGGACAGACTAACAGAAATCACAAAATTTTATATATAGATACTATATACAAAATCTGAAAAATCTGAAAAACAAAGCACTTCCAGTCCCAAGAATTTTAGATAAAGGATTCTCAACCTCTAATATTAACTATGAACATGGCCACAATGATTTGAGGATTTCCATTGCATTTGATATTTTCTTGTGATTTATATTTCAGAAGCAATAAAAAGAAAATTGAAGCAATTGTCGATGACAGACAAAAATCAGAATCAGTTATTGAATTGCACAGTTATTGAATTTTTGATTCTGGAACAGATTGTACTGCAGAAAATCTATTATCACATCACAAAATGTTTACCAGACCGTCATATGTAATGTTGGGTTGTTGAATGTCATGAGGAGGAGAAGACCCTGTCAAAGTCTGCCTGTGGAAGCAAGCTTTGTTGAAAAATTTAAAAAAATACCAAAAAAATAAAATATAAATAAATTATTGTATATAGTTCAGTACATTCACTTATGCTCAAATACCCTTGTGAAAAGTATGAATCCATTCCCCACCCACTCAGTTTTGAGTAAATAGCAGAACAAACTGAGTCCTATAGCCTTGAATGGCAACTGGTCTAGGAGAAGAATGACTCTGAATTCAAAACCTCCAACTATGACTTAAATAGCCTCACCAATCTCCAACTGGCCAAGTATGGCTACAGCCCTGAAGAC
This sequence comes from Acanthosepion esculentum, assembly GCA_964036315.1. NCBI lineage: Eukaryota > Metazoa > Mollusca > Cephalopoda > Sepiida > Sepiidae > Acanthosepion > Acanthosepion esculentum. Next base: position 73,384,639 of record OZ038511.1, on the reverse strand, counting down.
ATGATCAGTTAGGGCGGAGTTCCTTCAACAAGAGTGAGAAGGCCTGGGATTTGAATCTGGGCGTGTTCTAATGAACTTTCATTTTTTTTTAAATAAATAATATAGGGTGTGATGGGTAAATTGTAGCCATTTTATATTTTTAATTTCGTGCATGCTCATTATTTCTGATTTTGTCAACTGCACAGTATAGTCTGTGAGAAAAAAGAGCACCATGACACAATTCACTTTACCAGAAATTTGGAAATGTTATGATATACTGTTTGGTTTGATCCAATACGAAAGCTCTAATGCAAACATTTCAGAGTGTTTGGGTGTCAATCTGAAGACAATGCAGAGGATCCAGAAAGAGTTGGATGAGTCTAATGGTGATTATGAAGGAGTTTGGAGTGATCACTAGGGATGGCGACTTAATGCCTCCATTCAACTTCGCTCAGGGCCTCAGACTCAACATGGAGGCCTACATCAAGTGACTTGATGAGGTAGTGCCGCCCTGGGTCAAGAGGGTGGCTGCTGGAAGACCCTATATCTGGCAACAGGATTCTGCACCATGCCACATAAGCAGGAGAACCCAGTCATGGCTGTCAAATGATTTCTGCAACCACATCACCCCTCACATCTGGCTACCTAACTTGACAAACTGCAACCACCCTGATTATTATGTATAGGGTGCAGATGAGTGAGAGACCAACAAAATTCCATGAAACACCAAAGATGGACTGAAGGCAAGGGTTATGGCAGAATTCACAACTTAAACAAGGAGACCGTTCAGAAGGGTTGCAGGAAATTCTGAAGTTGTCTGGAGGTTGTGGTTGAAGCCAACAGCGATTTTATTGAATAAATTTATTTTTTAGTCTTTCAATATATTTTTGTATAATTTTGGTAAATATATCTGTTAAAATGAGATGTCAGTGCTATTTTCATTTTTGCATAATTTAGAAGACAATTTATCCATCACACCCCGTATATATATATATATATATATATATTCATACATGTTTCATTAAATAATATAGACAAGTGTTGTCTATTTATTTTATGTAAATTCTTTTCATATCGTCTGATAAGCTTAATAACATTATCATTAAACGAAGAAAGAAAATCACAATATTGATACATATTTTTTAATCCAATCTAAGCTTTCGGCTTACATAAGCCATTATCAAAGATGACAATTACACAATATATTAAGCAATACACGAACAAGAAATTGATGATAGTCTGTTATTGTTTACATGGATGATTTCCAAGCAACGATAAACACGTGCATATAAGACGCTGAAAGCGAAAATCGCACAACAGCTCATGACATCACACATGACCACGAGAGAGTGAATCCGATGAGTATTGAGTATGGAAAGCCGTTGGTATGAACCAATGGCTTCTGTTACTAATTATAGGCATTTAAGGATATTTGTGGAGATTTCATAGTTTATTTTGTTCAGGTTAGGTTTCAACTGTTTTATGTATATAGCTTCAAGAATTTTTAGTTTTTGTTTATTGTTATCATGTTTAATTATAAATATATATATATATATTTTCTCTTGGCATATGATTAAAAATGTTAAGCATAAAACTTTCCCCCCTCTATAATATAAATAGGAAAAAATGATTTTCATAAAGAAATATTTGGACATTCAGAAAGAGTTTGGCAAGAAAGTTGTAATATGTCTGATTTTTCCTATGTTGAAAAGAAATATAATTTTTTTCCATCTGTTGTGCATCTCTAAAATTAGCAATTCATATCTTTCTTGATGCAATAGTGAATTTAATGAAGCCGAACTTCAGTTGATAATGTAATTCATCTTCATTTCAAACAAATCTAAAACTGAAGTTGCAGTAATATGGAAAACCTGTGTGATTTCATCCAATGTTTTTGTTCAGATTAATTCAGAAGCAATAGAAAATAAAAAAAAGGTCTAAAAATTATTGTCATAAAATTCATTTGTGATGCTGTTTCACGCTGGAATGAATTTCCATCTTTGTAATTCATTTGATGAAAATTCTGAACAAATGCAAAATTCTGATTTAAAAAAAAACAAAATAAAAGAAAGAGAAATTGAAGTAGATCCTTCCCAAGTTCAGTTTTTAATATATTGTGAAAATACGTCCAGGTTTTTCCCTGACTGGTCTGCTTTTGATGCATACCATAGTTTGATTCGCATTTGTTTTGATGTGGACAAAAGTGTATATTCAACAAAGAAATTGAGGGTTAGATATTGCACAGAGGCAAAAGTCTGAAATATTGACTTCTTGAGATATCACCTTTGTGAGAAAGACAAAAATGCCAATCAAGTTTCTTTAATCAAGATGTTGACATTCCACACTACTTCAAACAAAAGGTTAGGAAGGAAATCCCTGTCAATATTGGAAAGAGTAATAACAGCTACTGGATTTTCCTGAAAAATTGTTTTAAAATAAAGATTTTATGAATTTCAACCGAAAGCAGCACTGTCAATGAATGCTAAATGTTTCCTTATAAGGAAATGGCTAATATTACCATTATCATTGACTACTTCAAACTCTAACTCTCACAGGCAAAACCTGTCATCTTGCATACACTGCAACAAACTTCCTTCATTCCCTTCGTATTCAATTAGTGAGAAATAAGTTCCATTGGAGCAGCTTCTTCCCAAGAAGAGCTATTTTGTGGAACTAACAATCTTAACCTGTTCAAGTCTAGGGTTAACAGTTATTTTTCACACATAAACTGCCCCTCTTATTGCTCACACAACAAACTCCTTCAGTAAACCTCTACCTTGGGCCTTGGGCCTTGGTATAGAGTGAACATTAGCAAAAGAAACATCTATGTTGTTTTACTCTGTTAATTCACATGCCACATTGTGCCACCAATATTTTTAGAATGGTGGTTGATATCCAATATAAGTCAGTTTTTATCAAATCAAAAATTATTATTATGAACTGGTTTGCTCATCTTGGCCTCAAACTGCTTGTCATCATTAAAATATTCTCATCGTGGGAAGCTCCTTTCCCACAATTGCAATATCACAAGCCTGTCGCTACTCTGTTGCAAATATTCAGACGAGATCTAATCTTTCATTCCCCCAGTTCAGACATTTACAGCTAACATTTATTCAGTTAGTGCATTTTTGCACCGCTGTGATCACCACTCCCCTCAGACAGAATAGTGAAATAGCTTGCAGGTTTCCTTTTGCACTGGGGATGTTAAAGTTACCCCATTCTTCCTCTCAGAAGTTAAAGGGTTAGAACCTACAAGGCAGTAGGTGGTTTGAATTCAGAGTGTTCCTTCTCCTAGACTGGTTGCCAACCAAGGTTATAGAGCTCAGTCTGTTCTGCTATTTTATCCATGGATGGGGGAAGAAAGGGATTCATGCCTTTCTTAAGAGTATTAACACGCAATGAATGCAATGAATTCAACTGGATTTCATACTCGACTCTCCAATTACTCAATCCATTGTTCCAACGTGCCTCCAACTACTACCAACGTCTGCCATAAAAAGTAATTAAAAAAATGGCCTTATACCATACTAAGCTAAATAACTATGACAAAATATTTGAATTTGCTTATATTCACTATTTACATTATTCAAACTATTGTCCTCATCTTTGTCGCCATATTTATTACAACGTTTCAGCCGTTGTACGCTCCGGCCTTTTTCAGGTGGTTGGAATGTCGAACTGAACTCTTTATTTTGCTCACTGGGGTAGACTGTTCTAGTTCCTCGTGCCATGTCTAATGGATGTCAGTTATCAGTTATCTCCTGTTAAATCCCCTCTCCAAGTTCTCCACCGCCTTAACCAGGTATTGAACTCACACACTTTGGGTCCTGTGACTGCCATGTGTCCTTGTAATAAATATGGCAACAAAGATGAGGACAATAGTCCGAATAATGTAAATAGTGTACATAATACCTCATCTCAGAAATATAGACAGTTGCTTAAATTCTTTCTTCAATATGACTGGTTATTTCTAGAACCTTCTTCTATGTGCCGTGTTCCTTCAGAACATTTGTAATCATGGCTTTCCACAATTTCCTGTCTCTTGTAGCTCTTAATAAATTTTGTCTTTTTTTCTATCTCTTCTAGACTCTGTTCTGCCAACCATTTATACAAGCTTGTTAGGTAGGTTATACATTGTCCTGTGTGTATTAAATTTTCCAAGCCCTTTTTTATGTGACCTAGAAATTTCAACTATCCATTTCTGATGCTAAGTGTAATTGTCCTTTTTGTTTCCATTTTCTCTAAAATTTTGTCATTCCTCACATATTCAGCCCATGTTATTCTCAACATCCTTCTGAAGAACCACATTTCTGTTGTTTCAAGATTTTTCTTCATCTACAATGAGATTCTCTGCACTGACATAATGTAATACAGTGTAACCCAGATATAAGAGAGTTATCGGGACCGGAGAATAAGTCTCTTATATCCGGGTTTATCTTATATCCGGGTTTGGTCTATTTTGTATACATTAACACAGGCTCTAATTTGGGACCAGAGAAAATCTCTCTTATATCCGGATTTCTCTTATATCAGGGTCTCTTATATCCGGGTTACACTGTACTTCAGCACTCTCTTTGTTTCTAATGAAATTTTCCTGTTTCTTAATACTTTGCTTAGCTTTCGGTAGGTATTTTTTGCTATCCTGATGCACTTTCGGATTTCAGTGTCATACTTTCCATTCTCTGTTAAAGCACTCTGTAGATATTAAAATTTTTTGTACTTGTTTGATTTTGGTTTCTCCAATTTGTAATTTGCATGTCGGACTGTTCCTTTTGCTGAGTGACATAGATTCTATTGTCTTACAATTTATGCTTAGTCATTTCTTCTTACTTTCCTTTACTATCTTTTGTAGGAGATCCTGTACTTTCCTTTCTATGTCAACTATCAACACTGTGTCCTTTGTATATCCAATATCAACATTGTGGTTGCCAATAATGAATACTAGTAGAACTTCTAATTCATTTAGGATCACCTCATTGTAAAGGTTAAATAAGCCTGGTGAGAAGACACATCCTTGTCTTATGCTCTTTCTATTTTTGTATATTTACTGAATTCATTCTCTGTCCATATCCAGGCAGTCTGCTCCAAGTATAGGTTCTGGATTATTCTAATATTTTTCCTAAATAAATTGAGCTTCAAGCAGTTCTTTGTGACATAACTTATCAAATGCTTTTGTATAATCTATAAAACATAGTTATACATCCTTTTGCATTTGTATTACTGTTGTAGAATATCTATGGACAAAAATGAGTATGTTCCCATTCACATAAGTACAGTAGTAAATACTGTATGTTGGTCTGCAGTTGAAGATTCGTCTCCAGCTGTGCTGGTATACTCTCTGCCTCCAGGCATAGAGGATCCTCAGATGAGGCTATGTCAAAGGGCAGTGTCTCATCTTGGGAAACAGCTAGCCAACCCCATTTTATACAGTGTCTACAGGGAATTTTTGACTGAGTCTATGGGTTCGGATAACCCACATTAAATTCGGCCTTGTGCTACATTTGACCATGTGGGGGCGGTTGGTAGATATCCGGCAGTTGGAGATTCATTGTGGAATTCACTCGACTCACTTCTAGCAGTTGACTACTTCTTCTATGCACCACTGGCAAATCTTATATGTGTTGTTCTTGTCCTAAGTATTATCATCCATTACCAACCTTCATTTGACTATTCTATTCAGTAACTTTCTCTAGGTTACAACAATTACTCTTTCTGATATCAGTCTGAGCATAAAAATTACATTCCTTGTTCCAGTGTTTTTAATGCAACCACACTGTCCTTCTCTAATTCGAGGTCTAATTCTGCTGTGTGCTCTATTCTTCAGAATTCGGTAGAAAAATTATTTAAAAAAAACTTTTGTACATTTTTTTACGAGTATTAAGTAGTACCTGTTTATGCATAACTCTTATATTATCCTTAGTCTTTGTAAAACATACGTGTAAAAATTATTACTTGATTCTAGTGCAATACTGCTACCCACTATGAGCTACATATTTTCTACACACTACCTGTCCATAATTTAATACATTGTTATTTCTAGAACACAAACTTAAAATGTGTTCAGTTTAGACCAAAAATAATCAGACTAAACCTCATCTATTATTCAAACCTGACAATTTCAATATATGCAAATGATGCACAAAAAAATGTCTTTTTTACTATTGAAATCTCGGATTGCATGCTCATAGTTTACATAATCGATTATCAATAACATTGGAAATTTCAACAGAATGACTCCAGTGACTGATTTAGGTGTATATTGTCTTCTTAGGCTAATTTTATTTTTTCTAAATTATATAAATAACAAAAATCTGAATAATAAAGAGCAAAAACCATTAAAATCAGAAAACTGCGAATAGAAATTTTGCCAAAAAAAAAAAAAATGTACAGTTTTTAAAAACTCTGAAAGTGTTGGAATTAAATATTTACACCACGATGAGTTCAAATTTTTCTTTTCACTTTGAGATGCACTAAACTGTCAAAACTTTATACACTCTCTGACCCATAATCTTTGCTACAGAGGTTGCATAAATTAGTACATGTTCACTTATGTGCTAATACCCTTGGGAAAGGTATGAATCCTCTCCTTGCCCCCCACAGCTATGGGTAAATAGCAGGACACACTGGGTTCTATAACCTTAGATGACAACTGGTCTACCGCAGAAAGGTATGGTGAAAAAAAAAAATATATATATATATATAGATGTAGAGGGTTTCAAAGTAACCTGTCTCATATGAGTTGGTACATTTAGTATACAAAATATGTATACAAATATTATAGGACAGAGGTTGTATACTAATATAATGTACTTCCTCTGTCCCATAATAGTTTGTACATTTAGTAAGTGAAATGTGTATGCAAATGTTGCAAATCTTATAGGACAAAGGTTGCACAATATAATCTACTCTGTGTCCCATAATAGTTGGTACATTTAGTATATGAAATATGTATGCAAACGTAACAATATTATGGGACAGTGATTGTGTAACAATATAATGAACTTCTCTGTCTCATAATAGTTGGTACATTTAGTATATGAAATATGTATGCAAATGTAACAATATTATGGGACAGTGATTGTGTAACAATATAATGAACTTCTCTGTCTCATAATAGTTGGTACATTTAGTGTATGAAATATGTATGCAAATGTAACAATATTATGGGACAGTGATTGTGTAACAATATAATGAACTTCTCTGTCTCATAATAGTTGGTACATTTAGTGTATGAAATATGTATGCAAATGTAACAATATTATGGGACAGTAATTGTGTAACAATATAATGAACTTCTCTGTCTCATAATAGTTGGTACATTTAGTGTATGAAATATGTATGCAAATGTAACAATATTATGGGACAGTAATTGTGTAACAATATAATGAACTTCTCTGTCTCATAATAGTTGGTACATTTAGTGTATGAAATATGTATGCAAATGTAACAATATTATGGGACAGTAATTGTGTAACAATATAATGAACTTCTCTGTCTCATAATAGTTGGTACATTTAGTGTATGAAATATGTATGCAAATGTAACAATATTATGGGACAGTAATTGTGTAACAATATAATGAACTTCTCTGTCTCATAATAGTTGGTACATTTAGTGTATGAAATATGTATGCAAATGTAACAATATTATGGGACAGTAATTGTGTAACAATATAATGAACTTCTCTGTCTCATAATAGTTGCTACATTTAGTGTATGAAATATGTATGCAAATGTAACAATATTATGGGACAGTAATTGTGTAACAATATAATGAACTTCTCTGTCTCATAATAGTTGGTACATTTAGTGTATGAAATATGTATGCAAATGTAACAATATTATGGGACAGTAATTGTGTAACAATATAATGAACTTCTCTGTCTCATAATAGTTGGTACATTTAGTGTATGAAATATATAAGCAAATGTAACAATATTATGGGACAGTAATTGTGTAACAATATAATGAACTTCTCTGTCTCATAATAGTTGGTACATTTAGTGTATGAAATATATAAGCAAATGTAACAAATGTTATGGGACAGAGGTTTTAGAATAGAATATACACCCTCTGTCCTATTATTAATAACTATTAAGTTAGAACATTTAGAGTGTAATAAGATAGTCTTTATGTATGTACATGAAAGAAGTTTTGAAATAAATAGCTAAAAAAACTTATTATACGCTCTTATATATACAGTGTAACCCGGATATAAGACAGACCCGGATATAAGACAGACCCGGATATAAGAGAAACCCGGATATAAGATAGATTTTCTCTGGTCCCAAATTAGAGCCTGTGTTAATGTATATATAATAGACGAAACCCGGATATAAGAGACTTCTTCTTCGGTCCCGACAATTCTCTTATATCCGGGTTACACCGTAATAAAATTACTGAAGATATTCTAAAGGCATACATGGTCTTAGACATGTACAAAAAATAAGATTTGGAGAAAAGGTCAGAAAAAATGTCAAATACTTTTGATACACCTTTTTTTTTTAATCGGTTCACCCGAACAAGTCAATAAGGCCACTAAGATGCAATGGGCTACCGAGTGTGAAAGAATGTAAGAAAATAAAAACACTATTAAAGAAAGAGAATAATAAAAGAACAAGAATTATGAAGACAGAAGATAATGATTGACATTACATTTAAATTTTTAAGCATCAAAGTTGACTGAGAAGCAAGAAGCTACAAGGGAATTCCACAAGTGAGAAGTGAGAGAGAAGTAACTGTTAGCATTGAACTTACAGTTATATCTAACCATTTTGACTGTAAAAAGATGAGACCTATCTGCCAATCTAGTACTGCACTTAAATTCATAAAGTCTAGATACTCTAGAGCAGTGGTTCCCAACCACTGTGCCGCGGCACACTAATGTGCCGTGGAATGATTACTGGTGTGCCGTGAAGAGATAGAAGCCATTTAATTTCATTTTGTTTAATAAAGACATTCAATTTCTTAATCATGATGACACCGCTCAATTCAAAATCGCCAAATTTCTGGAATCTAAACATTTCGCGCATACTAATTGGTAAGCGTTATTATGGTTTATATTAGTCATGGGACGATTAATCGGAATATCAGGAGTTTTTCAAAGTATCGGGAATCGGCATTGGAGCTGAATAATTCAGACCCGATTTCGATACCAAAACGATTCTTAAATACACAGGTTGTAAGACAAAAAGTTGTAACACAGAACTGTACTATGTGAGGTTTTACGTAATGCTCCTAACTCCCAAACATTTTGTAACTTTTCCTAACCATTTTGAATCTTTTCAATTAGGAATCGGAATCATTAAAAATTTAGGTATTGTTTTATCACCAGTTTATATAGTCTATATATCTCGTTCACAATATTTACAGATTCTTTGTACATATTTTTATTAAATATTTAGGCGTTGTAAATTAAAGTTTTAGTAAGACAAACAAAAAACAAATTAAATATAATAAAAATTCTTTTAGATTTATTTTTTTCAATTTTAGATTCAATTTACCCTTAAATATGGACAAGTTGTTTTTTATTATTTTATTGCAAAAAGGCTTTATGAGTGGAAAATATTTAATTTTTGTGATAGGTGTGCCACGAAAATTTAAAGAACTCAATAGTGTGCCGCCATGTAGAAAAGGTTGGGAACCACTGGTCTAGAGGAAAGTTCATCAGAACAATTATCATGAAAGTATTTATAGAAAAGGCACAGGGAAGCTGTTACAATGGTGGGAAAGTGACTGAAGCCAAGATGCTATGTCAAGACCAATAATGTTGCAGATTGTTCTTTGTATTTTATCAAGAATCTCTAAATACATAGCAAAAGCCTTAGACCAGATGTGGCAGCAATATTCAAAACATAGACAAATGGCAAATCTATAAATAGGTACAACTGAATATATAATTATAACAAAATTCATAAATTATTTTTTTATGCATATATAATTTAAGATAAGATAAATATTGTGGATTTTCTTGAAACTCTACCATAGAGCAATAGCCTGGAATTCACTACTCATGAATTTATTCCTCTTTAGATGCTCCAAAATTCTGACCTTGTGCCATGATTGTCTAACAAGGACTTCTGTACAAATCACATTAATTCAAGTAAAACAATTTTTTTCCAATACTGAATTTACCAAACTGTATCCATTACTATCAATAAACAGTAAAAAGTCCATACCAGCTGTGTTTTTTTTTATTAGATATACCAAGAAAATATATGTATGCCATAGCTCTATTTTTGTGACTAATGTCCGTTTAATTATTGACCACCAAATATCTCTTTCTTCTTTCGATAATGTTTTCTATCAGATCCAGATCACTGTTAGTTTTTACTTTGTGATATTTAATGTAAAATGTACAACTTATGTAATAAAAAGCTATGATATTCACACTTGAGGAGATTTGATAATAAAATTCTACCAGAGACTCAGACAAATTTATATATATATCAATAAATAAATATACATATACCTACATTTTGAGTGCGACTTAAGTTTTGTTGTTCTAACTAGTTATTTGATTTACCCATCTATATATATATATATATAATAAATCCTAAATAGCCAGAAACAACCTACCTAGGTTTCACTTAAATGGATCTTCAGGGTAAGATCCCTTTTAGGTGAAACCTAGGTAGGTTGTTCCTGGCTATTTAGGATTTATTTTATTTATCCCAGCTCTACTTAGCGTATTGAACACTCTACGTTTTAGCTTTATTACTCGCTTGGGTTGTTTTCTTTGGACTAAAAACTGAAGGCACTGGACGATTTATTTCACCCTCTTCGGATGCTTCTAGTTCTTTGTTTTTTTCCAATTTTTTTTCTCGGGTACCAATTTGTTTTGATATACTTGCAATTTGTCCTATCCGAGGTTTTTCATCAACCAAGTATTACTACTAGTATACTAATATATATATATATATATTTTTTTTTTAAGCTTATCACTCCAAGCAAGGCTGGAAGCCACTAGCACGCAAGGGGTTACAGAAGGTTTGGAGGAAGAGCAGGTAGGAGTGGTAAAGGAGAGGATGTGGAGAAAGATAGTGGATCGATCAAGGCAAGGGGGTTACAGAAGATTTGGAGCGAGAGCAGATAGGAATGAAAGGTGAAAGGATGTGGAGAAGGGAAGAGGATAGATCAAGGCAACTGGAGATGTCGATTGACGCTACACTTAAATAGTTGGAGATTATATTTGTCAGGGAAACAGGAATAAGGAAGGGAGTTCCATAGGCGAGATGTGCGAGACATGAAGCTATTGGAGTAGAAGAGACGTCTACATCTAACAGTTTCAACGGTGAAGGGGTGGGAACGGGATGCCAGCCTCGTGGGACGTTTAAATTCATGACGCCCGGGAACCAGCAAAAGCAGCTCATCGGAGCAATTACCGTGAACGTGAAAGTATTTGTAAAAAAGACAGAGCGAGGCATATATATATATATATATATATATATATATATATATATATTCACACACACACACATATATATATATTTACTACCCAGGTTTCAACCACAAGGTCTCCTCAGGCAAGTAGAATCCAAGATGATATGTCAGGACCAGTAATGTTGCAGATTGTTCTTTGTATACCTTATTTATCATCTCTCAGTTGTGTGTCTGTCTTTGGGCAGAATACACTCAGGGGCGGCTCCGTCAAAGGACAGAGTCACAACTGAAGAAAATTATACTGAGAGGTGCCCAGCTCTGGGGAACAGCTGCCCAAGGTCGCACCCTCTCACTGCACCAGAGAGAGGTATTGGTGCTTGCACTGAAGACAGTGCAGCCGATGGTTGCGGGGGCTGAGGGCAATTTTTTTCTTAGCCCGAGTGTACGCGCTCAGGTCTCCACCTTAAAAACTCCCCTCGTGTCTTAACTCATCTTCGTGAGGAGACAGAGTAAATAGCTAGTGTGTAAATTGCTCTCAAAGAGTTTGTAACATGTTTATTATCATCTCTCAGTTGCATCTCTGTCTTTGGGCAGAGTGCACTCAGAGGTCGTTCTGTCAAAGGTCAGAGTTGCAACTGAGGAAAATTATACTGACGGGTTCCCAGCCGTGGGGAACAGCTTCCCAAGGCCTTGCACTCTCATTGCACTAGAGAGAGGGATCAGTGCTCGCACTGAGGCCAGTGCAACCAACAGTTGCGTGGGCTCGAGGAATTTTTGTTCCTAGCCTGGGTGTACACACTCGTGCTCCCCATATTAAACCGACCTTGTGTCACAATGTGACTTCGTGGGAGCGGGGGGGGGGGGTCGAGTAAATACCAAATTACTATAAAGTAGTTTGTAACATGTTTATTTATCATCTCTCAGTTGCGGCTCTGTCTTCGGGGAGAGTGCAACTCAGTTGCGGCTCCATCAGTGAACAGAGAGAGGTGCAACTGAGTAAAATCACACTGTGAGGTGCCCAGCCCTGGAGAGCAGATACCTGAAGCTGCACCCTCTCACTGCATCAGTGAGAGGGATTGGTGCTCGCACCAAGGCCTTCACAACCGATGGTTGCAGGGGCTCGGGGTATTTTTGTCCTTAGCCCGAATGTACATGCTCAGGTTTCTCACATTAAACTGACCTTGTGTCACAAACTGACTCCATGGTGGGGGGGTCAAGTAAATACCTACTATAAAGCAGAGCTGGGGCTTTTTAATCTCAGAATTCATGGGAGAATTGAGCTCCAATTTCGCATTTATTCATATGGATTCCATAATATAAGTTTTACTTAATTACCTATTATGTTTCTCTAACTCTTCAAATGTTGAATGTATAACTAATTCTAATTTCTATTTTACCATCTTTACACTATATTAATTTTATCACCCATGAAATAAAAATAACTGTTTGTACGAAAAATAAAGATCTACATACCTCAAATCGTTTTTAATTTAAGTGGCAGAAGAAGAATTATCATTGAACTTTTAAAAGGTAAGCTTAAACATAAATTCAATCCTTAAATGCATTGATTAATTTTGAGTTCTTCTGTAGTTTATTGATGCCTATCACATCTACTCCTCCCTAGCTATTGTGATGATGGCCAAACCAAGAATTCTCCACAGGAGCTAGCTTAAGTGCTGCCTGATAAGGCAGCTTTTAAGCTAGCTTAAAATTTTAAGCTAGCTCAATTTTGGATACAAAAGGAAAATAAGAGTTACTCCCCTTGCACCCTGAAAGCACCGATAATGGCTAGTATAATATATTAACACATATTTTTAACCTTGCATAATCTGGCAATGATTTTGAGCTCAATGAAAATTGTTCCCTGCACCTAACTTTTCTAGGGCTTTTGAATGAGCTATGAATCATTGAAATCAGACTAGTGGAAGTGAAGGAGTTGCTTACACACACACACACACACACAATACTTTATATATAAGATTTAATTCAACCATGGTCAGTCACTCTACATATCTAACTGCATAAACTCACTGACCTTCATCTTTATAATGTAAAATATACAACTTGTACTCGAAAATTTGAGTTTTACAGGATTTATCCACTCAGGAGACTTGATAATTAAGGTTTAAGATAAATGAATATCTTTCTCTCTTATACATACTTACATATATATACATATGTGTGTGTGTGTGGGAACACTAGTTTAAACATTTATTTATTAACTAATAGGGTGTTGGACCTCCATTAGCTTCTAATTATTCTAATTATTTTACCTGAAGATAAGTAATGACTTAATTAGGTGGAAAAGCAAGGTAGAGGATTAAAGTGTTGAGCTTTTATGCCAGTGTGATGTTTAAAAATAACTGTAAATGCCGGGATTGAAAAAATTGCTATTTTTGCAAGCTGTTCACATTATTTTGTCTAACCCCTATATATATATATATATATGCAAGCTTCATTAAATATGAGAGACAAAGTGCTTTGATTAAGTTTTTCATATAATTTCTCATATGATCTTATAATTATTTTCTTTTCAGTAGATAAATTATACAAAAACTGTCCAAATGTTATATTTTCTGTGGTCAAAATCGAATTTTGATTGATCAGGTACACAATTCCTTAACAGAATCAATTATATTGGCCACACCACAGCATGTCTAACAAGAAGGCTCACACTACATCTTTCTGACCATAGCTCAATTAGGCCTCATTTAAATACTCATGGAGACCTACCAGACTGTATTCGCAACATACTTGTTGACAACACTAATATAATAGCATTATGTACATGTAAAAAAAGACTAAAAATAATGGAAGCCTTATTAATAAAAATAAAAGAAAACAACACTCAATAATATCAACTATGAACGTGGAGACAAAATGTTGACTGTTTTGAAAATAAAACCTTCTATAATACTAAATACATACATACAGCAACCTATTTACAGTTAACAGTTAATATATTTCATCCTTGAAAATGGCTAAATGCATAGCTGAAAGTGCTTGGAAAAATATAACATTTGGACAGTTTGTGTATAATTTATTTAATGAAAAGAAAAAATTATAAGATCCTATGAGAAATTATAAAAAAACTTAAAGCACCTTGTCTGTCATATTTAATGAAGCTTGTATGAAAGAAGGATTGCTGCCTAAATACACAATATATATATATATATATATATATATATATATACACACACACACACAGAGACACAGACATATATATGTAAACAATATACCTTCATTCAAGCATGTTTGGTTGAATGATCTGGACATATTTTGTCTATTTTTATTTTAATACTCTTGAATTCTTTGATCGACTCCTGCTGATATTAAATTCATTAAGGAAGACATTATAGTTTTTTCTTTTCTTTTCATTTTCCAAAGTACTTTCAATCTCATCCAAGATCCTCTTTAGGAGTGAATTGCTAACACAAAAATTAATGTAACTAATAATTGTGATTTTTTTGCAAATACGCATGAAACATACACTGTTATAATTAATTTAAAATTAACTGTTAAAGCTATGACATTTTTTTTATGTAAGGAAGGTAACTTTAATTTGCATAGTTATAATTTTAAACATTTTAAAAACATTGCTATTATGAATATTTTAAATACATTGTTGCTATGCTCATAATTAACCTTTACTTAGTGTCCTTACATAGAAGGACTTGAGAATTTGAAGTTTTTGTTTTTTATTTTCATGGTGGAGTATACTTGTGTTATCAATGAGTATTTTTCTGAATTGTGAAGGTGAACAGGAATGTTCCTTTCAATTTTGTGCAATAGAGCTTGTATCCAACATATGTAGTGTAAGCCATCTTGACAATGTTATCGTGAAGCCAACATTTTTCATCTTGTTTGAAATTAGAATGGATTTGATTAAGGTATATTAGGTTATGTTTAGGGTTATTTGAGGAAGTATTCTGATTTATATTAATATTCCTAATAGCATGTCTAATTTGTTCCCAACAATGTAATTAGAAAAGTCATTATTAATGAGAATTTGTTTAATGTTTTTTTGATTCAGTGTAGAAAATATTTTGTGGAAGAGTTAACTTTTGCACAGTTTATTAAATTTTGTATAATCATTGTTTTGTAATAGGATGTTCACTTTTATAGTTGAGAATGCACATGTTCAAGCAAGTTAGTTTTTTTATACAGGGAGGTAGTAAATGTATTATTATTGGTGTCTATCAATATATCAAGAAAAGGAATTTTATATTTATTGTTAAGTTCATATGTGAATTTAAGAAGAAAGTTTTTTTGTAGTTCATGTATCTCATCTACAGTCAACGACAAAATTATTTGTACACCCATCAATTTTGAATATCTTTATCCATTTCTCAGAATGTAATGCCCACATGATGCCAGGATTTTTATATGTTAATAAATACATAAAAAAGGAAAATAAAACTCAATTTTCAGAACAATAGGTTAAATACAACAAATTTGACAATTGAAAAATGCAAAATTGGAAAAGACAAAATTATTTGTACAGTAGAAAATATTGTTTTACATTGTTTTTTTTTGTGTAAGTATAAGTAATTTGCATAATTATTTTATTGATGAAGCCATCTAGACTATTTATTCAGTAGAATATTTGTTATAATTCCAGCAAAGACAATCATGTGATGCATAGAGTTTTACCATTGTTATTCTTACATTAACAGCGCCAATGGAGAAGACAAAGAAGATTAGCGTTGACTTAAGACAGAGAATTATTAACTTCCACAAGTCGGGAAATAGTTACAGCACTATCTCTAGATAGATCTATGGTACAGTGTGTTATAAAGATGCTTAAACAGTTTGGCACGACAGAGAATTTGCCTCGATGGGGAAGAAAACCGAAATTGTCACCGAGAACTACACGAAAACTGTGTCGCATGGTTAATATAAACCCGTGAGTTGTTTTGAAAGACATCGCCAAAAGTTTGGATATGATGGGCATCAGTGTAAGTACTCGTACAGTACAACGTTGGTTAAATAGAAATGGGTTGTATGGAAACTAACTATGATGAACCCCTCTTCACAAACCATGTCACACTGTTGCTCAGTTTAATTTTGCCAAAATGTTCTTGGACAAAGAAAATTGCTTTTGGGAACAAGTACTATGGAGCGATGAAACAAAAATTGAGACTTTTGGACATAATGATGTACAGAAGATTTTGCGCAAGAAAAGTAAGGCTTTCCTCCCAAAGAACACAGTGGCAATATTAAAACATGGAGGTGGCTCAATGATGTTTTGGGGTTGTTTTAGCTCAAAGCGGACTGGACAGTTAATTGCAATAAGAGGAATAATGAAATCTGCAGACTATATCAAAATTCTGGATGAAAATCTACAACTATCAGCACAAAACCTTCATCTAGGTTGGCGATTTACTTTCCAGCAAGATAATGATCTCAAACATATGTCTAAATCAGTGACTACATGGCTTCAGAAAAAGAAGATTACAATCCTGCCATGGCTTTCAATGAGTCCTGACTTGAATCCTATTGAAAATCTATGGCAAGAATTGAAAGTTTGAATAAATCGTTGATCACCAAAAATGCTCCAGGAATTAGAACATGTAACCATTGAAGAATGGATGGAAATCAAAGAAAATATTTGTTCAAATCTTATCAAAAACTTTAGAAAACGATTGCAGAAAGTTATAAAGATGAGAGGCCATCTTATTGACTATTAATATAATGAAAATTGTTCATTGTTTTCTATTTTTCATACTGTATGATTAATTTTGTCTTTTCCTATTTTGCATAATTCACCTGTCAAATTTGTTGTATTTAATCTATTGTTCGGAAAATTGAGTTTTATATTCCTCTTTTGAGGCTTATTAAAATATGAAAAAACTGACATCACACAGGTATTAGATTATGAGAAATGGATAAAAATATTCAAAATTGATGGGTGTATAAATAATTTCATCGTAGACTAACTAAATTAACTAACTTTTAACTAAAATGAGAATATCATCTTTTAGGTAGATGCAGGATTTTTCACTGGTTTTAATATCTTATTTTCAATTTTAGTCATATAGAAGTTACTAAATGTTGGTCCCAGAATTGAACCCATGGAAACTCCACATTGTACAGAGATATTATTTAGACGGGAACTTCAAAAAGTACAAGTCAAAAATTAGTTTCTGTAATATGTTAAGTTTAATTTTTAGTGGAGGGAGAAATATTCTTTATAATTATATCAATCGTTTCTCTAACAGGGACGTTGGTAAATAAACTTTCAATATCAAGTGAGGTTTGGGTTTCATTATCAGGTTTTTAAGATTTGGATCAGTTTGTGAGTTGATTTAATACTGTATGTACCAGGTATGTATGGTGAAATGAGTTGGTTAATGATTTTGGTTAATTGATAAACCGGAATATAGTAGAATCGTTCTAGACAATATGTATCGCTTATCAGTAAGCTTTACTATACTCTACATATCAGCAGAGTTCTCCTGAATATATGTGTTCAGGACAGATCCATTAATAGGTGAGATGGATCATACCACATGGAGTAGGGATTTTGGATATGACAGGATGGAGAGGGAAGTTAAGGTTTATGTATTTTTATACTTCCATCCATGTATCCTGGTTTGTAGTCAACAATTATTTTGGGAAGTTTTAAGTTGTCTTGTTCTGCATTATTGGCTCTGATCAGTTTATTGATTTTCATTTTCAGTTGGTTAATAGGATTTTTGCTGTCTTTTCTAAATTTAGTGTGGTCATTGAGTATTTGTTGTAATTTTGAATTATA
The DNA here is from genome assembly GCA_964036315.1 of Acanthosepion esculentum. Taxonomy (NCBI): domain Eukaryota; kingdom Metazoa; phylum Mollusca; class Cephalopoda; order Sepiida; family Sepiidae; genus Acanthosepion; species Acanthosepion esculentum. Next base: position 73,366,522 of record OZ038511.1, on the reverse strand, counting down.
ATCAGCTTTATTTAATACAACAAAGATAAAAATCACTTTATTTAATACAACAAAGATAAAAATCACTTTATTTAATACAACAAAGATAAAAATCACATAATGATACTCATAGAACTTTTAAAAAAAGCAGATAAAACAAACATCATTAATATCTTGTTTACAAAAAAAAAAATCACAAATATCAGTTACATTAATTTTTTGTCTGAGCAGTTTACCGCTGAAGATGATCGTGAATAAAATTGAAAGTACTTGGGAAAATAGAAATGAAAAGAAAAGAAAAAACTATGGCATCTTCCTTAATAAATTTAATATCAACATTAAGAAGTTGGTCAGAGAATCCGAGAGGATTAATATACATATGTATGTGTGTGTGTGTGAATTATGTGGGAAAATTGTATAAAAGAGGAAAAAGTTTACTTGTGATGCGTTTCGTCCTTCAGGACTTCATTGAACTAAATTTGTTTTGTAGGTAGGACTACACATGCACACGACAGGGGTTGCTGGGAATTTTAGAATTTTTTTTTTTTTTATCAGCCAAATTCATTTAGAGTCTTTTTCTTTTTTTTTTTTACACCACTTTTGTAAGTAGGTATTCCACACTGTGATATCAGAAGATTTGCCAGGAATGGCGAAATATTGTAAGAGCCAGGCAGCAAGGTCATCTACAGTACATTTTCATCCTGGCTCTTTCAATATTTCTCCATTCATGACAAATCTTCTGATATCACAGTGTTGAATACCTACTTACAAAAGTGGTGGAAAGAAAAGTAAAAAAAATCTAAATTCAGCTAGATAAAAAAAAAAAAAAAAATTCTAAAATTCCCAGCACCCCTCTGCCATACACATGTGTCGTCCTACCTACATAACAAAATTTAATCCAATGACATCCTGAAGGATGAAACAAGTCACAAGTAAACTTTTTCTATGTTATTATACAATTTCCCCAATACTGTTCTTGATGTCTGAAAATATATATCGTTTTATTGAAAAGGACCTCCAATCGGTTGTGAACTGGGGCGAGAAATGGATGGTTAACTTTAACACCTCTAAAACAAAACAGCTCTCTATTAACCACCACAAGCATCCATCCCTGCATCCCATTAGAATGTCTGAAGACCAACTTCTCGAGAGCTCCTCTCTGCGGCTGCTCGGTCTCACGCTGTCCGCTGATCTGAGATGGAACAAATACATCAAGTCAGTTGCATCATCCACCGCAAGAAAAGTTGGTTCTCTGTGCCGAGCCAGGAAATTTTTCTCCCCGGAATCGATCCTCCAAGTCTATAAATTGACCATTCGCCCTTGCATGGAGTATTGCTGCCATATATGGTCCGACCTGTCATCTCGTCTGCAGTCGCTCTCTCACAGACACGATGTTGCCTCGCTCTGCCTTTTTTACAAGTACTTTCACGGTAATTGCTCCGAGGAGCTGCTTTCGCTGGTCCCTAGGCCTCATGAATTTAAACGTCCTACGAGGCTGGCATCCCGTTGCCACCCCTTCACCGTTGAAACTGCTAGATGTAGACGTCTCTTTTACTCCAATAGCTTCATGGCTCGCACATCTCGCCTATGGAACTCCCTTCCCTATTACTGTTTCCCTGACAAATACAATCTCCAACGGTTTAAGTGTAGCGTCAATTGACATCTCCAGTTGCCTTGATCTATCCACTTCCCTTCGCCACATCCTTTCATCTTTCATTCCTATCTGCTCTCGCTCCAAATCTTCTGTAACCCCCTTGCCTTGATCGACCCACTGTCTTTCTCTTTCTCCACATCCTCTCCTTTACCACTCCTATCTGCTCTTCCTCCAACCCTTCTATAACCCCATGCGTGATAGTGGCCTCCAGCCTTGCTTGGGGTGATACGCTTATATATATATATATATATATATATATATATATATATATATATATATATATATAT
>OZ038511.1:73334602-73357102 GCA_964036315.1 Acanthosepion esculentum | reverse complement strand
GAAACACTGTCTATTAATTTTTGACTAGTGTTTCTTCTATATTATTTCTTTTTTTTGTTTTTTTTACTAATGTTCACCTAATACGAGGCCCAAGAGCCACTCAAGGTACAGGGTTACCTTAAAAGAAAGGAGCAAAAATTGAAGTTCTTGGGGGCTATGCAGGAAAGATAACAGCTAACTTTAGACTTGAAGAGGTCAAGACTTAATTAGTGAATAAAATTTCAGAGTTCAGTCAGAGATCTTAGAAGTATAAGAGTTGAGGTAGACTTTAGAAGAATCTGGAAACTCAATCCTAAACAGGAAACAAAGGATAAGCCTCCACTCCTGTTCAAAAGGAGGAGTGTGAACTGGACACTAGGTGAACCTATCTATTCCTATTGAGAGAGAAAAATATTAGTGATTAAAATTTCAGACCTCAGTCAGAGACGTTAGCTGTATAGAGTTAAAATAGACTTTTATTTTAATGCATCTGTCAGACCAATTGTAGAGATAAATTTAATAATGCTTCTTATTCTTGTTTTTTTTTTTTGTTTTTTTTAAGCTTATCACCCCAAGCAAGGCTGGAAGCCACTAGCACGCAAGGGGTTACAGAAGGTTTGGAGGAAGAGCAGATAGGAGTGGTAAAGGAGAGGATGTGGAGAAAGATAGTGGATCGATCAAGGCAAGGGGGTTACAGAAGATTTGGAGTGAGAGCAGATAGGAATGAAAGGTGAAAGGATGTGGAGAAGGGAAGTGGATAGATCAAGGCAACTGGAGATGTCGATTGACGTTACACTTAAATAGTTGGATATTGTATTTGTCAGGGAAACAGGAATAAGGAAGGGAGTTCCACAGGCGAGATGTGCGAGACATGAAGCTATTGGAGTAGAAGAGACGTCTACATCTAACAGTTTCAACGGTGAAGGGGTGGGAACGGGATGCCAGCCTCGTAGGACGTTTAAATTCATGAGGCCTAGGAACCAGTGAAAGCAGCTCCTCGGAGCAATTACCGTGAAAGTATTTGTAAAAAAGACAGAGCGAAGCAACGTCGCATCTCTGAGAGAGCGACTGCAGACGAGATGACAGATGAGGGCCAATTACATTGCATATCCATCTCTGGATCTTATCAAGAACCCTGAGACAAACAGCAGGGGCTCCAGACCATATATGGCAGCAATACTCCATGCAAGGGCGAATGGTCGATTTATAGATTTTGAGGATCGATTCCGGGGAGAAAAATTTCCTGGCTCGGCACAGGGAGCCAACTTTTCTTGTGGTGGATGATGCAATTGACTTGATGTATTTGTTTCATCTCAGATCAGCGGACAGCGTGAGACCGAGCAGCCGCAGAGAGGAGCTCTCAAGAAGTTGGTCTTCAGACATTCTAATGAGATTCAGGATCCCTGTGGTGGTTAATAGAGAGCAGTTTTGTTTTAGAGGCGTTAAAGTTAACCATCCATTTCTTGCCCCAGTTCACAACCGATTGGAGGTCCTTTTCTATTCGAACTGCCAGGTTAACTTTGTCAGCATCACTAGATTTGTGTTTGAGGCAGGAGTAAATTGTGGGCATCACTAGATTTGTAGTTAAAAGATAGAAAATTGCTATTCAAAAAAAGCCTGCAACTCTAACATCATCTGACATGCGGCACACAGTGCACTTGTGCAGGACATGGAGTGAACATTGAGGCACAGGCAATGGACCACTTTGAACAATTCACTTGTGCAGGGTCAGAATTTACAGAACCCTTACCTGTTGTTCTTGACGATTGGTTTGGTTTGGTTGGTTGTTTGGGGTTTTATGGCATATCAACCATTATGAGTTATTTAATGCCAGATCCAGTATTTACTAAATATATCAAAAACATATAGCTGGAAACATCATTGTTTCAAAAACGTATAGCTGGCAACATCATTGTTTCAAAAATGTATAGCTGGCAACATCATTGTTTCAAAAACGTATAGCTGGCAACATCATTGTTTCAAAAAAGTGTAGTTGGCAACATCATTGTTTCAATGTGCTGGAAAAGACCTGGAAGTTCACTATTTTCCCATAGCTGGGACCCCAACAGGTGCTACCACCCCGGGTCAGGGTGGACCTGGGAACACCAGCAATTAAGAGGTGGTTCCACGCTTCCTCAAAACCTTCTGATCAGAGACCTTGCTGTTGGATGCAGTTTAACGTTGTACCCAGGACGTGTTCTTGACGAGGGAATTCATCCATCCATATGTGCAAGTGTGTGTGTGTGCCTGTTGACCAAGAGATGATGACAAACTTAAACATGGCTGTATTTACTCTGGCAGTAATATCATTCCAAGAAAAGCACACTGTGAAGAGTGACAGATGGATGGAGGGGGGAAAGAAGAAGAGAAAGGGGGGGAAGAGAGGGAAGGAGACAAGAGGAAAAGAAAGAGAGAGGTAGGCAAGGGGAAGAGAAAGATGCAAAAGGCACAGAAGAGGGAAGAGAAAGGAAGGGAAAGAGGCAAAAGAGAAAGAAAGGAAAAAGGAAAGAAAAGAGGGAGGCAACAGGAACAGAAAGAAATGCAAGGCAAGGAAGCGAAAAGAGAAAGGAGGAGGTGAAAGGAAGAGAAAGAGAGAGAAAGCAAGGAAAGGAGGAGGAATAGAGAGGGATGTAAGTGAGAGGAACAGAGAGAGAGGTAAGGCAGGAAGGAAGGAGGCAAGAGGAAGAGGGAAGCAAAAGAGAGGGAAGGAGGCAAGAGAAAGAGGAAAGAGAAAGAAGCAAGAGGAAAATAGTAGGAGGCAAGAGAAAGAGAAAGAAAGGGGCAAGAGGAAGAAAAAGAGAGAGAAGGCACAGAAGAGGGAAGAAAAAGAAAGGGAAAGAGGTGAAAGAGAAAGAAAGAAAAACAGAAGAAAAGGGAGGGAGAGAGGGGAGAGGAACAGAAAAAAAGGAGAGACAAGGAAGCAGGAAGAGAAAGAAGGAGGTAAGAGGAAGAGAAAGAGAGAGAAAGCAAGGAAAGGGGAAGAAATAGAGAGGAATGTAAGTGAAAGGAACAGAAAGAGAGGGAAGGTAAGGAAGAGGGAAGAAAAAGGAGGGAAGAAAGCGAGAGAGAAGAAAAGGAAGAGGGAAGAAAAAGGAGGGAAGAAAGCGAGAGAGAAGAAAAGGAAGAGGGAAGAAAAAGAAATGGGGGAGACAAAGAATTTTGTGCATATATGCTCCGTTCACAAGCAGAAATCCCCACAAAGGACTTAATTTGAATTGGAAATAGCATCAAAATCTTATTGATCTCTTAATCAGTACAATTATTTACTATAGGCAGCTTAGCCTGACATAAATTCACATCATATAAGTACTAGCAATGATACCTGGTATTGACTGGGCCAAGTTCCTTCATTGTATTATATTGTTGTTTCTTTGAAAGATTTGCCTGTACTGTCAAAAAGTACTGGTGAAAGTTTTGTGATTAAAGTAATTTGACAGGTTTAAACATTTTGCTTGTTATTCCTCTCATGCTATTTTTTAAATCATTTCACCCAATATTTACACTATTTATAAATGCCTGACCCAGGAATTGAACTCACAACCAACAATGTGTACTTGCACTCAGTGGAAACAGGTGAGTAATAACTGAACAGTACTAAATAAAATAAGAACTAGACAATGTCCCTAGACATGAGCAGTGGAACAAGAACAGTCTACATCTGTAGATTAAATGAAGGGTTCAGTTCAGAATTCCCTGTAAGCTACCCAGATCGATATAGACCTGATGAAGTCAGGAGGGCATAATGACTGAAACGTAGTGATAACAGCAACAACGATGAGGACAATAGTTCTATATCAGTCTGTTCATATCTATCTATCTCACTCTGTTTTTGAATATTTCATTCTCTTTTTCATCTTCATCAGTCCCTTGACCGCTTCAATCGTTGGAGGTGGGGGCCTAAGGGCAGAAGAAACAGACAACCTCCTTCAGGATAATCTGTTGGTGATGACTCTTGAGAGTTCCAGTATTGTCATGTCTGTCCATTCTTTAATGTTGTCTGACCAGCTCTTGTGTTGCCATCTTTGTCTGCGTCCATCTTTAACAGAGCCTTGCATGATAGTCTCGCAGTGGCTGTTAAAAGATTCTCTTTTTAGTGAACCCAAAAAGAAAAGAAATTGTATTCTCTTCTGGGAATGATAAAAAAAAATGTTTTATTGTACGGATAGAGTTTCTGTGTGAAACACGCCATGCAGCAGTTCGAGCACTAATCAGTGGGTAGGTTAGGTTGAAGGCTCTAATTTCACTACAGCAAATTGTCATGTTGGTTCATGAATTTAGTGACAGTGATTGTGAGTTCAATCCCTGGATCAGGCAGTATGTACTTGGACTTAATGAAAATGGGTGAGCAATAACTTAGCAGTCCCAAAAATAAAAACTAGACGATATCCCTAAACAAGAGAAGTGGAATGAAAACAGTCTACCCTTGTAGATTAAATAAAGGATTCAGTTCAGAATTCCCTGTAGGTTACCCAGATCAAGATAAACCTGAGGAAGGCCAGAGGGGTACAACGGCCAAAACATTATGATAACAACAAAGATGATGACAATAGTCTGAATATAAATAGTGTAAATAATGATAACTCCCAGAAATTCAGGCAAAAATTTCACCCTAAGTAAGGCGATAAAGCCACTAAGATGCACAGGGTTACTGAGAGCAAAAGAAACAGAAAAAGTAAGAAAAGAACAATATTCAAGAAGAGAGAAGATAATGCACTTAAAATTGACATGAGAAGACATTGCACTTAAAATTTTAAAGATCATAGTTGACAGGGAAGCAAGAAGCCAGAAGAGAGCTCAATAAGCAAGTGTGGGAGAATGTATATTTTGAAAATTTGACCAATTAAAATGGTATCAATCTTCCTTACCTCCCTTTATACCTTGCTTACTTCCCTTGATTCGCAAATTGTGATCGAAATGCTAAGGTAGTTACCACTTTTAGGACAAAAAAAAACTGGATTCATGTAAACAGTGAAAGAATTTTGTCATATAAGCCAACAACAATTGCTTAATTATAAAGAGAAAAAAAGATAAATTATTTTTTTAAATTTGATTTTAATAGCTGAATATGTAAATTAGTTATCATCATTAATGAAGAATGACTAAGTGAGCAAGATATAAAACATGCACTGTTAATATCAATGATGATAACATTTTTCCTTTTGTCCGAAGTGTCCGTACAAATAAATACATTTATTTGATGTTACAGGTTTTAGCAATATTTGTTCACCCAAGTTTATATATTTATTTTTCATAAATAAGTTTACATACCATATATACTTGTGTAACATGCAATGTTTATTTTAAATACAGCTGTACATTTTGACTACAGTAAATAGATATATAGTTTAGTCAACAGTGTAGCCAGGGTCAGCAGGTACATAATTTTATATCTCATGCTTGATGCAACCCCCTTAAAATTAGCTTCCAAATTAGGTCTTCAAAAGTTGCATGATACGTGTATATATATATTTACTTTACAGAATTTCAAGCAAACACAAACCTTGATTTAGATTATCTTTGCTGGCATACCCAATGTCACTAGCATCATGCTAATAATGAAAGTAGAATTTATTTTACACTACAAATATTTTTTTCCACCATAAACTTCTTCACTATTTACATTATTCAGACTATTGTCCTCATCTTTGTCGCCATATTTATTACAACGTTTCAGCCATTGTATGCTCCGGTCTTCTTCAGGTGATTGGAATGTTGAACTGAACCCTTTATTTCGCTCACTGGGGTAGACTGTTCTAGATCCACATGCCATGTTTAATGGATGTCAGTTATCAGTTATCTCCTGTTAATTCCCCTCTCTAAGTTCTCCACTGCCTTAACCGAGTATTGAACTCACACTCTTTGGATCCCGTCACTTGAGGACACATGGCACAGTGGATAAAGGCGTTAGTTAGATCTAGTGATAGGACCCAAAGAGTGTGAGTTTAATACCCGGTTAAGGCAGTGGAGAACTTGGAGAGGGGAATTAACAGTGGATAACTGACCACTGACATCCATTAAACATGGCACATAGAACTAGAACAGTCTACCCCAGTGAGCGAAATAAAGGGTTCAATTTGACATTCCAACCACCTGAAGAAGGCCGGAGTGTACAACGGCTGAAACATTGTAATAAATATGGCAGCAAAGATGAGGACAATAGTCTGAATAATGTAAATAGTTTACATAAAATCTCATCTCAGAAATATAGACAGATATACTTCTTCATTGTTAATGCACTTAATCCCGTTGTCCAAGACTCACCACTCTTTTTATTATAAACTGTTTCTTTTTTTGTATCTGTCATATACTGTTGGCACTCCCACATTTTAGAAAACAACTGAAAGAAGAAACTTCATCTAAAAGGACCGGCCATGATGTCATAGCTGCAGAAGGGTGTGCAGAGGGTGTGATGGCACCGGGGGGGGGGGGCATCCATATCAGGAGGGTATCCAATGAGAGAGTGAAATAAAAATTTAGTTTATATTTAATTTAAATAAAGTGTTTATTTTATGTTTCATCTGTTTTTACATATTTAAAATGTCTTCCCTTCTCACAATTCTCAGTACTCAGCCCTACTTGAGTTTCAGGGCCACACAATCAAGGAGTTGACCCCAGGCATCATCAAACATCACCAAACCTCTGCACACCACTGCATAGCTGATACCGCAGGAAAAAAAAGACTCAAAAACAGATAAAACATGCCATCCACCTTCTTATTTTTGTGAGTTGGTCAGGTCCATACTAACATAATTTTATTTGCTTCTAGTTTTATTGGGCTCACCCTCTGCTCCTTTACCTCGTGTGGAAATTTTTATGTATTTTTGTAAAAAAAGTACATATTCAGATACTTCATCAACAGTGAAGTTTTATTAGCACCCCACACCCCTGTAAAAATGTGGTATTATGGTACCTGATGGGATTGGATAAAGAAGGATGAGTTCTTGCAGTGAGTGCACCAATAATTTCATTAGAGTGGATAGGTCGTCAGTCAGACTAGCAAGGAGTAGGATAGACAGTGATGACCAGCTTTTCCCTACTTTCCTTTCAGCCTTGTGCCACAAATACATGTATTTATATGTTAAATAAATATGCCATCCTGCACTAAGATGCCTGTGATTAAAGTGTACTATCTGTTCTAGCCACAGCTGGCCTGCAGTTGCTCCATCCAGCCCTTACCAGCAGCAAAAGCAACAATATGCAATAAACTGTCCTTTTCAGGACAACATTTTTCACCGACTACAGAACTGCATTTTTTAGAACAGTTCTCTTACCTGCACTACAAAACTGTCCTTTTCAGGAGAACACTTTTCACCGACTACAGAATTGCACTTTTTAGGACAGTTCTCTTCACCGCACTACGAAACTGTCCTTTTCAGGACAACACTCTTCACTGCACTAGAAAACTGCCCTTTTCAGGACATTTTTCTTACATTCTACATGAATATGCAGAGGTCTATTGCCGAGTGAACTGTCACCATATTTTGCCAATGTGCTTTCTTTAACAACAATAAACTTGGCAATGTATTTTTTTTACTCAATTCTTCATTTGGTTTGTTGTTGTCTTCCATCATTCAATATCCATTTTGCAGGCCAATACACTACCTGCAACACATCTGCTTGTAATGCTCTAATAAAGGATTTTGTGGCCCTGTGTAAATATTTTATTATAATATACATCCATATCAGCCAAGGTCAGAACAATCATTCAAAATAATTGAAATATAAAGATACACTTCAGGTGGCATTCAGTTCATTTCTAGTTTTCAGTGGACACAACTCAAATTTTTTGATCAGTTATTTTCTCAACATAACAAAAAACCCTTTGGTACAAAATTTGACTGTTTTCAATTTTCAATTGTTTATCAAATGAATGGAGATAATCCTTTTCTTCTTATTCAGCATGAAACAAGAGGATGAATTGGTATCAGAAATTGGTAAAATAGTGAAATCATATATTTCATGACACTAATATCCAATTGGTCACACTTGTGATTAGGCTAGTAACATTAAATAGGTATTTAACAGGCCCTCTATTACGAAATGAGTTTTTGATAGTCATATGTCCAGTGTCTATTTTGATCATTTGTTCATGACTATCGGTGCTAATATTCTATACACATCTTTCCTATCTTCAGTAGTGCTATATATCTCCATCTGTTGAGTAATAATATCTCTCTATCTCAACCATGACTGTCTATCTAGAGTTAGTTCAACCAAGTTTTTTTCTGTCTGTCTGTCTCAGTCAGTTCAGTCATGCCTGTCTCGGACAGTTCAGTCTTGTCAGGTTTGTCTGCCTGTCTCAGCCATCATATCTATCTCTCTGTCAGTTCAGACATCTTTGTCTATCTCGTTTCAGTTTTGACTGCCTGTCTCAGTCAGTTCACTCATGTCTATCTCTGTCTCGGTTCATACATGTCTATATGTCTGTCTGATTGCAGTCAGTTCAGACATGTCTGTCTGCCTGTCTCAGTCAGTTCACTCATGTCTGTCTGCCTGTCACAGTCAGTTCACTCATGTCTATCTCTGTCTCGGTTCATACATGTCTATATGTCTGTCTGATTGCAGTCAGTTCAGACATGTCTGTCTGTCTGTCTCAGTCAGTTCACTCATGTCTGTCTGCCTGTCTCAGTCAGTTCACTCATGTCTATCTCTGTCTCGGTTCATACATGTCTATATGTCTGTCTGATTGCAGTCAGTTCAGACATGTCTGTCTGCCTGTCTCAGTCAGTTCACTCATGTCTGTCTGCCTGTCTCAGTCAGTTCACTCATGTCTATCTCTGTCTCGGTTCATACATGTCTATATGTCTGTCTGATTGCAGTCAGTTCAGACATGTCTGTCTGTCTGTCTCAGTCAGTTCACTCATGTCTGTCTGCCTGTCTCAGTCAGTTCAGACATGTCTGTCTGCCTGCCTCAGTCAGTTCACTCATGTCTATCTCTGTCTCGGTTCATACATGTCTATATGTCTGTCTGATTGCAGTCAGTTCAGACATGTCTGTCTGCCTGTCTCAGTCAGTTCACTCATGTCTGACTGCCTGTCTCAGTCAGTTCAGACATGTCTGTCTGCCTGCCTCAGTCAGTTCACTCATGTCTATCTCTGTCTCGGTTCATACATGTCTATATGTCTGTCTGTTTGCAATCAGTTCAGACATGTCTGTCTGTCTGTCTCAGTCAGTTCACTCATGTCTGTCTGCCTGTCTCAGTCAGTTCACTCATGTCTATCTCTGTCTCGGTTCATACATGTCTATATGTCTGTCTGATTGCCGTCAGTTCAGACATGTCTGACTGCCTGTCTCAGTCAGTTCAGACACGTCTGTCTGCCTGCCTCAGTCAGTTCACTCATGTCTATCTCTGTCTCGGTTCATACATGTCTATATGTCTGTCTGATTGCAGTCAGTTCAGACATGTCTGTCTGCCTGTCTCAGTCAGTTCACTCATGTCTGTCTGCCTGTCACAGTCAGTTCACTCATGTCTATCTCTGTCTCGGTTCATACATGTCTATATGTCTGTCTGATTGCAGTCAGTTCAGACATGTCTGTCTGCCTGTCTCAGTCAGTTCACTCATGTCTGTCTGCCTGTCACAGTCAGTTCACTCATGTCTATCTCTGTCTCGGTTCATACATGTCTATATGTCTGTCTGATTGCAGTCAGTTCAGACATGTCTGTCTGTCTGTCTCAGTCAGTTCACTCATGTCTGTCTGCCTGTCTCAGTCAGTTCACTCATGTCTATCTCTGTCTCGGTTCATACATGTCTATATGTCTGTCTGATTGCCGTCAGTTCAGACATGTCTGACTGCCTGTCTCAGTCAGTTCAGACACGTCTGTCTGCCTGCCTCAGTCAGTTCACTCATGTCTATCTCTGTCTCGGTTCATACATGTCTATATGTCTGTCTGATTGCAGTCAGTTCAGACATGTCTGTCTGCCTGTCTCAGTCAGTTCACTCATGTCTGTCTGCCTGTCACAGTCAGTTCACTCATGTCTATCTCTGTCTCGGTTCATACATGTCTATATGTCTGTCTGATTGCAGTCAGTTCAGACATGTCTGTCTGCCTGTCTCAGTCAGTTCACTCATGTCTGTCTGCCTGTCACAGTCAGTTCACTCATGTCTATCTCTGTCTCGGTTCATACATGTCTATATGTCTGTCTGATTGCAGTCAGTTCAGACGTCAGTCTGTGTCTGTCTCTTTCAGCTGGCTCAATCTTGCCTATGTGAGTGTGTATGTGTATACAAACTTTACATCTGTGTCATGACATGGTAATAAGCACAGTATTGTACAGTGTACATATACATATGTACACATGTTTATTAAGGAGGATTTGTTCATGGAAAATCTGCGTGTGTGTAATAGCTAAAATAACCAACCATCTACCTACTAGGCCTTGTCTTACATATATTTTAGTGTTAAAAAGAATAAATAATGTATTTTTTTAAAAACCAGGTGTGAGGTTACTTACTATTTGCCCCCTTGGTATTTAGAAAATAATAATTATAATGATGACGATGATGCACATACTTTCTCCATCAAGAAACAAAATCAATGATCAACAATCCTCGTGTACGCACATGAATTGTGTGAGTGGGGACAATAGTGTGTACTACTGTACTAAAAACATTACAATTACATCAGTGTGCTTCTTAATCGGCTTGCTATAGTTGAGAAAATGAACCCCCTCTGTTAGTTGTGGTTTGAAATATCATTTTGTATTTATTTTTCATTTGAAATGCATAAAATTTGATAAGAGGAAAATAATTAAATAGTCGTTTCTTCATCCTATAAGTGGAAATCTTCGCAGTTAACCACGATCTTTGTATTGATTTGAAAATGTGTTGGCGGTGACGGTTAAATCCGCATCCAACCCCTCAGTGCGTGTAGTCATGTATTGTATAATTTTAAAAAATACTTAAACTCATTTAACAAACTAAACAGACCAAAAAAAAATAAATAAGTGTATTGACAATGACGATGTTTTATCATTGTAGACACAGGGAAACAATGCCAAAAAAATAAATCAGGGTTTACATCTAAAACGGACATCTTCTACAATCAGATGTGAGATCAACGACGTCCTTGTCGGGATCTTTTGTTTCGATTTTTTGGGAAGAGTCTGGCGATGTTGCCTGACAAGATAAAACAACTCGCTAAAAAATCAGTGCGTGTGGGGGTAAATCATGTGCTTTCCAGACATAGGACACGCAGCCAACACGTCTCATCTCCTCAAATAAGTTTTAAAAACAATATTAAAAAAAATACGATTAGTTTAAGTTTTGGGGATTTTAAAAAAAATTCACGACGTTTTCGATTTTGATTTGACAGCAAGTTTTTTTCCGGGAGTTGTTTTAACTTCTTTTTAGCTGGATTAAAAAATATAAATTATATAAGTGAGGTTTCGTTTACCGTTTTATTGTTTTAAAAATGGCTAGAGAAATAGAACCCAAATTTTAATGACGTGGGTGGGATTTTTAAATTATTCAGTTAAAAGTCCGTTTCTTTCTTTTATTTTCATTTTTATGAACGAAGATGTGGCGAATAACAACATCGATGGTTTCGATGTCAAATGCCACGGGGTTTTATTTAATCGAGAAAACTAAAAACTAGTGATTTTATTAAAAACAAATAAGAAGATCATAATTTTATTAATAATTCCGAAGGGGAAAATTACATAAGGAATGGAATTCAATAATTTCAAATAAAAAAAAAACATTTTTTTTTTAAATCAAATGTTTTTTTAATTCACGGACTTACATTGCGATGGTGACACGACCTTTCAGCCTTTTTTTAAACTTGTGTTGATAAAGAAAACGAATTGTTCTTTTTTTAAAAATTAAAATTAGAAAAAATGAGATTTTTTTTATTATCTAAAGTTTTTATTATCTAAATGCACCTGATCAAGAAAAATGTGACTGATTGAGATGAGAGATATATACACGAATTTTTTTTTTTACGCACCCACGTTTCTCGATGCGCTTTTTTTCCTTTTTCTTTTTTTTAAACTAGGGCGAAAACAAAAAAATCTTCGTAGTTAAAAAAAAAAAAAAAAGAGTTGAAACAACAAATGAAACAAAAAAAAACAAAAAAAAAACACTAAATGGCTGTTCATCAAAGAATTCTTACAAAAAAAAAACCCCTTAAAAACACGTTTTCTTTTTCGTTTTTTTATTCCTTCAATTATGGATGGTCAAAAAAAAAGAGTCTATCACGTGACTCAGGTAAATATTTTCTTTTTTTTGTTGTCGTTGTTATTGTCGCGAGTTTTACATAAAATAAATAAATAAACGTTAAAATAAAATACACAAAAATATAATTCTTTGTTTCAATGAAAATTATCTACATGCAAGAAGAAGAGTTTTTAAAAACCACCCACTCGATTTTGAAAAAATGAAGAATATGACGATAACACTAAAATGCGTCGTGTACACTGCCGGAAAAAAAACGAAAAACAACAAAAAAGAAAAAAACAAAACACTATTTTGTTGGCCCCTAAAAAACGTAACAACAAAAAGAGGCCTTAGTTGAAATTATTATTATTATTATTTTTTTTTTTTTTTTGCTTCTATATGATACCTCCATTAGAGTTTCAATATAGCTATTATAAATATAATGAAATAATTAAATTACAGAGGGGGAAAGAAAGAAACAAAATGCTTACCTTTGAACTCTTGACTTGCAAGCCCCGGAAAACGAATTTCCTATTCCCAAACCACACCTTTCGGACCAGACACGTAAATACGAAAGTTGTGTGGACATTAGTAAAACATCCTTTCTGGAATCGTTTTCAATTTGGGGGTGTAAACAAAAAAAAAGTGTTGGGACCGTTTTCTGTGGAAACGATGTGGGTGGAGTAGCGCAGAAAGACGTGGGACGATGCTAAGAATAAATACAAACAATATCTCCTCCGTTTTTTTTTTTTCCTTTTGCTGTTTGTCAATCACTCTTCCCGTGCGCGCGCTCTGTATATCAATAAAATAAAAATGTAATTATGTCATTTAAAAATTAAGGTTAAGGATCAACCACTTCACTGTTTCGGGACCCCTGTTTCGCAGACTTCCTCATCATTGTAGGTTTTAAAATATTCTTCCTGGTGGGGGTCCGCTCAGAAAACCGACAGACTGCTCTCTTTCTCTCTCTCTCTCTCTCTCTCTCTGTGTTGAGCGCAGGTTGTGGTATGTAAGAGATTCAAGTCCATTAAATGAAAAAGGCAGAGAGAGAGACAAGAAGCTGTGAAGCCGGTAACTAAAGAAGGCTATCATTGATTTAGAAATCGACAAATGTACTGCTTTTGCGTCGAATAAGCTAAAAATGTCAACCACATATTTTTTTTCCAGGGTCTTTTTGTTCACGTGCTCTCTTCTACTAAATCTTTCGGTTCTCTAAATGAGTATATGCGTAACCAACTACCAACCTTTCTCACTACTACAACTACTACATGGTAAAATTAAAAAAAAAAAAAAAAGCACTTGCAAGCTTAGCTTAGTGTGTTCTGCAGTAAGCTTTGAATTTCTAAGTTATACGCCAAGTCTTATTTCTCCTAGTCTTTGAGAAAGGAAAAAAATCAACCTTCAAAGAGTTTTTTTTTTAAATTTTAATTCGTCTGAATTCGAGTGTAGGAAATTGGAAATCATGGAATAAAAAGGTCACAAAATACACTTTTTTTGAGTAAAAAAAAAAAAATGTCCTAACTTCAGCCTGTGGGTTGGAAAAAAAAAAGTCTGAAAAAAAAAAAATAAAGAAATATTTTCATTTAAAAAAAATAGATAATTTAAAAAAAATAAAATAAGTAATATTTTAATCTGTTAATTGAAAAATAAAATTCGCATTTAATTTTCTAATTATTTATTTGTTCTTTTATTGTCCTCTCTCTTAATTAAAAAAAAAAAAAGAAGCTTAATTATTAAAAAAAAAATGTATTTCTTTTTCTCGTATTCTTCCACACTCAGTAACCGCCCTTGCATTTTCTCTTAGTCTTAATGATTGATTCCTTTTCTATGGCTCATCGACTCTTTGCAGGTTAAAAAGCCAACTTGAATTGCTCTCCGATTAACAATTTTGAGCCATCTCCACACCCACAGCGCCTGGTACTCCCAAGTGATCACCCACCTTGGTACTGACCAAGGTTGACGTTGATTAACTTCGGTGATCGTATGGGAACCGGTGTTTCGACGTGATGTGGCGGTAAACCAACTTGCGTCTTAGTGGCTTTATTACCTTGCTTACGGGTGAAATGATTTTTTAAAAAATATTACAGTAAACAAAATAAAATCATTTAGCGATAATAGTAGATTCTTAAAATTAAAATATTAAAAAGCTATAATTAAAAAATATTTAAATAAATTAACTATTTTCCTTTTTCAATATTTATTATTTTTATTTATTAAAAAATTTATAGTATAAAAATAAAATTCAATATTTGCGGATTATCTGTCGCCTCTTGGTGTATTTCCGGTGGACGAAATAAAGGGTTCAATTCAGTTCGAAATTCCAATCACCTGAAGAAGGCCGAAGCGTACAACGGCCGAAACGTTGTGAATATGGCAGTGAAGATGAAGATAACAGTCCGAATAATGTGTAGTAAATTAATGCAAGTAATCATAATCCCTCATCTCAGAGATATACAGTAATTATTTTTCTTGTATTTTTCAAACTGCTAAAAAATGTACCTTTGGGATACTTTTTTAAATAGTATATTTTTTAAGTTTTTTTTTTTTCACATTTGTATTTGTGAAAAAACTGGAAGTGGCGACAAGTACCTAAAATTTTTATTAATTATTTCGACAACAATTCTTTTTAATTACTTTTGATTTCATTACTAAAAAAAAAAAGAGATATTTTTTTAATACAATAAGTGAACTTTTATTTAATATTATAAGTATTTTTAAATGAAAATATTATTTTTACTTTCTCTGACTTTTTCCCCTACCCACAAATCAATCTTAGTCTTACTCTTCTTAATGTTATAAACTTGTTTTCTTATGACTGTATTTGCCGTCAACAAATCAACAATACCTGGTCTACAGACCGACGATAATAATGTATTTAATTTGGACCTACAATAATGACTATTGACTTAATCTCGTTACGTTTAAAGAATTAGCCACTTATGGTGGGTTATAAACACAAACACACATTTACGGACAGAAACGACCTTCAGCTTGTTTTTTTAATTTTTTTTTTTACTCACTGACTAAAAATTTTTTCTTTTATTTTTATTTGATCCGCGTTTTTTCAATCAATCGTCTGATGGCAAAAGTGATTTGCACTGAAAATTGCTACATGTGATTTAATACCTCAATCAACGGTGAGATTTTCTAAACGTAGCTTAGATGAGGCACAAGGTCGAAAGTATGGGGCACGCAGAGAGGATCGAACTCACTACTCAGTCATAATTATACCAGCTAGCGAGACAAGCTTACTAACCATTTCACCACGTCAAAATGCTGTAATTTAATAACTAAATAGACAAGAAATTTTAAGCAATTTCTCACTCATGGAAGCCATTCTTAGAAACATCTTCACGGGAGTTTAAAAAAAGGAAAAGACAACAATGAATTCAATTTGAAGACAAGTTTGAAAGAATTCAAATTTAAAGACAACAATGAATTCAATTTGAATAAAAATAAAAAAATAAAACATTTACAATTTTTTTTTACACTTGAAAATCTTTCTCGTTATTTTCACTTTATTGAACTATTTTTATGACACATGAATAAGAAGACAAGATAAAAATTAAAGCATATTTAAAAGTTTGTTGTTTTTCGTTTTTTTTTTTTTTTCAATAAAGCGGGAACACAGGTTCAATCTCCGCGGAGAACACATTTTCTTGCTTAAGATTTCTCGAATGTGCAAACCAATAAACGTATACGCGTTTTGAAATAAAAATGGGGCGTCTATTTCAAATACATGTGGCTACTAATAACGTTGGAAGTAATATATTTTTGTTTAAATTTTTATCATACAAGAGCAATAAAATGTTTTTTTTTTATATATATTTCAGTGGGGCAAGTATAAATATATAAATTGTTCAATGTCTGGGTACTTTCGGTTTTCATATATGTACCATTATCAAAGAATTGTGTTTTTTGTTTGTTTGTTTGTTTTTGTGTGCGATATCAGTTTCATTGTTAATGTTATAAAGTATTGCGTCTTCACGCGTCAAACTGGGGTTTTCAGGTATCGCCGTCTTCAGGAGTCAATTCATAACACTGTCCGAATTTTAACTTTTTGTTAAAATGAACGAAATTTAAAGAGTATTTTATAATGTCTAATGGAACTGAACATTATTTTTATGTTTAGATGCATTTAAACTGATCAAATTTTATTTCAGAGAACAATAAAATTAAATTTTGTTTGAGTAAAAACCTGCTAACATGGAAGTACCCAAGAATCATTTGAGGCACATAATGCTTTATGAGTTCAAGAAAGGAAACTCAGCAGCCAAAGCGGCTAGAAACATCCACTCAGTTTATGGAGAGGAATGTGTGAATGAAAGAACTTGCAGAAGATGGTTTGCAAAATTCAGAGGTGGAGATTTCACCCTTGAAGATGAAGATTGAACCGGACGTCCAGTTGAGTTTGATGAAAAGCTTCTTGAAGCAGCCCTTGAAGAAAATCCTGCTTTATCAGTTGAGGAATTGGCAGTGGTTCTCAGTTCAAACCATACAACTGTTCATCGTCATCTTCAACAACTTGGAAAAGTTCCTAAACTTGGAAAATGGGTGCCTCATGAATTGTCTGAAAACAACCTCAAATCCCGAGTTAACATCTGCTCTTCTCTCCATTCTCGCCAACTTGTTTCACCTTTTTTGGATAGACTTGTGACTGGCGACGAAAAATGGATCTTTTATCGAAATATTAAGCGTCGTAGACAGTGGCTTGGTAAAGGGGAAGGACCCCAGCCACAGCCGAGAAGGGAACTTCATGGGCAAAAGGTTCTTCTTTCAATCTGGTGGGATTGCCAAGGAATAATCCACTTTGAATTCTTACCACCTAATGCAACAATTAATGCTCAAATACACTGTCAGCAATTAGAGCGTTTGAACCAAGCTTTGAGGAAAAAAGACCTGCTCTAGTGAATTGAAAACGGGTGATGTTTCATCAGGACAATGCACGACCACACACAGCAAGAATCACGTCACAAAAGATCGAAGAACTTGGTTGGGAGAAAGTTCCTCATCCACCTTATTCTCCCGACCTTGCTCCTTCAGAATACCATTTGTTTCGTAGCTTACAGAATCATTTGGAAGAAACAGCTTTTGTAACACAGGAAGAGGTTAAAACTGACATTTGTGAGTTCTTCGAATCAAAACCAAAAGAATTTTACCGTAATGGAATTAGTAAGCTTGTTAATAGATGGAAGGAAGTCATAGATAATCAGGGAAAATACATTGTTGATTGAATCTGTAATTAAATGTAACATTTGGTCACTTGTTTTCTTTATTCAAAATTCGGACAGAACTTATGGGATGACCTGATATATATATATATATATCCCCTTTTTTTCTTTTTCCCCTATTCCTTTTCCCATATCATTTCCGTTGAGTTGACCGATTAAATAGGTCAATTACTGATCCTTACCCCCTCCTTCCTCAATATTAAGAAATATAAAAATAAATTTTAAAACTCTCCCTTCCCTCTCTAAACTCGACCATGTCTCTCACACTATTCCTCACCACCTTCTATATCAACTTATATAAGCTTAATACTGCCCATCAAAAGTGTAAATTTTAAATTCATTTTTCGTTTCACCTTTGAAAGTGAAGTCTGAAGAACCAGAGAAAAATAAAATTCTTTGGTGAAATAAATTATTACAAATGGAGCCTTAAAGTGATCTGTTTTTCTTTCAATAATATATATATATATATATCAGTGGCAACTCTAGGTCATCAATGTTTGTCGGGGTCATTACAATCTTTAACAAAATATACTATTGGTATAACTTAGATGCGAAAATGATTCCTTTCTTCTACTTTCATGTGCCGTGTCCCTTCAGAACGTTGGCAATCATAGTCCTCCACGTCCTCTTATCATTTGTAGTTCTCAATAAGTTTTGTTTTTTTGCTACTTCTCCCAGACCCTGTCCTGCCATCCACTTGCTTAAGCCCGCTAATTATGTCACGGGCTGCTCCTTCTTTCCGCCCTTTGAGTAGCAGATTTTCCAAGCCTTCCTTTCTCATTACGTGTCCCAGAAATTTCAGCTGCCTCTTCCTGACTCTAAAATATATAATTTTTAAAAATCTCTGTGCATGAAATTTTAAAAAAATTGGAATTTTATATTAATTGTAATAATTCTATAAAAATAAACATTTATTTAAAAAAATATTCTAGACTTGTAAGAAAAAAGAAGAGTGAAGACAAAGCCTTTGATATGTTTATCTGTTTATTGCCTCCTTTCCATTTTTATTGTTTTATAGCCTGAATATTAAAATCACTGATGGTAGAGATAGGAATAGTTGACTGAAATCATATTTCCTCAACACTACTCCAATCACACTTCTCACCCCAATCCTCTAGTCGAAGAGTAAAGGCTGCCGTTTTTTTAAATTTTTGCCGACTTTAAATCGGGCTGAATTTAATTGGCCCTTTTTCAATTGATACATTCTGCTAAAAAACTTATACTGTACGGAATAAATCATTTAATATGGACATTTGAAAAGAATAAGTTGAAATAAAAGTGTGTTTTTTGAAAATCAGGGTAGACATGTTACTAGAGATTTTCAAAAGATTATTTATAAAATTAAAGCAAGAAATACATTGCCTATTAAGTATGTCTCCAGCCTGATAGGGCTCAGATGTACGCAGCCCAACTATCCATGTTAATTTTATTTCATTCATCTTTTTGTTTCACTTTTTTTCCTTCTTTATTATAAAAAATATCAACGAAATATATTTCGGTCGATATTTTGAGGCAGGGTGTTAAACCAATTAATTCCAGCTGAAATCAAGAATGAAAACGACACACTACGAAAGATTTTTGTTGCTTTGAAATAGATATACTTGAATGTTGACTCGCTCAGGCTAAGCCCAACAAGCCTGAATTTCCACTGACATATATATATATATATAATACTATCCGTTTGAAGGGTAAATTACAGTCCCTTCGTTTCAGAGTTATCCCTATGTATGTCGGGTCGACCGGAAGTTTCAGGAGTCAAATGACTCAAATCAATTATTTACGCATAGGCTCCGAGTAGCACTTCCGGTAGCGTTGAAAACATTCACAATAATAATACAAAGTATTAATCAACCACTGACGGCGTTTCCCTCGCATTTTCGATGGACTTTTTGTGAACCAGCACCTGCTTATGGAAGGCTATAAATGCAGACCATAAAGCAAACAATAGCAGTCAGCGAATGGATTAGGCGTTGTCAACTCAACCGATTTATTAATTCATCAAAATATTTCGGGCTTCTCTGGTGTAGCTTCAACAATGAATCCAAGGTATGAACTTTCCCCCTTTCAGGGTTTTTTTTTTTATTAAACACACCTCAA
Organism: Acanthosepion esculentum; assembly: GCA_964036315.1. Classification (NCBI taxonomy): domain Eukaryota; kingdom Metazoa; phylum Mollusca; class Cephalopoda; order Sepiida; family Sepiidae; genus Acanthosepion; species Acanthosepion esculentum. The sequence continues at coordinate 73,337,639 of OZ038511.1, read as the reverse complement.
TGTTTGTCTTGTCTCTGACTGAGGGAATTCACCGAGGGAATTGCGTCCAATTGATTTTATTTCACAATTCACCTCGACAATTAAACATCTTCAAGGGCAGGTTAACAAAATGTTGCAGACACTTTGTCTAAACATCATTTCATCATTTAGACAAAGCTGTTTTCGATGTCGAGACAATTGCCAAAGAACAAAAAATAGACAAAACAATAGAGTGAGCGATGCAAAGGGCATTACTTTTGGTAAGTTACCATCACCTTTTACTGACAAAATGCTTTTGTATGACACTAGTTTTAAAGACCCAAGATCTTATATCCTTCCAACATAACGCCAAAACTATTTTTCAGCACTTTCACGGCATGTCCTATCCAAGTATAGGAGCAACAGTTAAGTTGATCACACAGCGATTTGTGCGACCCAGTATTACGACTGACATACAGGACTGAGCTAAAAATGGTTTATCCTGCCAGCATCATAAAATCAGTAGACACACTGTCTCCCATAGGAGTTTTTAGTGTACCAGGCGCACGCTTCACCAATGTTCATACTGATGTCGGGTTACCTCCTCTTAATTTTCGAAACAGCTACTAGAGGACGCTTTCCGGTACTATAAATACTCCGCGATAATTATTCGCAGCCTCTTCTTATTTTTTTTGCATCAACTTGTAAATTTCTCGCGGAAGAAAGCGTTCCCTTTTTGGGACACGCATGAACAATACACAATGACACACGTACATGCGCAGCTTTTACTTCATTTTTTGTAGGACTTTCTCCAACACCAAACTACACATACGTTGTATATGTAACCCTTTGTTGTTAATACATTATCATTTGTTTGTATATATATATATATATATATATATATATATATATATATATATATATTGGCCCTTGTTGTTTCTTTACATTTTTTTTTACAAGGACTCATATTCTGAGTTTGCCATGATGGTTGTGGGCATTTCAGGGGAAACACGCGTTTATCTTTCAACACGTATACCGGCCCGCAACAATTGACTTGGTTGGGCCTCTTTCGCAATCAAGAGGTTATCAATATAATCTTCACTGCTATCTATTGCTACACACGTTGGCCGGCAGCATATCTGACCGAAAATACCAGTACAGAAAAGGTTGTTACCAAATTCCTCGACAAATGGATTTCACAATTTGGTGTGCCAACCACGTTCACGACAGATGGTGGTCGTCAGTTTCAATCTAATTTATTTAAGGACTTCACAAGAGTTCTAGTCATACACCATATCAAAACGACTGCATACCATGCATGTGCAAACGTTATGGTAGAAAGGTTTCATCGTCATTCAAAGACTGCGTTAACAGCTAGGGATAACCCAAACGATTGACAAGAAAACAGTGGACTCCAGCAGAAATGGCGTTTGGTACTACCGTGGCCTTACTGAGCCAATTTTTGTGGCTACTCAAATTTAAATCCCAAAAGACTTGCACAGTCGCGAAAAAGTTTTTGTACACAACGATTTTGTCAAGAAACCATTAGCGCCATGTTATAATGGTCCCTACGACTTTTGTGACAGAGCTGACAAATATTTTACAATTCTGTGAATTCAAGAGAAACTGTATCCATCGACAGAATTCAACAAGCTTACATTGACACAAAAGATATAACAATTACACAGTCACCAACATCATCAGGTGTATTTCGTCACGTACATTACAAACAAAACAAGCAGAAGTGCAGATAACTCCACAAAACACAACACAGCGTTCGACGAAGTCTGGAAGAAGAGTTCCGTGGCCCAAACATTTTAAAAACTATGTTCCTCTCAACAATCTTGGGAGTGGGTATTGTCGGGTCGACTGGAAGTTTCCATCTCAAGAGTCAGGAGTCGAATGACCAAAATCAGTTATTTATGCATAGGCTCTGACTGGCACTTCCAGTAGCGTTGAAAACATTCAAAATAATAATACAAAGTATTAATCAACCACTGACAGCGTTTTCCTCGCATTTTCGAGGGACTTTTTGTGAACCAGCATCGGCTTAAGGGAATCTATAAATACAGACCATAAAGCAAACAATAGCAGTCGACGAATGGATTAGGCGTTGTCAACCGATTTATTAATCCACTGAAACATTTCATGCTTTTCTGATGTAAATTCAACATGTTTTGAATCCAAGGTATGAACTTTCCTCCTTTGATGGTGTTGTGGACCCGATAGCGGTGCAGATCTGGCTTACGAATATAAGGCCTTGTGCCAGACACTACACACTACTACCGGATCCCCAGACAAAGCAATAAAAAGGAATATAGTATAGACGTGCTCTTTCCACCGTACAAACGTACAAAGTGAAAAGAAGTAGACAGGCAAAAACAACAAAAGGTTAAGAACAAACATACATTTTTATTAAGAGTTTAACAAGTAGTGACTTCAGTGAAGACCTTCAGTAAATGTACTGGAAAATGTAGTTGAAGAAGAGGCCAAGTAGATTGTCTTCAGTAAGGTACTGGAAATATTGTAGTGAATGAATTTTAATTGTCTCGAGTGAAGACCATCAGTAAGATACTGGAAATATGGTAGTTGACAAGATAAGAATCCGCGCCAAAATTCAAATCCAATATGGCTATATGGCGGGAACGAGTTCTTAGAGAAGAAAGGTTCAGAAAGTCAGTTGTAATGCATAGTGAACATACGGCAAGGAAAAAATACTCACTGCGAGAGTTTATAATTGTGAGTGTATGTAATTATTTTTAAAGTAACAGGTTCTGAAAGTATGCGTTCGAAGAATGTGAAAAATGCTCGTTCATCAGGTTGGAAGTTTTTTTTAAAGTTCCTGGAATTGAGAGCTCGGTAGATGTTAGCTTCTGTCATGAAGGTGACGACCGTGTCGTATGTATTAAGATACCGAGACGAGCCATGAGGTCTAGGCAAGGTTTATAAAATGAATAAAATGCTCTGTCTGTATATACGGGGTTACCGACGAGAGACAAGTGAGCCGGCCCAGCCGATGGTCAGACGACCACGGGGCGACTAATTTTGAAAAACCAAATTTGCCGTGACGTCAGCGCAA